>JACEFZ010012375.1:0-45000 GCA_014155875.1 Cepaea nemoralis
AGACCCAGACAATCTGTCCGCCTGCTCGTTTCCCATCACACCAGCATGTCCTGAGGAAACAATCAAACACATGCTCCCTATCTTTGAGTTTTCAACTTCACAGAACAATGACATTTGTGGAAGCCAAAGAGATTAAATCCATTGTCAAACTTAGAACATATCCCTCTATCCTGCTGTAGGGCCAGACAGAAGGAGAATTATTAAAACAATCACTGTCACAAAACTGTCATTACAGCCTTTACTAGCTGTGCTGTGTAGTACAGGAGGGTCTTGAGCTGGGAAATGCTCACCTGGTTAGTACAGTAGCCGTGAACAGTGCAGGTTACGATTTTATTTTCCCTCGACATTTAAAAAAAGAATCATTAATCTTATAGAGGGTTCGAATCCTGTGTGCCCAGAAAGGGGTTCCATCATTCTAGCCACTCGACCAGATCTGCCCAAACAACTACTAATAAACTACATACATTCACTATCTAGTGTATGGGCAGAATATGGCTTCAATTATAAAATGGTAAAGTAACGCACATAAGACACAACCGATCCCGAAGACCAGAGAAAATATAGTCAGTCCTATGTAGGACTAACTTGAAAGAGAACAAAGAAAGGAAAGATTATCAAAACGCACACACAAACGGAACTCAATTATAATCGACGCTGCAGAAAACGGTTGAACAAGGCCGAATGTTTTTTTTTCCCCCTTAACAGTGAGCTGAGTATCAACACTGAGCCTTGGTCGAGATTTGGATAGATTCCAGCGAAACAAGAGCTCTTTAAACTATTCTAGTGCTGGTCAGGACACACATTGAGAAAATGTGTTAATAGTGTAACCAGAATACCCTTTCTCTGGAGCCCGCAGGACGAAAGAATGAAAGGAATACCTTAAACACACAGACGAGAATTAGAGTTAACGATGTGTAATATGGGAACAACTTGGAGGATGCTCCAGTAGATGACAAAAGTTTGCAGGGCTCGGCTTGTGGTTAACGGCGTATAGTCGGTGAATGAAAAGCAACAGAAGCAGAAGGATTAACGTTAACAAAGCAATATCGTTTTCTCGATATATGAAGCATATAAACGGGCACTCTCCCGCTGTTTATGCTTCACTTCGACACCGTAAGTTACAAGAGGAACACGATGAGATGAGATAATGAGATGACTTCTTCTTCTTCTTCTTCTTATTATTATTATTATTATTATTATTAGTATTATTATTATTATTATTATTATTATTATTATTATGCCACCCATGATCCATTGTAGTACTGGCCCTCTACCAACTTATTACAAGCCCTCCCATCTTTAGCTATCCCGTACAGCTCTGCCTATATTATTCATTTCTGTTTTTACTTCTCTTCCCCATGAGGTTTTATGTCTTCCTCTATTTCTTTTGCCTTGTGAATTCCAGACTAAGGTTTCTCTAGTTAAACTAGTATCGTGTTGTCTCAAAGTATGGCCTAACCTAGCGTCGTTTCTTCATCTTTTTATTCGTTTGTATTTTTCAAGTTCGCTCTTTAAGCTCTGCATCGATGATTTTATCATACCATTTAATTCCTTGAGGAGCGTCTGGCCGAGTGGCTAGAACGCCGGACTCTCAATCGGGAGACCCGGGTTCGAATCCTCGGTAAGGTGTGGGATGTTTTTTTCTTTCGGGGGCAAAAAGAAAATCCTAACCTGCACAGTTCACGGCGACTGCACTAGCCAGGCGGCCTTAATTCCTCAGGTTCAAAGACCCCTCTGCCATACACCGCAAGGTACTGGCAGTAAATGACAGTTTTTATTTAATTCCTTTTATTTTGCGCAAGCACTAATTAGTGAATGTCTGTGAAGCAATAACACAGAAAGAAATTATCTCAGAAAATACCATAATTAGAAACATAGTATTCATTACTGCCATCTTCTAAATTAATTAACTCGTTTAAATTATGTGTTCCTTAAAAATAACATGCACTTGGACAGGTCAGTTTATTATATGACCTTTATATATGCTTTTTCCTTCTGTAAGATCATTCTAGAACCAGGATGACGCATTTGTTTTAATTATGACCATGACCGTAATGTCATGCTTACCTCTGAAACAGTCAAGAGAAAAAATACTCTGACAAGTCATCTGCGTGTTTTATTTTGCTGTTTCTCAATCTAATTTCTGTTTTTAATGTTATGCATTTCAGTGTCAGGTTACCTCGAGATTTCTAGAAAGGATTTTTGTGTGAGCTGTGTATAATAAGTTCGTTTCGTCTTTCTTCTATTAATTCATTTGTTTCTGGGGCAAGTCTGTTGTGCAGCTTCCGCTTTATATGTAAGTGTTGTTGTTGTTTGTGATACTTCTTATTTTCTGACATTCAAGCCGCTCCTAAATAACTTCACCACAAGCAGTTTTATGTACATGTGTATGACATTCTCGTGTAGTTGTTGGTGCAGGAAGTTGCTTGATGCTATTTTTGTTCCCGTTCATTAAATTGATTTTGGCTGGTCCCGTTTTTACGTTTAGAATTATGTTTTGTCGAAACATAAGGAAGTCGAGAAATTTATTATGTACATTTGCAACTAACTACATCTCCATATCGTATTATTTTGGCCGGGTCAAAAGTTTGTATTGCACCGTGCCCACTTAATCCTTTCACTTGACTTCCTAGAGTCATCATTTATAAAACTTTCTGTTCGTGTCACATTAGATTTCTGTACATACATTTTGTCTTGAGTTGAGTCAAGAAACACATCAGAGCTCTCAGGACATTCCCAAACGTGCTCAGTCCTCATCTGAAACAGCCAGTGGAGAGTCCCAATATTAATGGCCCCTGTAGCGGTCTGATTTTGTGACCGTCTGGCATTCACTTGGAGTTTTGAAGGTCGGTCACATCCTATGGCCACGCCCTGCATCATCATTCTCTCTAGGTCATTCTTCTGCACTATTTACTCGATTCCAAAAGGCCTCGATCACAACAGCTTTACCATGCTTTACCCCATCGAGAGGTGCAGACTCAGCCAATCTGTCAGCTTGCTCGTTTCCCACCACATCAGCTGTGTAAAAAATCCCAATGATACTCTCTAGAGTAGTACTAGTGGTAGGAGGAGGAATAGGTGAAGGAGGAACAGCAGCAGCAGTAGTAGTAATAATAATAATAATAATAATAATAATAATAATAGTAGTAGTAGTAGTAGTAGTAGTAGTAGTAGTAGTAGTAGTAGTAGTAGTAGTAGTAGTAGCAGCAGCAGCATCAGCAGTAGTAGCAGTAGTAGTAGTAGTAGTAGTAGTAGTAATAGTAGTAGTAGTAGTAGTAGTAGTAGTAGTAGTAGTAGTAGTAGTAGTAGTAGTAGTAGTAGTAGTAGTAGTAGTAGTAGTAGTAGTAGTAGTAGTAGTAGTAGTAGTAGTAGTAGTAGTAGACGAAGGAATGGTGAGAGAAGAGGGCGTTGTAGCTCTATTGCTTCAATTTTTGTTTGATCTCCATTTGTCATTTGCAAAGGTTTCTGGGGTAACAAAATAATAATTACGCAATACCAGTGTTTTAATTTGTTATTATACATTTGATAAACCTCTGTGAATGTAAACGATACTGCCAAAGGATTGCGCAATGTTCGGCTTTTGCGTTCTATGATCTTAGTCATGTGCAGCTCATTTGCCGATCTTATCATGGCTGGCCGAAAAGATTCTTGATTGTTTCTCAGTTTCTCGACGCCTTGCATTTGTCATTGCCAAGTTGTCTTCAATGGTAGTTAGGTCTTAGTCAGATATTACTGAGCTATCTGTTAGAACTGAATGTTGGGCAGCACTCACCAAACCCGATACCCCAGAATGTGGCAACGACTCTGGGCGGAGGAGCACAGTTGGGACGATAGTCTTATCCTGGTGGGAGGAACCAACCAACCTAAAGACTAAATGTCATGCCATGGCAGACCAGGCCCTGAGCCTTGGTCGGCAGTTGGTCTCGGATCAAACTCCGACAGGCGGGCAATATTATCATTGCTATGCTGATCCAGCAGCTTCTGCTGCTTGTTCTGTTCCAGACGAATTGGTGTCACCTTTCCTCTGGATTAAACTAGACAGGCCAAGAGAGGGATCATGCCGCGTGGGCAACACATGGCCTATACAATTCAGCCCAGGTTTTCAACTATGGAAATGTTTTAGCCATTTTACTTTTAAGCACAATGTAACAGATCATCGTCTGAAAGACAGCAAAGTGTCAGTATATCTTCAATGTCCTATGTCCATTTTCTCGCTTGTCCACACGGTCTTCTTCTAGGACTAAACGTTACCACAGTGGAGTGTAAATGTGTCCAAGTATTTCAGCTATCTTAGTGGAGAGTGCGTCCCACCTTGTTATGCATTTCAATGGTCAGTGCTGTCCGATTCCTGCATGCATTTGTTTAAAATTATTTCCCCTATACAGATTCACTCCCAGGTAACGGGCTATGTCTCTACCCCGTGAGTAGGTTTTCTTTCTTAACAATTTTGTCGAGGAGAAGGGGTTAAGGACGTTGTTCGTAACCCCGTATACCCACGTACGAAACACAGCTGTGCGAGATTTGGTAGCAGATCGCGTCGCACTGGTTACTTACGGAGGTATGTGAGCTGGTCACTCAGAGATCAATGGCAAACTACTGAACGTAAAATTTGCTAAGACATCAACAGCAGCTGGAAAATGCTGGTGTTGACTGCAATGTCCTGTAAAGGATATCCGGGGGGGGGGGGGGAAATTACTGGTTTATGAGCAAGTTTTCAGATAATGTAGAATTTCAGTGTGTTCTTTTAGGTCGGAGGTATGCTAGCAATGTTTCTGTACATTTATGCTGAAAAGCCCCGATTATCTTTCTTAGTGACTGCGGGTGACTGGTCGAGTGGTTAGCATGCTGAATTTTCTTTCAGGAGACCCGGGTTCCAATCCTCGGTAAGGTATGGATATGTTTTCAGTCGGGGGCATAAATAAAATAGTAATCTGCACAGTTCACGGCGACTACACTATCAAGGCAGCCTTAATTCCTCAGGCTCAATACCCCCTTCCCCCCCCCCCCCTGTACTACACCCCAAGGTACAATCTGAGCGACCGGCACTCATACTATTGTATAGAAATAACAACGCAAGGCGGTCTGCTTCCAAATCGCCCGCAGCTGTGTTTAACCCAGCCTAAAATAGGTACCCGAAAATGTTTAGGGAAGTAAAGTAGGTCGGCGCAATACTGGTCACATCACCCACCGAGTGCGGATTGATTTCTAGAAATGTGGGGCTCGCAACATGAGCCCAATGCGCCTTGAAGCTTATTGATCGCGTATTATTGGTGTTTACCTTTACACCCATGCAAGGCAGCGAAAACACATCTGATAGTGCACTTATTTCTTTATCACTTGTCCTTTTGTCCTGCATAAATTGTGTGGGTGTCGTAACCATGCATTTCCTTAATATCTTGTGTTTGTCCCTCGTTTGGTTCTGTTTGATATTTCTTTCATCAAGCCAATAAAGGTCCTTGGAGAACATAATAAAGTTAATTTTACAATTTCATCATTTTCTCCGAGATTGCGTGCAAGCAAATGATTGCTCGTGGTTCTCTAATGAGCTTCATTTCCACAAGTTTCATTTCGTTAAAACAGCTTTGTTTTACTTTTGGCGGAAACCGTTGAGGCGTACAGGCTAGACACTCTCCTTTCAATCTGGTGGTCTTGGGTTTGAGCAGCAGCTGGGCGGATTTGGATTTTTAAAACTTAAACTGGATGACCCTGCTAAGGCATGCATCTGTGGAAGTAGTCTAATGCGCAAGGAACACTTATACCGCACTATGAACCACCACAATTATAACCAGCGCTGCATAAACTGGTTAAACTAGGTGGAAAGTTGTTTTTTTTTTTACAAACCAGATGGACGGTTGGAAGGATCCTGCGTAAAATGAGCACCTTGGAGCATTTCTTGGAACGTAAAGGCGGTATATTGACCAGAGCACTCACCCAGTGTTGGTTGGTGAATACAAATATGGTTCATATATAAACACACGGGTATTGTTTGACACTGATAGAAGTACAAGAAAGAAGTAAGGGTTATAGGAGGCACTAGACAACATAACAATTGAAAGTTATGTGGGTCTAGCATCGTATGTCACATGCGCTCTAAGACGTATAAATGTGGCCTTTATATGTGATTTCCTAACTGTTGAAACATACTCGCTACCTGTCTCTTTTCTTATGCATTGCATCTCAGAAAGCATGTTGAGGAAGGTGAGGACAAGGAAGCTTCGGGCAGAGTGGCTTGATTCGCTTCGGAGGTCACGGGTGGCAAGCTTGGATTTTTCTCCGGGGCATACCGGTGTGCTGGGGAACGAACAGGCGGACAGATTGGCTAGCTCTGCAAAACTACTGTCTCACAACATTCTTTTAAAAAGCCACATCTCTACTATCTCAAAACATTCTTATAAAAGCCACATCTCTACTATCTCATAACATTCTTATAAAAAGCCACATCTCCACTATCTCACAACAATCTTATAAAAAGCCACATCTCTACTATCTCATAACATTCTTATAAAAAGCCACATCTCTACTATCTCACAACATTCTTTTGAAAGCCACATCTCTACTATCTCACAACAATCTTATAAAATGCCACATTTCTACTCCCACACAACATTCTTATAAAAAGCGCCATCTCCAGAGCCTGCAGTATTTTCGCCAACCTATTGCGGTCTAACCATCCCTGGCATCACTATTCACAAACCCCGAGCCATATATAACCTTAAAGAACGATGAGTTTTGCGCAAGTAACGATATTTCTGTGGTCATGACTCTTGGCGTTATGAATTCCTAGTAAACAGATCTCAGACATTTCGATCTTTTTCATTAACCGTGTGTCGCAGCTATCATACACGTCACTATGTAGTTTAGATAGATAATTCTAAAGATTGTTTTGTATTGTTGCCATAATTGAGAGTCAATACGTAGTCTTAACATAGCTTTGCGTGGATGCATCACAGAAATATAGATGACATTCAGTCTGAAACTCGCAAAGTGGTAAGTGTGCTTGTCTTTTAAGACAGTGGGCTGGAGTTCCATCCTAATCGAACTCAGGGTGTTTTTTTTTTTTATCATTAAGGCTCTGTGGTAGGCCTCGAAATATTAACTGGTGAACTCTTTGAAGCCACCAAGACTGTCCATAAATAAACACGCATGTGTTGTTTACCATTCATAGAAGTAGAAAAACGAGAAAGAGAAGAAATAGACGTAGAAGAAAGAGAAGTAGAAGAA
The DNA here is from genome assembly GCA_014155875.1 of Cepaea nemoralis. NCBI lineage: Eukaryota > Metazoa > Mollusca > Gastropoda > Stylommatophora > Helicidae > Cepaea > Cepaea nemoralis. Next base: position 7,222 of record JACEFZ010012375.1, read on the forward strand.
AGAGAAATAGAAAAAAGAGAAATAGAAGAAAGAGAACTAGAAGAAAGAGAAGTAGAGGAAAGAAAAGTAGAAGACAAATGTAGAGAACAGAGGACGCACAAAACAACATACAAAATGAAAGTTTAATTGCCGACCGGGATTCGAACGTGTCACCTCCAAATACAACTTGTTCCTATAGGAAGGCACCGTCTTTATTTTTCTGTGTAGTTCGGCTGTGGGTTCAATCCAGGCTGAGTGGTTCGCTTCGCGAGCGTCATTTTCTTGGAGACTCCTGGATATCGTCGCTGAAGGTATGGAGTTCGTGCAGACCGCCTGCGGAAAGAGACCGAACCATGTGGGATACAACACGGTGCAATGACATAGGTCATCTTGCTTTTTAAATCTGTTTTTTTTCCTTATATAAATTGTATATCCACTCCTTCTACATTTAGAATGTTCTAGGCACATAATTTTGTTATAACGTGAACAAGACACAGACTGTTCATCTAGATCAGCATATTTCCAGACAAGTAGTTGAGACAGAATGATTCAATCAAATGTTACGGATATAAAATATGCTAAAACATATGGGTCAACCAATGAAAATTCTACACGCGCGTACTGGACCTTCAATTTCTCCAGATTCATAAACTGGATAAAGAATATTCCACAGACATCGGCCAGACATTCAAGGTCCCAGTCATATAAACCATCACTGGTCAGGCCTCAAATTACCAGAGCCCATAGTCCGCATGCAGTCTGTCCAGGATAAGCTGCACTTTTACAGGAGAAGATTATTCAAATTGCTCCCAGGGAGAATTTTTGCAGGACTCGGGAACCTGGAAGTCGTCATTCCCTAACTTAATAGCCAAAATTTCAGCTGCAAGATGACCCCATGTGTCACGTTAATCTAGCAGCCTGGTTTCATGTGACGAAGCGGGGTGTGCGGGACAAGGACTGGTTCTTGCCATCTTGGGAATGTCATATCAAGGTGTCACTATGTCAGATATAGAATGATCGAATCAAATGTTACAGATATAAAATATAATATGTGACGAAACGGGGTGTGCGAGACAAGGAGTGGAATTTCCCATCTATGGAATGGCAAATGAAGGTGTCACAATGTCATGGTTATCTTCTTCTTCGTTCATCCGGAGTTTTTTTTCGGATGTGATTGCGTTGTGCCTGTTTACAGCAGAGCTGCGTTCTTGCGCCGTTAGGCCGACACATCCGACTTCTGCGGGCATTTGTTGACCGGGTTAACCTTCCCGGGGATGTCATGGTTATAACCGCATGCCTGCTATTCCGGTTATCATGGGTTCGGAGGTCAGCATGGCGGAATGGATAAGAACGCGTGTCCTTAAACATCCGGTGTACTGATGCCGAGGTAAGGGGTTCATCTCCTACACCGGACAGTTGGATTAAAATGTTGACCTCTCGTCCTTGACTTGGGGACGTAAATTACAAGTATCTCTGAAGTCGGGGGGGGGGGGGGGGGGGGGTGTTAATTGGAAAGCTAATCCACACGCAAGATTCAGTCCAGTCCTACTAGAAGTAGTGTGTACGGGCTACGCTTGAGTGCAAAGTGAGCGAGGGCAAATATGCTGGATGCGCCTTTAGGAGTGGTAAAGGGTCATTGACAACATGTAGCTCATCTGGCAAGAACTGTACATGCCAGCAATATTCTGTGTGGAATAGCTCAGTCCTAACTTTAAATCCTTAAAGTAAGAAGTAGGATAAATATACTTTTTCCACGCATTGGAGAATATAGGTACTAGTCACACAATTGCATTGACCGATCAACGCTGCATGGGTACTGTGGTTAATATCACGCCGGCCTCTCCGTGACGAATGAGTTACGAACGCAGTTCGTAGACCCGCATACCGCTTTCGATACATAGCTGCAGGAGATTTGGCAGCAGACCCCTTTACGTTGGTTTCTTACGAAATGGTATGGGTGCTGGTCGTTCAGAAAGCAATGACAGATTACTGAACGTAAACTTGCCAAGAGATCAGAAACAGCATACAAATACTGGGGGTTGACTCCGACGTCCTGAAAAAGGATATGCAACTAATTTTTTTTAACTCTTCTGCTTGCGTTTCAAAGCTGAAATTGTGAAAGGTATTGTACTGAAAACAAACAAACAAACAATCAAACAATCAAACATACAAAATAACTCCAACAGCGTGAATATGTTGTGGGTAAGAGAAGTATTTTGTTTTAAATTGCATATCCTTTACATGACGTTGCAGTCAACACCAACATTTTACAGCCGTTGTTGATGTCTTGGCAAATTTTACGTTCATTAGTTTGTCATTGCTTTCCGAACGACCGCTCCTATACCAACACGTTAAAAACCGGCGAGACACGGTCTGCTGTCAAATCGGTCACCGCTGTGTTTCGACCACGGGTAAGCGGCATCACGAATCGCATCCGCAACGCCATCGCCACGGAGACCGGCATGTGAAGTATTAGAACCTTCATATTATGTAGGCCTAGATGAGTGAAGGAAAAAGTAGCCTGTCTATATCTCTCCTAGCTAACGACAAGTGCTGATATCGAACCTCGAATTCATTCTCACTGCTATATTCTAATTATTAGACCAACACACCCCCCCGCATTTCTATTATCTTTCTTATTGTGCACACCCCCCCCCCCCAATTCTCTTTGAACCCATACGCATGATATTACTTCTAGTTAGTTAACTTCATATCCTTTACGTGACGTCACAGACAATCCCAGCTTTTTTGACTATTTGTGATGTCTTCTCAAGTTTAGGTTCAACACTTTGCCATTGCTTTCTGAACGACCGGCACCCATACCATTTTATGAAAAACCCTTGCAAAGGGGTCTGCTGCCAAATAGCGGGATTTCAAATTGCGTTGGTAGCTATTTCGCCACGGAGACAGCATACTACTTATACCACACTGGATTCATTTGTGCGTGTGGATTAGCTTTCCCTATTACCAGTGTCCCTCGCCATCAGGCGAACCTACTCCGAATTCTGAGGAACTTGTAATTTGCATCCCTAAGTCAAGGATGAGAAGTCAACAATTTAGTCCAGCTAACCGATGTAGGAGTTGAACCCGCGGTCTTAGCATCAGCACACCGGATGTTTAAGAATGAGCGCACTTTTCCATTCAGCTAGTTGACCTCCGTGGGAGGTAAAAGTACTCCTTATTCTGCAGCCATCAATATTTTAATCTCTCGGTGTCAGTTTGACTGTTCATATTTGACAGTCAAGTATCCCGACTCTTTCCAAAACATTTATGCAGAAGATGAGCATGTGTGGGAATTGTGAAATGATGGCAAAGGTCGCGGAGTGAGCTGTGTCACGCCAAGTTATTTTCAGACTGATTTTCCTGAGCTGACAATTGTTTACGAGTGTTGCTATGAAGAGCTGTCATGATTTCATAATTGTCGACAGACTCACGTGCAGACACATCTATAGACAGAAGAGGAGACAGACGTAAGGATCAATATGGTGATATAGTATAAGGTGCTTAGGAAAGAGGGGTGGGCTTTCTACAGATCAACTGACAGATTGGAGAAGACACGAAATGTCAGAGAGAGGAGTGTTTGGGAGCGAGGAGGGTGGGGGTATAAAATGTAGGTAATTAGATGGGAATATTGTTAAATAGGCAGGGAAACGGGCAGAGAGACGTGCGGGTTGGACAAACGGATAGACAGACAAAAAGGAGGGCAGATGGATAGACGGACGAATAGACAAACAACAGACAGACAGACAGACAGACAGACAGACAGACAGACAGACAGACAGACAGACAGACAGACAGACAGACAGACAGACAAACCGGGTGGGTGGGTGGGCGGGCAGGTGAACAGACAGACAGACAGACAGACAGACAGACAGACAGACAGACAGACAGGTAGGTAGGTAGGTAGGTAGGTAGGTAGGTAGGTAGGTAGGTAGATATTAGGGTAGGTAGATATGTAGGAACGATCGAACGAACGAACGAATGAACTTTATTTTTAAAGGGTAACAAATTGGGCACGTTGGCCCGTCTTACATTTGGCCCTTTCAATCACTCATCTTTCATTCATCAAATGTGCATGTTACATTTACATAAGGAGAAAAACAACATTGTCAAATGGAGTTTGTAAGCATAAACAATGCATATTACGCATGACACATTCACATGGGGAAAATAAACACATTGTCAAATGAAATTTGTAAACATAAACAGTGCATATTGCGTTGTGAGAAACATCCCTCATCCACCCTCACATCCCGCAGCCACCCACACATCCCGCAGCCACCCACACATCCCCCACCCACCACACCTCCCCCACCCACCCACACATACCTCCACGCACTCACAGAGACCCAGGAAAACATACATGCCGCCACCCTCCCACTGATCACCTACCCACACACATTTCCCCACCCACACACATTTCCCCACCCACACACACACATCCCCCACCCATCCCATAACCGACACGCACACACCCACCCACATATTCTCCACCACCCACCCACACACCCGCAACCTCCCAGCAATACACACATCACAAAACCACACACATATACCCCCGCCAACCCACACATCCCGCACCTATCCACACACACATCCCGCACCCTCACAATTTTCCCCACCCACACACACATCAGCCAACCTACACCAACTCACCCACCCAATATCTGCCACCCCTCAAATACACATCCCCTACCTAAACACACATCATCACCCATAAACACATCTCGCCACCTGCCCACACATATCCTCCACCCATAAACACCCAAAAGCACACACCTCCCTCCCATACACACCCCACCACCCACATATACCCCACCCACACACATCCACCGCTCACAAACATCTGCCCACAAACATACACATCCCCCACCCATACACTCATCTCTCACACACATCACCACTCACGTACTCATCCATCAACCACTCACAACCACACATCACCCACCCGCCCATCAACACATGCATCTCTCATCTACCCTCCCCCCCACCCACACACACCCCAACCACCCAGCCAAATGCACATCCTCCATCCTCACATACATCCTTCATCCACCTGCACATCCCACACCTCCCTCACCTCTCATACATCTCCCCTCCCACACAAAACTCCACCCATAAACACATTCCTCCACCCCCCCCCCCCCCCACACACACACATATCCCCACATGCATTCCCCATACACATCCCCGCCCACACATCTCTAACCCACACACACATCTCCCCACCCACCCACCCACCCACACATCCTCCACCAACAAACATCCTCACCACCCACACATATATCCTCCAGCCACTCACATTTACCCCAATCCACACTCACACACTCCCACCCACACAGACATATCCCATTCACAGATACCCTCACACTCATCCCCCACACCCATTACACACCCATCCCCCAACACACACAATCTCCTACACACCCATTCACCCACCCAAATATACATTGCCTACCTACACCCCCTCAACCCACCAACACCCACATACTTCCAACCATCCTCCCAAATATCCCCCCACTCACACACACATCCCTCACACACACATACATCCCCCACCGACTACATATCCCTTCACCCATCCACACATCACCCATCATCCCATACACATCCTCCACACACAACCCCTCCACACATACATTCCCCACACCCCTCCCCACACACACACACACACACATCCCTCACATACACACCCTTACACACATCCTCACATCTAGACACATACATGATGCCTCACATGATCACTGAAACTAATAAGAACGTACTCCCACACTTTACACACAATTGAGACACTGATGATTGTCGTGAGCATTCTCGCAAAAATTGTAAGAAATGTAGACAAAATTTTACATATGCATTGTGTAGCGTAAAAATTAGTGATGCACTTCAACTCTCTCTCTTTTCTCTCTCTTTCTCTCTCTCTCTCTTTCTCTCTCTCTCTCTCTCTCTCTCTCTCTCTCTCTCTCTCTCTCTCTCTCTCTCTCTCTCTCTCTCTCTCTCTCTCTCACTAACTCTCTCACTCACATCACAGTAATGTTATATTATCTATATCTATAAAACAAAGTGTATGTATATATGTATGTATGTAAATATGTATGTCCTTTATTTGTTCGCGAACGGCCCATCCGATTGAGATGAAATTTTCTACACGCCTTCCTTTAATTCCAGAGCTGTCAACTGTCATAGTTTTTTTTTTCTTCTTCCTCCTCCTCCCTCCTCCCCCTCCCAAAATACGTACGTAAATATATGATGATGATGATGAAAGAATCCCCGAACCAAAACGCTAGGGAAAGGGAAGAAAATGACGTGACTACACAGAATCGTCACACGGCAATCATCATCATCAAGTGCCGTGCCGGCTGGCGTAGGCGTTCATGGCTCTCCGTAGATCTCAGTCTTTGGTTTTTTGGATCAACTCTGCTGCTGATATTCCTCCATGCCACGGCAATATCAATAACAATTCATCTTTTTATGTGTAAGGAAGTTATCTACAGTCGTGTAGAAGGGAAGAACTAGACGAGTATGTATTCGGAATGGCGAACTCTCTCCTCCTCTCTTCTCCTCCCTCTACCTCCTCCCTCCACCCTTCTCCTCTTCCTCCTCCCTCTCATCCCTCTCCCTCCTCCCTCCTCCTTCTCCCTCTTCCTTCTCCCTCTTCCTCTCCCCTCCTCCTCCATCCTCCTCCCTCCTACTCCCTCCGCCTCCTCCCTCATCTTCCCTCCTCCTCCCTCTCCCTCCTCATCCCTCCTCCTCCTCCTGCATCCCTCCTCCTCCTCCTGCCTCCTTCTCCCTCATCATCCTCCCTCCTCTTTCTCCCTTCTTCTCCCTCTTCCCTCTTCCTCCTCCTACCTCCTCCCTCCTCCTCCCTCTACCTCCTCCTCCTCCCTCCACCCTCCTCCTCCCTTCTCCTCCTCTTCCTCCTCCCTTTCCTTCCTCCTCCTCCTCCCTCTACCTCCTCCTCCCCCTACCTCTTTCCTCCTCCCTCCTCCTCCTCTTCCACCTCCCTTTCCTTCCTCCCCTCCTCATTCTCCCTCCTTCCTCTCCCTCCTTCCTCCTCCTCCTTCCTTCTTCTCCCTCTGCCTCCTCCCTCCTCCTCTCCCCTCCTCCTCCCTCCTCCTCCTTCTCCCTCCTTCTCCCTTCTTCTCCTCCTCTCCCCTCCTCCTCCTACCCTCTTCCTCTTCCCCTCCTCCCTCTCCCTCCTCCATCCTCCTCCTCCCTCTTCCTCCTCCTCCCTCTTCCTCCTCCTTCCTCTTCCTCCTCCTTCCTCCTCCTCCCTCTTCCTCCCTCTCCCTCCTCCATCCTCCTCCCTCTTCCTCCTCCTTCTTCCTCCTCCTTCCTTCTCCTCCCTCCTCCTCCCTCTTCCTCCTCCTCCTACCTCCTCCTCCTCCTCCTCTCTCCTCCTCCCTCCTCCCTTTTCCTCCCTCCTCCTCCTCCCTCTACCTCCTCCCTCCTCCTCTCCACTCTTCCTCCTACCCTCTTCCTCTTCCCCTCCCCCTCCTCCCTATCCCTCCTCCTCCCTTCACATTCCTCCTCCTCCCTCTTCCTCCTCCTCCCTCCTCCTCCTCATCCCTCCTTCTCCCTCCTCCTCCTTCTTCCTCCTCTCCTCCTCCTCCTCCCTCCTCCTCCTCCTCCTCCTCCTCCTCCTCCTCCTCCTCCTCTCCTCCTCCTCCTCCTCCTCCTCCTCCTCCTCCCTCTACCTCCTCCCTCCTCCTCCCTTCACATTCCTCCTCCTCCCTCTTCCTCCTCCTCCCTCCTCCTCATCCCTCCTCCTCCCTTCTCCTCCTCCCTCCTCCTCCCTCTACCTCCTCCTCCCTTCACATTCCTCCTCCTCCCTCTTCCTCCTCCTCCCTCCTCCTCCTCATCCCTCCTTCTCCCTCCTCCTCCTTCTTCCTCCCTCCTCCTCCTCCTCCCTCCTCCCCCTCCTCCTTCCTCCTCCTCCCTCTCCTCCTCCTCCTCACTCCTCCTCCTCCCTCTACCTCCTCCCTCCTCCTCCCTTCACATTCCTCCTCCTCCTCCCTCCTCCTCCTCCCTCCTCCTCCCTCCTCCTCCTCTCTCCTCCTCCCTCCTCCTCCTCCCTCCTCCTCACCACTCCTCCTCCCTCCTCCTCCTTCTTCCTCCCTCCTCCTCACTCCTCCCCCTCCTCCTTCCTCCTCCTCCCTCTCCGCCTCCTCCCTCCTCCTCCTCCCTCCTCCTCCCTCTACCTCCTCCTCCTCCCTCCTCCTCCCTCTACCTCCTCCCCCCTCCTCCCTTCACATTCCTCCTCCTTCCTCTTCCTCCTCCTCCCTCCTCCTCCTCTCTCCGCCTCCCTCCTCCTCCTCCCTCTACCTCCTCCCTCCTCCTCCCTTCACATTCCTCCTCCCTCCTCCTCCTCCCCTCCTCCTCTTCCCTCCTCCTCCTCCCCCTCCTTCTCCTCCTTCTCCCTCCTCCTTCTCCCTCTTCCTCCTCCCTCTTCCTTCTCCCTCCGCCTCCTCCCTCCTCCTACTCTCTCCTCCTCCTCCCTCCTCCTCCCTCTCCCTCCTCCTCCCTCTCCTCCTCCTGCTCCCTTCTCCTCCTGCGTTCTCCTCCTCCCTCCTTCTCCCTCCTCCTCCCTCTTCCTCCTCCCTCCTCCTCGCCTCCTCCTCCACCCTACTCCTCCCTCCTCCTCCTAATCCCTCCTCCTCCCTCCTATTCCTCCCTACTCCTCCTGTCTCCTCCCTCCTCCTCCCTCCTCTTCCCTCCTCCACCTCCCTCTTCCTCCTCCCTCCTACATTTACCCAAGACAGACAGACAGTCAGACAGATAGTCGGGAACGGGATCTTATATGACTACTTATATAATTTAAATGAGATGCTCTCCACCATGGGCTGGGCCGGGTCAGACAGACAGACAGACAGATAGATAGATAGATAGACAGACAGACAGACAGACAGACAGACAGACAGACAGACAGACAGACAGACAGACAGACAGACAGACAGACAGACAGACAGACAGTCGGGAACGGGAACTTATATGACTACTTATATGAATTAAATGAGATGCTCCCCACCAGGAATTGGGCGATGCCGGGCCGGGTCAGACAGACAGACAGATAGATAGTCGGAACGGGAACTTATATGACTACTTATATGAATTAAATGAGATGCTCCCCATCAGAGTCTGGGCGAAGACGGGCCGGGTCAGACAGACAGACAGACAGACAGACAGACAGACAGACAGACAGACAGACAGACAGACAGACAGACAGACAGACAGACAGACAGACAGACAGACAGACAGATAGTCGGTAACGGGAACGAGAACTTATATGACTACTTATATGAATTAAATGAGATGCTCCCCACCAGAGTCTGGGCGAAGCCGGGCCGGGTCAGCTAGTACATGATAAAATCAAGTGGCATACAAAATGATAATATGAAAGATGAGAATACACCCCCATAAAAATATGGAATGGCATGTTACAGGGCAATCAAGTGGTATACAAAATGATACCTCGTAATATGTAGGTATATGTAGGTAGGTAGGTAGGTAGGTAGGTAGGTAGGTAGGTAGTTAAGTAGCAGGACCAAATCAACATGTTTTTATAGCTAGACAGCTAGACATTATTTATCTATAGCTAGACAGATAGACACCGTGTATTTATAGCTAGACAGGCAGTCACTGTATATTCAACGCTCCACAAATAGACACCATGCATTCAACGCTCCACAAACAGACACAATGTATTCAACGCTGCACAGACATACATCATGGATTCATAGTTAAACAGAACGACACCACTTGCTTAGAAAACAATCAATAACAAAAGCTCCGAGTAGGCCACTAACGTCATGGAATAAAACATAACTACTCTTATTTTCACTGTGACGGCTGAAAACCGCATAACAAAATAATTATTCAAATGCACTCTGCTGGAATTTTTGCTTTTTGCGCCTCTACACATGGCTCGGAAGGAAACTAAATCAACAAGTACACTATATAAATGAATGGGCATAGTAAGGTTCTTCTACCTCCTTTTCGTTCCTCATTGATGGTGAGTAGGAGTCTCCGTGGCTAACTGATCAAGCCCTCGCGCTCTGAAGGTTATAGGTTCGTTTTGGAACTGCGTCGTCCTGCCCACGAGAACACTTTTCTTTTTTTCCTTTTTTTTAAAGGAAATCCCCGGGAGTCATTGCTGACGTGTTATTGTGGTGCTCTTTGCAAACAGCGTGATATTCTGCTCATCGAGGCCAAGAAAGACGGGTTTCAACCTGATGCAATGAATTCGAGCCTCTAGCCTTTAACGTTAACCCTCAATTATTCTGAATCTGCTATCATTCTCTCATGGTCTCGTCCGTGCTATGTGCGCAAGCCTTCCAGATATTCACTTCTCTGTCTTCGCCTTGTTCTTTTCTCCTCAATCTTGCCAGTTGTCACGAAGTTCTCAGTTTATTTTTTCTCACAGCGTGCCCCAAAAAATTTGACTGTCTAATACTCATTTTTCTAATCAGTTTGCGTTTTCAACTGCCTCCTGTATGACTTGCTCATTGGTTTTCTGTCTGCCAATGGTATTCTTTGCATTTTCATCAGACATTACATTTCCACTGCCATCAGATGTTTATCAGCTTGCCTGCTCATTGTCCACGTTTCACATCCATATAAAAGCACATGTTCTATGTAGAACTTCAACACTCATTTTATCGTTTCAGTTTGAATCTGTTTATTAGTCAGTATGTTTTCCATTTTGCAAAAGGCTACCTTTGCCAAAGCGATTCTTGTTCTAATGTCTTCAAGGCATCTAATCAGATGTTATGACTTTTCCGAGATAGTTGTACTGGTTCACTTGTCTAATAATATTCCCATGTATCCTTATATTACATTGTAGTATTTCTTTCGTCTTTGAGACGACCATAATGTTTTCTTACAAATAGTCTTCTTACAAATTATCCGATAAGATATACTGGAAAAACAATATTAAACCAATAAACACGGAACGCAGAAATGTTCAGCTTTACAAGAACGCAATCACAAGTGACAGAAAAACGTTGCAGTAAGGAAACCTGTGTTGTCAGACAAATACAAACTCATTGAACAATCTGACACAAAATAGACACACATTTTTGTGTTATTACTCTTGCCTATGTTACCACAGAAGCTGGCTATATGTTGCTACTCCTGTCTATTTTATCACAGAGGCTGACAATGGTGTTACTCTTGTCTATTTTATCACCGAAGCTGACTACATTTTATTACTCTTGTCTATGTTATCACAGAAGCTGACTATATTTTGTTACTCTTGTCTATGTTATCACAGAAGCTGACTATATTTTGTTACTCTTGTCTATGTTATCACAGAAACTGACTATGTGTTACTCTTGTCTATGTTATCACAGAAGCTGACTATGTGTTACTCTTGTCTATGTTATCACAGAAGCTGACTATGTGTTACTCTTGTCTATATTATCACAGAAGCTGACTATGTGTTACTCTTATCTATGTTATCACAGAAGCTGACTTTGGTGTTGCTCTTGTCTATGTTATCACAGAAGCTGACTATGTGTTACTCTTGTCTATATTATCACAGAAGCTGACTATATTTTGTTACTCTTGTCTATGTTATCACAGAAGCTGACTATATTTTGTTACTCTTGTCTATGTTAACACAGAAACTGACTATGTGTTACTTTTGTCTATGTTATAACAGAAACTGACTATGGTGTTACTCTTGTCTATGTTATCACAGAAGCTGACTATGTGTTACTCTTGTCTATATTATCACAGAAGCTGACTATGTGTTACTCTTGTCTATGTTATCACAGAAGCTGACTTTGGTGTTACTCTTGTCTATGTGATCACAGAAGCTGACTATGTGTTACTCTTGTCTATGTTATCACAGAAGCTGACTATATTTTGTTACTCTTGTCTATGTTATCACAGAAGCTGACTATTTGTTGTTACTCTTGTCTATGTTATCACAGAAACTGACTATGTGTTACTTTTGTCTATGTTATAACAGAAACTGACTATGGTGTTACTCTTGTCTATGTTATCACAGAAGCTGACTATGTGTTACTCTTGTCTATATTATCACAGAAGCTGACTATGTGTTACTCTTGTCTATGTTATCACAGAAGCTGACTTTGGTGTTACTCTTGTCTATGTGATCACAGAAGCTGACTATGTGTTACTCTTGTCTATGTTATCACAGAAGCTGACTATATTTTGTTACTCTTGTCTATGTTATCACAGAAGCTGACTATATTTTGTTACTCTTGTCTATGTTATCACAGAAGCTGACTATGGTGTTACTCTTGTCTATGTTATCACAGAAGCTGACTATTTGTTGTTACTCTTGTCTATGTTATCACAGAAACTGACTATGTGTTACTTTTGTCTATGTTATAACAGAAACTGACTATGGTGTTACTCTTGTCTATGTTATCACAGAAGCTGACTATTTGTTGTTACTCTTGTCTATGTTATCACAGAAACTGACTATGTGTTACTTTTGTCTATGTTATAACAGAAACTGACTATGGTGTTACTCTTGTCTATGTTATCACAGAAGCTGACTATGTGTTACTCTTGTCTATATTATCACAGAAGCTGACTATGTGTTACTCTTGTCTATGTTATCACAGAAGCTGACTTTGGTGTTACTCTTGTCTATGTGATCACAGAAGCTGACTATGTGTTACTCTTGTCTATGTTATCACAGAAGCTGACTATATTTTGTTACTCTTGTCTATGTTATCACAGAAGCTGACTATATTTTGTTACTCTTGTCTATGTTATCACAGAAGCTAACTATTTGTTGTTACTCTTGTCTATATTATCACAGAAGCTGACTATGTGTTACTCTTGTCTATGTTATCACAGAAGCTGACTTTGGTGTTACTCTTGTCTATGTTATCACAGAAGCTGACTATGTGTTACTCTTGTCTATTTTATCACAGAAGCTGACTATGTGTTACTCTTGTCTATGTTATCACAGAAGCTGACTTTGGTGTTACTCTTGTCTATGTTATCACAGAAGCTGACTATGTGTTACTCTTGTCTATGTTATCACAGAAGCTGACTATATTTTGTTACTCTTGTCTATGTTATCACAGAAGCTGACTATATTTTGTTACTCTTGTCTATGTTATCACAGAAGCTGACTATTTGTTGTTACTCTTGTCTATATTATCACAGAAGCTGACTATGTGTTACTCTTGTCTATGTTATCACAGAAGCTGACTTTGGTGTTACTCTTGCCTATGTTATCACAGAAGCTGACTATGTGTTACTCATGTCTATCTTATCACAGAAACTAACTATGGTGTTACTCTTGTCTATGTTATCACAGAAGCTGACTATGTGTTACTCTTGTCTATGTTATCACAGAAGCTGACTATATTTTGTTACTCTTGTCTATGTTATCACAGAAGCTGACTATATTTTGTTACTCTTGTCTATGTTTATCACAGAAGCTGACTATTGTTGTTACTCTTGTCTATATTATCACAGAAGCTGACTATGTGTTACTCTTGTCTACGTTATCACAGAAGCTGACTTTGGTGTTACTCTTGTCTATGTTATCACAGAAGCTGACTATATTTTGTTACTCTTGTCTATGTTATCACAGAAGCTGACTAGGTATATCACAGAAGTGACTATGTGTTACTCTTGTCTATGTTATCACAGAAACTGACTATGGTGTTACTCTTGTCTATGTTATCACAGAAGCTGACTATATTTTGTTACTCTTGTCTATGTTATCACAGAAGCTGACTATGTGTTACTCTTGTCTATGTTATCACAGAAGCTGACTATGGTGTTACTCTTGTCTATGTTATCACAGAAACTGACTATGGTGTTACTCTTGTCTATGTTATCACAGAAGCTGACTATATTTTGTTACTCTTGTCTATGTTATCACAGAAGCTGACTATGTGTTACTCTTGTCTATGTTATCACAGAAGCTGACTATGGTGTTACTCTTGTCTATGTTATCACAGAAACTGACTATGGTGTTACTCTTGTCTATGTTATCACAGAAACTGACTATGGTGTTACTCTTGTCTATGTTATCACAGAAGCTGACTATGTGTTACTCTTGTCTATGTTATCACAGAAACTGACTATGGTGTTACTCTTGTCTATGTTATCACAGAAGCTGACTATGTGTTACTCTTGTCTATGTTATCACAGAAACTGACTATGGTGTTACTCTTGTCTATGTTATCACAGAAACTGACTATGGTGTTACTCTTGTCTATGTTATCACAGAAACTGACTATGGTGTTACTCTTGTCTATGTTATCACAGAAGCTGACTATGGTGTTACTCTTGTCTATGTTATCACAGAAACTGACTATGGTGTTACTCTTGTCTATGCTATCACAGAAGCTGACTATGTGTTACTCTTGTCTATCTTATCACAGAAACTAACTATGGTGTTACTCTTGTCTATGTTATCACAGAAGCTGACTATATGTTGTTACTCTTGTCTATGTTATCACAGAAACTGACTATGTTATTACTGTTGTCTATGTTATCACAGAAGCTGACTATATTTTGTTACTCTTGTCTATGTTATCACAGAAGCTGACTATGTGTTACTCTTGTCTATGTTATCACAGAAACTGACTATGGTGTTACTCTTGTCTATTTTACCACAGAAGCCGACTATATTTTGTTACTCTTGTCTATGTTATCACAGAAGCTGACTATGTGTTACTCTTGTCTATGTTATCACAGAAACTGACTATGGTGTTACTCTTTCTATTTTACCACAGAAGCTGACTATATTTTGTTACTCTTGTCTATGTTATCACAGAAGCTGACTATGTGTTACTCTTGTCTATGTTATCACAGAAACTGACTATAAGGTGTTACTCTTGTTTATTTTACCACAGAATCTGACTATATGTTGTTACTCTTGTCTATTTTGCCACAGATACAAACTGTATATTGTTTGTCTTCTTTTAGTCCATGTTGCTTGGTGTTGGTGATCATGTATATTCACAACCTTCTGTTTCGTTTGCTGCAATCATTTCTGGTCCTGATGTTCCTCTATGCCATGATGTCAGACTGTCTTGTATCGTCTCTCTTGGTCTCCTCCTTCTTCTCCTTCCCTCGAACTTTCCTGTTGTGACGACATACTCCAGCTTTCCCCATTTCATGACTTGCCCAAAGAATGTTGATTGTCTTCTTCTGATGTGAGTAGCTTCTTTGGGAGTTAATTTGTTTCAAGATATTTTATTGCTTTTTTTGTGTCCGTTCACGGTGTTTTGAACATTCTTCTATAAGACCACATTTCCGCAACCTCCCCATAATTCCTCAGTTCTCTGCTCACATTAAATGATTCTCTTCCATACATCAGGATTGTTCAATATAACTATTTTCCTCAATTCGACTGACAAAGATAAATGACAGATACTATTCTTCATCTTATGAACTTCTCTTATATTTTCTTTCTTACATTGGCATGAGCTCGCGGATCGATAAAACTTAAAATACATGATAAAAAGGTCTGGGAAATAAAAGCAGCATGTGTGATACTGACCCCCATCACCATCGACAGACAATTGTTTTATACAATATAGGGATGGAACCCTAAACCTGAACCCTATGACTCAAAGAATGAAAAGGGTTTTGTACCGTCACTCCTTTAGAAGAATCACGTTCTTAAAGTACAAATTTTTCCAAATACGACACTTTCATTATACTGTTTCGTTTCTTAATCTTCACGATATCAAACTGTTTGCAAGACGCCAAATGATTTATTTTTATCGGTGATGTCATGTGTGCTTCGAGGGATATGACAACTTCCAGCAGAAATGTCAAAACATACTTATGAAACGACAGACGTGATGAAAAATGACACTGCAAATGATATGTTTGTCAAATTTTCTTCGACAAGAATAACTTGAGGGAAATGTATTTTGATATGTTATTAACGACAATATTCGGATATCCCCTGCGGCAGTCCGCTATCCAAAACATTGACAAGTTCTCTAAACTTGCACGGTTTGCACAAATGTTGTTTAATAACGGTTCATTGCCAAAATGTTTAGCTTGGGAAATGTCCGATTCTGGAAAGTTCATTGTTAGTGCAGTTTAGTCCAGTGTTTCTCATAAGCTAGGGAATTTTTCTGGACATAACATCAGCGGAAGAATAATAAACACCTGATAGAACATCAACAGAAGAATAATAAACAATTTTACTGAATACACACAGTTTTGGAACATTGCCTTCAACAATGAATTGAGTTACGTTGAGTTGAGTTGAGTTGTTCAGTTGCTGGGTTGAGTTGTTGAGTTGAGTTGCTGAGTTGAGTTGAGTTGTTGAGTTGAGGTGAGCTGAGTTGTTGAGTTAACAGCTCTGAATGCTCACCATTTGTTTATCTACATTGCTACATAAATATGTGATTACACGGCTTCGAGTGAAACAACTTTGAAATATGGATATCTATAACATTGCAGTTTAAAATCATATAAGGGGAATTCGCTATTGCGAGGTGGCTAGAAGCTCGTTTGCCGGTCCGGTCGTCATAGGTACAAATCGAAGATCAAGGTGGATTTTTTGTTAAATTTGAGATGAGCTCCCAGGTCAACACAGACTAACATGAGAAACAGGAAATGTCTTAGGAAGAAAAGGCGACCGTTATGATACTGACCACATGACCTCCTGAGTGATACTGACCACATGACCTCCTGTGATACTGACCACATGACCTCCTGAGTGCTACTGACCACATGACCTCCTTAGTGATACTAACCACATGAACTCCTGAGTTATACTGACCACATGACCTCCTGTGATACTGACCACATGACCTCCTGAGTGAACTGACCATATGACCTCCTGAGTGATACTAACCACATGACCTCCTGAGTGATACTGACCACATGACCTCCTGTGATACTGACCACATGACCTCCTGTGTGATACTGACCACATGACCTCCTGAGTGCTACTGGCCACATGACCTCCTGAGTGATACTAACCAAATGACCTCCTGAGTTATACTGACCACATGACCTCCTGAGTAAACTGACCATATGACCTCCTGAGTGATACTAACCACATGACCTCCTGAGTTATACTGACCACATGACCTCCTGTGATACTGACCACATGACCTCCTGAGTGAACTGACCATATGACCTCCTGAGTGATACTAACCACATGACCTCCTGAGTGATACTGACCACATGACCTCCTGTGATACTGACCACATGACCTCTTGTGTGATACAGACCACATGACCTCCTGTATGATACTGACCACATGACCTCCTGAGTGATACTGACCACATGACTTACAGAGAGATACTGACTACATGACCTCCTGTGATACTGACCACATGACCTCCTGTGATACTGACGACATGACCTCCTGAGTTATACTGACCACATGATTTCCTGAGTGATTCTGACCACATGACCTCCTGTGATACTGACCACATGACCTCCAGTGATACTGACCACAAGACCTCCTGCGTGATATTGATCAATGACCTCCTGAGTGATGCTGACCACATGACCTCCTGAGTGATACTCACCACATGACCTCTTGAATAATACTGACCACATTACCTCCTGAGTGATACTGACCAAATGATCTCCTGAATGATACTGACCATATGACTTACTGAGTGATACTGGCCACATGACGTCCTGTGTGATACTGACTACATGACCTCCTGAGTGATACTGACCACATGACCTCCTGAGTGAGTTTGAACACATGACCTCCTGAGTGATACTGACCACATTACTTTCTGAGAAAATTTGACCACATCATCTCCTAAGTGCCGAATGGTCTATACTAAATATTGGTTTAGCACCATATGCCCAGTGCACTTTAAGGTGTGTAAAAAAATTGTTTACGTTTACTTGTCCCATAGCCGAACCAGCAGATAAGCCTTCATTTGATACAGTCCACTACAAACATTTGTTATTGAAAGACTTGGAGTGTTACATGTCTCTGGTTTTAGAAATAATTGAGAACTGTCATTTGCTAGCGAACATCTGAAGTGTCTTAATACAGTTTGTTTTTACGAGGATAATATTGTGCACATTTCAAAGCACAACGTTTTTAAACATTGTTTTGTTTGTTAATGTTGTGTTTATAAACCTGACATGTTTAATTAGTGATGTTTTAAATTGTATTGTTTTTAATCTCCTTAGCTGTCACACCTGTTATTGCTGTTATTGTTTGTGACGGTTCTATTATGAAATATTTATATTGATCCTGTAGTTTGCAAATCTTATAGCTGGTAATAATCAAGGTGTGTTCAAGTTATTGTTTCAATTATTATAGTTCGAAAAGGTTCACTTTGACTATAGTTTGATAGATTCACTTTGATAATCATCATCATCAAGCGCCTTGCCAGCTGGCGTAGGCGTTTATGTCTCTCCACAGCCCTAGGTCTTTGGTGTTCTGGTTCAACTGCTGATGATATTCCTCCATGCCACTGTCTCAGTCCATCCAGCATCATCTCTCTTGGTCGGCCTCTACCTTTCTTCCCCCAGATCTTTCCAGTCGTCACGATGTTCTCCAATGCCTCTCTTCTCATCACACAACCAAAGAAAGCTGTTTGTCTCATTATTATTGTTGAATATAATACTCTAGCTTCTTTAGCCTCATTCAAGCAGTCGTTGTTAGTTACTCTAGCAATCCAAGGAATTCGCAACTTTCGTCTCAGGAAACACATCTCTGTTGCTTCTAATTTCTTCCTAATTTGTTCACTTTGATTATAGTTTGAAAGATTCAATTTGATTATAGTTTGAAAGATTCACTTTGATTATAGTTTGAAAGATTCACTTTGATTATAGTTTGAAAGATTCACTTTGATTATAGTTTGAAAGACTCACTTTGATTATAGTTCGAAAGATTCACTTTGATTATAGTTTGAAAGATTCACTTTGATTATAGTTCGAAAGATTCACTTTGATTATAGTTTGGAAGACTCACTTTGATTATAGTTCGAAAGATTCACTTTGATTATAGTTCGAAAGATTCACTTTGATTATAGTTTGAAAGACTCACTTTGATTATAGTTCGAAAGATTCACTTTGATTATAGTTTGAAAGACTCACTTTGATTATAGTTCGAAAGATTCACTTTGATTATAGTTTGAAAGACTCACTTTGATTATAGTTCGAAAGATTCACTTTGATTATAGTTTGAAAGACTCACTTTGATTATAGTTCGAAAGATTCACTTTGATTATAGTTTGGAAGATTTCACTTCGTTTATGCTATTGCTGAAAGAGAATCACAATAAGCCACATAGATAGATGTGAAGTTTAATGTGGTTTCATGAAAACTACAGCGGGAGCGTCGGTATAATCGTTAGGATGTTCCTCTGTTAATGTTATGAGCGCGGTCGGAGAAAAGGTCGATGCGTGTACTCGAAGTTGGCAAAAGAGAGAAAGACCGGCCATCTATTTCAGGCGTACACAATATGATGTATCCAACACTTCACCGACCCATAGCAGATTACTGGTTTGGACTTTTTTTAAATTTCGCGCTCTCTCGTTTTGAACTCAGGCATAGCCCACACACTTGTTGTTACTTATAGTAGTTTCCACTGCTAAGGAGTGAACTGGACTGAATTTTAAGAGTGGGTTGGTTTAGTTTAGTTTAGTTTAGTTAGTTTAGTTTAGTCGTTGGATCAACATCACGGCACACGGGTTTAACCCCATAAGTGCTCCGTTTTCCTCCTAACTCAAACCTGAGTCTGGAGAAACTCAGCTCAATGCACGAACTCCGTAGCATCGGCGAGGATCTTGAAATACTTTGGGTAGATTTTTAACTCGAAATTTTGCCCGGGCAGCGCCGTTAGGCTACTCTTTTCCGATTTCCAACTGCCAAGGGATTTTTTTACGTGCGCAACAATACACACGGGCGTCCGATCTCACTACCCAGAGACCAGGGGAAATTTTATTAATGGAAGACCAGGTGGATTTTTTATTAAGTCCCGGTCCTCACCAGGGCCTGAACCCGGGACCTCCAGCATTCGAGGCGGATACCATACCTCGAGACCACTCAGCCCCCACACCCCACCCCCACCCCCACTCATAGTGGGCTATATTTCCCTATTACTAGTGTCCCTCGCCATCAGGTGAACAACACTCCGACTTCAGAGGCACGTGTATTTACGTCCCTAAGTTGGGGACGAGAAGTCTACATTTTAGTCCAACTGGACCGGTGTTGGGGTTGAACTCGCTATCTCGATTCAGCACAACGGAAGTTTAAGAGCGAGGGCTGTTATTCGACCTTACTGGCCTGCTGTAAAACTTCTATATTTGGACACAATATTATAAGGGATATTTCACTATAGTTTAACATTTGCCGTTTCGTAATAAAACCAAAACAAGGAAACACAAACAGGTATTTTGAAAGTCTAAATGCGCACCTATAATTTCGATTCCACGAACAAATATACAACTTAAATACTAAGCTTTACGCTTGTTTCAATAGAAGAAGAAAAAACTGAACAATACAGAAACCAAAGGATGCAAATTTTCCCGAAAACAAACGTCACAACAAATGGACTCCGTGGGAGTCATGGAAATGTGTGTATCGATTCCTGAGTAAGCAGCTTAAGCCATATTATTATAAAAACTCGTAGGCATAATAACAGTACACACCCTCAGTGTTGTCTTTCGAAGGAGGATGTGGGCGAATGCGGCAACAAAATCAAAACAGCTTAACTTGAATTACAGTGGACATTTTCAACCCGATAAAACATAACCAACAACAATATGCAAATAATACAGTAGATTATATTCCTTTTACTTTCATGTAAAGGTTCTCAAACAGTGTACAACGCCACATGTGTGTCCACAATAAGATCACGGACTTTGGTTGAACATCTTATCTCATCTTGTTCCTCTTGCATCTTGCGGTGTCGAGGTGAAGTATAAACAGTGGGGGTGTGCCTACTTATGGGCTTCATATATCGAGATTTCCATGGACTCTGTTATTCCCTCTGTCAATCGTTTACGTGGTCGGCCTCTTCTTCTGCTTCCATTTGGTCTGTACATCATTGCTTGTTGTGGTATACTGTTAATTGGTAATCTTGTTACATGACCAAACGATTTGACTTGCTGCTGGTTGAGCATTGAAGTGGGAAATACTGGAAATATGTATTATGTTGGAAGCTCTCAAACCAAAATTACGAAGAGCTACACAGATCCACCAAGTTCTGTCCTGGAAATCTCAGAAATAACAATGAATGCATTAAGTCAAAACAGAGAGCTTTGATTCCTGCAAGGACTTTTGTCTCTTTATGGCTCTGTGTGCTAAGGAAGCAGCATCGTATCAGGATTTGAGTACGCGTATTCACAAATGCCTCGTTAAAAGTGCCGCAAATGGAAAACAGCGGAATCTGCATTACACATCTCAATGGCCACACAGAGATACACTCCACTGCTTCAGGCGAAGTCAGCACTAACTTCAGTGTAGAGGCAACAGCCATCTTGCAGTTGTAGACTTTCAATAGTCGAGCGGAACTAACTCACCCCATTGTTGATCACACAGACTCGAAGTCCGCTCTGCAAGCCATCTCTCGCTTCAAACAGGGCGGCATCATCTATGAAATAAACGACAATATTAGAATCTTGTCCACAAGAACAGAATTAGTCCTGCTGGTGTGACCAGACCACACTGTTTTCCCTGGACATGGAAAGGCAGATGGGAAATCTGCATGACCAAATGGATAAGAGCCCTCGTCCTTAAACATCCGGTGCGCTGATGCCAAAGTAGCAGATTCAACCCCTACAATGGTCAGTTGGACTAAACTGTTGACTTCAAGGGGCGTCCTGAACTTGGGGACGTAAATTATAAGTACCTCTGAAGTCAGAATACGTTCAACTGATGGCGAAGGACACTGGTAACAGTAATAGGGAAAGCTAATACACACTAATACAAACCGTCTCCATGGCGAAGAATTTACTGACGCGATTCGTAATCACGTATACCCGGGTTCGAAACTCAGCGGTGCAGGTTTTTTCGAAAAAGGTATAGGAGCCGGTCGTTCAGTAAGCAATGGCAAACTACAGAACGTAAAACTTGCCCAGGAATCACGAACAGCCAAAATGCTTATGTTGACTGCTACGTGCTGTGAAGGACGTGCAGCTAAGAATACACACTCAAAAAACAGTTCCGTCCTATTAGAAGTAGTAGCACGTGTTTGGACTACGTTTGAAATCAAATAGAGAGAACGCAAATCAAAAACACAACAAAAGCAGATGAGCATAAAAAGGCCGGAGAGAACCTCGTGAAACTTCATCTGTACCGAGGCTTTAAAAAGCAACAGTAGCATCTCGCTGCCCCTTTGAGCAACAACAATCTCACTTCAACTAGCGACTATTACAACAGACCACTAATATTTTAATGTTCTGCCATCTCACTCGATCACCAGAGTCGTGGATCAGCTCCATGTTTCTGTCTCGACCATGCCACAAGGCCAAGCCATCCAGGTACTTGCTTCTAGGTCTGCCCCTTGGTCTGTTACCCTCGATCTTACCAGTTGTCACCAAGTTCTCCAAATCATTTCTTTTCATAACATGCCCAAAAGATTGTGACTATTTACGTCTAATGTCTCTAATCAGTTTACGATCTTCATTTGTTTCTTGAAGGACTTGTTCATTGGTCTTTCTGGCTCTCCATGGTATTCTTTGCATTTTCCTCAGAAACCACATTTCTACAGCCATCAGATGTTTTTCAGCCTGACTGCTCATTGTCCAAGCTTCACATCCATATAAAGTACAGGTTCTATGTAGCATCTCAACACTCTTTTTCTCGTTTCAATTGACATCTTTTTATTGGTCAGTATGTTTTTCATCTTGCTAAAGGCTACTTTTGCCATGGCGATTCTTTTTCTAATCTCTTCAAGGCATCAAGATGTTATTACTGTTCTCTATAACACTAGTCGCAATAACACTAATCACACCACAAGCAACAGTAATAATCCGAATTGTATTAGCGACTGTAACAACCAGACTAACACTAACAACAGTTGCAACTTCGATGCCCTTAGCAACTGCAACAATCCCATTTCAACTAGCGATTGTAACAATCAATCAATCAATCATGTGCCATGCCGGAAAGCGTGGGCGGTCATGACTCGCCATTTCACTCGATCACCAGTGTCGTGGATCAGCTCAGTGTTCCTGTCTCGTCCATGCCATGTGGCCAAGCCATCCAGGTATTTTCCTCTTGGTCTGCCTCTTGGTCTGTTTCCTTCGATCTTGCCAGTTGTCACCAAGTTCTCCAATCCATTTCTTCTCATAACATGTCCAAAAATGTTTGACTGTCTACGTCTAATTTCTCTAATCAGTTTTCGATGTTCATTTGTCTCCTGTAGTACTTGGTCATTGGATTGTAACAACAAAACTAAAACTAGCGACAATTGTAGCTTCATTACCGCAAGCGACTGTAACACCCAGACTACCACTGGCAACAGTTGCAACTTGGATGCCGCTAGCGACTGTAACAATTAGACTATCACTAGCGACACTTCAACTAGCCACTGTGGCAGCAAGGCTACAAACAGTATCAGTAGCAACCTTACTAATACTAACATTCAATAATTGTTGGTGGAATGAGGTTGCCCGATGACGTACTTGTTTGCGTTCGTTATTTAAGTTGGGCTCGATTGTAGAATTTAAACACGAACGTCTGTGTATATGCGCTATGGAAATGCATTGTTTTGAATTTATGAAGCGATTATATAGGGCGAAATTGATCAAACGTGGTGATTCCATCAAAATTTATTTAACTTTGTTTTCAGTGAGAAAATGTTCTGGTATGCTGGTCAATGATAGTATTATCTTTCTTTTTGGTTACCATCTTATTTTCTTTATTGTCAGGTTTCTACAAATAAAAGACTATATTCATCGCCTCTGTGGCAAAGGAGTTACGAATGCACTTCGTAATCCCGCTTACCGCGTTCGAAACACAGCTGCAGGCGATTTGGAAGCAGACCGCCTTGCGTTGGCTTCCATACAATGGTATGACTGCAGGTCTTTCAGAAAGCAATGGCAAACAACAAAAAGTAAACTTGCCCAGGAATCACTAACAGCCAAAAATACTAGAGTTGACTGATACGTCCCGTTAGGAATATGCAAATTATTAACTACTTATAAATGGTATGATTTTACAATGTGATGTTCTTCCCATTTATCTTTTCGGTTTTTCTTTCGTTCTTGTTTATAGAGTTCTTCTCCTCGATTTTATGAATACAAGTTCCAGTGTGTGTTCTTCTTATGTTGAAAGCTTGGGAGCCGTCGAAGAAGACGGCTGTGGGAGGTGGGGAGATGCGATCGCTAAATATTCGACATAACATTGTAATTATAGCTTCGACGAGATCTGTTGTCTGCATACATGCAATGTATCACTTGCGATGGTAAATGAAAGGTTGTCATAAGCGACATTATTGTAAAGGTCTCACTCTTTCTCTTTCACACACATCTCTCTCTCTCTCTCTCTCTCTCTCTCTCTCTCTAGGTCTCGCTCTTTCTCTTTCACACACATCTCTCTCTCTCTCTCTCTCTCTCTCTCTCTCTCTCTCTAGGTCTCGCTCTTTCTCTTTCACACACATCTCTCTCTCTCTCTCTCTCTCTCTCTCTCTCTCTCTCTCTCTCTCTCTCTCTCCTCTATCTATCTATCTATCTATCTATCTATCTATCTATCTATCTATCTATCTATCTATCTATATGTCTGTCTGTCTGTCTGTCTGTCTGTCTGTCTGTCTGTCTGCCTCTGATTGAGAGACTGAACATCTAGAGTAGGAAATGTGGTTTGTAACAATGTCTGCCATATAAGAAAACACAAGATTTCAATTTCGCATCATCATCAATGTTATCGTGTGACAATCAGTTTGACACACTTTCCAATGTAGCTTATTTGCAATACAACAAACGACAGCTTTCCTTGGTACTGGGGAGTTTAGCAAGAACATATGAATAAACATCTTGCTCTTTATACACTAAATGTTACGATATACAAGCGTCAATTTGGAATCGCAAATAAATTGACTTGTGGACTTAAATTACAGGTTCCTCTAAAGTCGGAGTGAGTTCTCCTGGGGACGAGGGACACTGGTAATAGGGAAAGCTAATGTATACGCAAATTTATGTCCAGTGCTACTAGAAGTAGTGTGTATGGACTACGCTTGAGTTCGAGCGAGGGAGCACACAAAAAATGCATCAAATGGTCACGCATAACAACTCGGTTTAAGAGTTCATCTTCGAATAAACAAACTTAACTAAGACACAGATTACCCCAACTCTTAATACCTCGACCTTCCCACTACTTAATTCTCAAAACCCCGTTATAAAAATACTTATATATACATATATATTTCAGCTGCGTACTAAAAATAATGTCACAGGCTGAAAAACTCAGTTTTGAGAATAAACACAATAACTAAGAATGCAGATGAACCGGGTTCTGTATAATGACCAGCCAAACAATAAGATCCAAAAACAAACACGGACAAATGATAATGCAAAGTATATCCTTGAGGAGATGAGAAACTGCAGTGTAAAATGGAAATGGATGTGGCGATTCTGACAGGCGTGAAAGCAAAGACTTAAATTATTCCCAAAAGCACAGAAACCGAAAAACACCTAAGTAGAAATAACTAGAAAATAAACATCTCGAGTTACAAGATACAAACAATGGAGAAACTTCACACGAAGCGGAAAGAAAACGCAGACATTTACCAGAAATAGAGTTCTGAATAACTGTAATACTTAATATGCGATGTTGCGGATGCGACGAGCAATCACGCAGTGGCTAAAAAGGGTTGCCTGCTAGCCTTATGTTCATGAGTTCAGTTCCCAGCGAGAGGACTTTTCACTGACTTATGATCTCGGGCTATAATCGGTAACAGGGAAGTAAGGTCCTCGGACGTGATGATGACCATACCACCGAGCGAGTGGCCACTGGTCTATAGAAACATTGGGCCTACCACCATATACCCATACGCCTCATCCATCTCAACGGGTTCTTAATTTAGCATTTTATTTTTTAGCTGGGCTGCATGCAGCAGAGGTGATACAACTAGTGGTGACTACTTACTATTAGTTGTAGTAGAGATGATACAACTAGCAATGACTACTTATTATTCACGGTAGCAGAAATGCTATATCTAGCAGTGACTAGTTACCACTCACGGTAGCAGAAATGATACAACTAGTGGTGACTACTTACTATTCACGGTAGCAGAGATGATACAACTAGTAGTGACTACTTACTATTCACGGTAGCAGAGATGATACAACTAGCATTGCATACTTCGTATTCGTGATAGCAGATATGATACCACTAGCATTACAAACTTACTATTCGCGGTAGCAAACATGATAATAAATACTTACTTTGTGTACATATGTCTGTTTGTGTATGTGTTTATGTAAAATCATCATCATTATGTACCACGCCGGTAAGCCGTGCTGTCATGTTTCGCAATTTTACACGATCAAAAGAGTCGTGAATCGGCTCTGTTTTCTTGTCCCGACCACGCTATGTGGTCAAGCCATATAGATATTTACATCTCTGCATTCCTCGTGGTCTTTTCCCATCAATCTTGCCAGTTGTCACCAAGTCCTCTGGTTTATTTCTTCTCATAAAATTTGACTGTCAACGTCTACTTTCTCTAATCATTTTGCTGGTTTTATTTGCCGCTTGTGGGATTCATTTTTTTTTTTTTTTTTTGGTCTGTCCATGGTATTAGTTACGTTTTCCTCAGAAACCACATTTCCACTGCCATGAGATGTTTTTCAGCTTGTCTGTTCATTGTCCAATACTGACCAATAAAGAGATATCAATTGAAACGAGAAAAAGAGTGTTGAAGTGTTACATAGAACCTGTACTCTTGTATGGATGTGAAGCGTGGACAATGAGCAGTCAAGCAAAAAAAAACACCTTATGGCTGTGGAAATGTAGTTTCTGAGGAAAATACACAGAATACCAAGGAGAGACAGAAAAATCAATGACCAAGTCATTCAAGAACCAAATGAAGATCATAAACTGATTAGAGTCATTAGACGTAGACAGTCAAACTTTTTTGGGGCATATTATGAGAAGTGACTTGGAGAACTTGGTGACAACTGGCAAGATCGAAGGGAAGAGACCAAGGAGAAGACCGAGAAGTAAGCACCTGGATGGCTTGGCCACGTGGCATGGTCGAGATAGGAACACGGAGCTGATCCACGACTCTGGTGATCGAGTGAGATGGCAGAACATGACCGCCCAGTCTTATCGGCGTGGCACATGATGGATGGATGGATGGCTCATTGTCCACGTTTCATCCATACAAGAGTACAGTTTCTATGTCGCATACCCACACTCTTTTTCTTGTTAACATTGATATCTTTTGATTAATCAGTAATTTTTCCATCTTGAAAAAGGCTTCCTCCGCCATGGTGATTCTTATTCTAATCTCTTCAAGGCACCACCTATCAGATATTCCGAGATCTAGACAGACCTATAAAAAACATATATTGGAAACAACAAGCTGCCATAAGGATTGATAACGAAGTGGGACAATATCAGCCTATTAAGAGAGACTAGGGATGTGTAATTTCTCCAGATCATTTTTCCCTATACAGTGAAAATATTTTCAGGAATGTAGAAGATATATATGGAATCATCATTGGAGGACGAAATATAAATAACATTAGATATGCAGATGATACAGTATTGAATGCAGACAATGAGCAGGATCTGCAACAATTAGTAGATGCGGTTGTTGCACACAATGAACAACTGGGGTTAAAATTAAATTGTAAAAAGACACAGATTATGGTCGTCACTAGGAAGAAAGAAATACCACAATGTAATATGCAAGTAAATGGGAATATTCTTCAATAAGTGAATCGGTACAATTATCTCGGAACAGTCATAATATCTGATGGGATATGCAATGAAGAGATTAGAACAAGAATCGCCATGGTGAAAGTAGCCTTTAGCGAGATGAAAAACATACTGACCAATAAAAAGATGTCAATTGAAACGAGAAAGAGAGCGTTGATGGGGTACATAGAGCCTGTTCTTTTGTATGGATGTGAAACTTGGACAATGAGCATTCAAGCTGAAAAACATCTGATGCCTGTAGAAGTGTGGTTTCTGAGGAGAATGCAAAGAATACCATGGACAGATAGAAAAACCAATGACCATGTACTACAGGAAACAAATGAAAATCGTAAATTGATTAGAGAAATTAGACGTAGACAGTCAAAATTTTTTGGACATGTTTGAGAAGAAATAAATTGGAGAACTTCGTGACAACTGGCAAGATCGAAGGTAACAGACCAAGGGGAAGACCGAGAATCAAATTCCTGGATGGCTTGGCCACATGGCATGGACGAGACAGGAACACTGAGCTGATCCACGACACTGGTGATTGAGTGAAATGGCGATTCATGACCGCCCACGCTTTCCGGCATGGCACATGATGGATGAATGGATTCACTTGTTAAAGAATATTCCCACTGATCCTTGTATTACGTTGTGGTATGTCTGTCTTCGTAGAGACGACCATGACAAATAACCAAAGCATAAATCTCACATTCATATTATTATGTTGTTCTTCATATCGCGGTAGACGCCGGGCGAATCAGAACACGAAAACAGCTGATTCCGCGCTTTTAATATCTCCATTTACAGCGCGTGATTTGCACATATTGACCTACTTGATTTCATTGTAGCAATTTTTTATAGTTTTATTCTTACAGTAATCTTCTTTGTTTCAAGCCATCATTCCCATTTTGGGCTAATTTTTTTACTTCATTAAATAATCTATGAGTTGTTTTTTTTTCCTTTTCATTCGGACACATAGAAATCCTCTGGTTTCTGAAATATGACAAATTGTAATTCTACAGTAAAGATACGGGGTGTCCAAAAATACGCGTGCAGTTTTAGAAGGAACTAGCTGACCCGGCCCGGCTTCGCCCAGTCCTTGGTGGGGAGCATCTCATTTAATTCATATAAGTAGTCATATAAGTTCCCGTTCCCGTTACCGACTGTCTTTCTGTCTGTCTGTCTGTCTGTCTGTCTGTCTGTCTGTCTGTCTGTCTGTCTGACCCGGCCCGGCATCGCCCAGTCCTTGGTGGGGAGCATCTCATTTAATTCATATAAGTAGTCATATAAGTTCCCGTTCCCGTTACCGACTATCTGTCTGTCTGTCTGTCTGTCTGTCTGTCTGTCTGTCTGTCTGTCTGTCTGTCTGTCTGACCCGGCCCGGCTTCGCCCAGTCCTTGGTGGGGAGCATCTCATTTAATTCATATAAGTAGTCATATAAGTTCCCGTTCCCGTTACCGCATATCTGTCTGTCTGTCTGTCAGTCTCTCTGTCTGTCTGTCTGTCTGTCTGTCTGTCTGACCCGGCCCGGCATCACCCAGCTCCTGGTGTGGAGCATCTCATTTAATTCATATAAGTAGTCATATAAGCTCACGTTCCCGTTCCCGACTATCTATCTGTCTGTCTGTCTATCTGTCTGTCTATCTGTCTGATCCGGCCCGGCTTCGCCCAGCCCCTGATGGGGAGCATCTCATTTAATTCATATGAGTAGTCATATAAGTTCCCGTTCCCGACTGTCTGTCTGTCTGTCTGTCTGTCTGTCTGTCTGTCTAATCATTTATTGGTTGCAGTTAGAACAACCTTAGATAAACGAAGACCAACTTACAAAAAGCATTAGAAAGAGCACTTGAAAGATCTTTACATCTTCCCCAACAATTAACTTGGGTAAATGGAGCAGCGGCAGCAGCAGCAGAAGAAGAAGAAAAAGGAGGAGTAGGAGCTGGGAGGAGGAAGATGGAGGAGGAGGGAGGAGGAGGAGGAGAAAGAGAGAAGAGGAGGATGGAGGAGGGAGAGGTAGGAGGGGGAGGAGAAGAGGAAGAGGGTAGGAGGTGGAGGAGGGGAGAGGAGGAGGAGGAGGAATATAACGCATATGCCTGTAGATTTAATAATGGCTGAAGTTGTTCCATGTCTTCTTAGAGTTGGCGACAGTGTAAAGAAATATAAAATCTTCAAACTTGATAGAGATAAGGTAACTATTATTTATTCATTCTTTAAGCAAAAAAAGATGAGTTACAATGTTATGCATTATGCATTATTTTTATGAAAACTTTGAAAATGCCTTACAGATTGTATCATTATTTATTATAACTCATATGCCGGTACATAACTATGGACAAAGAGTTTATAAATCTTTGAAAACGATGCCACAATATGACTATAAGTTATACAGAAAAGTTATGCCCCTTGAAATAACTTTTACAGAGTTAAGTCCCCTGAGATATATGAAATTATAATGAAAAATGAAAAATGAAATAATATTGGGTACGCAGCTGATTTCACACTAAAAAAATATGACAGTGGGCTGCGCTGGAATAAAAGGAAGACGTGTAGAAAATTTCATCTCAATCGGATGATCCGTTCGCGAGCGCATAAAGGACATAGGGACATACAGACAGACAGACAGACAGACAGACAGACGGAGATCGCCTTTTATATATAAGATTATTAGATGTCCTATTGTAAACACACTTATGGGAGTAGGGAGTCTCCGTGGCGAAGTGGTAACGCCGCCAGCCACGCGATCCGAAGGTTGTGGGTTCTATTCCGGGTTCCGACATTCGGTTCACGAGTGCAGTTTTTTCAGTCTCGTGGAGGTCGTCACTGGTGATACGGAGTTCGTGCTTTTGCGATGCTATCAGCAGGCCCTCCTGCAGGATAAAATCTGGTGCAATGAACCTGGGATAAAACCCGGTGCAATGAAATCAATCTTCTTATCTTTAAATTACTCGTGAGGATCACGAATCTACCTGATCGAGTAGATCAAAGGTTACACTTCTGGCTCAGGCAGACTGGGCTCGTCTCACGGTGTTGAATGTTTGAATTTTTACAAACTAGGAAAACTAATAGTATCCTAACTCCTAATCCTTTTATACAAGAGGGTTTTAAATTAACACCGAAATTATATTTTTGTGCGTGAATATATTCTTTAAAGATTGAGCACAACCCACTACTGGCAACTCTGCTCGTATTCCGGCACGAACCTTAAGCCTTGTCCGCGTCAGATTGGAAGCACTAGACTCGAGTTTCGCTCTCGTTTGAGCTCGTCAGTAGTGCATATCTCTGACTGGACCCGGGATCGATCTCCGGATCATTGGCATGGGAGGCGTGTGTGCAACCACTGACCACACGACTCACGCTGGACGCGACCAATTATCATTCTAGAATATGAAAACGTCACCCATTGTAGGCTGTAGCTCAAAACTTGCCCGATCGCCATGACTGACACACGTCAATTGATGTGGCCCCGAATGATCAGGTCTTCTCGATCTAGCAAGGTACTAGGCGCCTAAAGTCCAGCAAACAATAATCAAATTGATTTATTTGGTTGTTTCGGGATTTGCAGTTTAAAGATTGAGCACAACCCACTACTGTCAACGCTGATCATATTCCGGCACAAACCTTAAGACTTGTCCACGTCAGATTGGAAGCACTAGACTCGAGTTCCGCTCTGACAAAGTACAGAACTAATCTATCATTTTTCGATGTAGTCACCATTGCGTTCAGTGCAATTCCTCCAGCGCCGATAAAGAGCATAGATTCTTGTAGAAAAGAATTCTCTTGGTCGCATGTGTAACCACTCATGCACAATCTGCTGTATCTCTTCATCGGACCGAAAGGTTTTAAACTTCCTACTTCACTCATACATTTGCTGGACTGACAGGCATGCATCACCATTCTGGACCTTCATTCGCCGATGAATTTCTATAGGTTTCTCCCCTTCACTGACCAAAAAAAAAAAAAAACGAATAACAGACCACTGTTCCTCTTTGGCGAATGTGAAAAGTGGGGCGGCCATCTTTAACATGTCCTTTTGATGTCACAGTATTCGTCTGCTACGTCACGTCACGCGCCCAACACGCTTGGCATCATTTACAACAATATTGACAGGTTACAAAACAATGGCTTGGTTATTGTAATGTCTATCAGACTTTTAAGATTTTTATTTGCAGCCCTTCGTAGTTGATCGGAGGGCTAGTTTTCTCAGACCAGGTCAAAAAACTCGAAGAACATACATACACACTATGCACGTTATAAAACACTCGGTAGTTGAATACTGAAAAGGAAATATCATGTGAGCCAATGCCCAGGCAGAATTTTTAAACTAGATAAAGTACCTACAACAAGTTTAAAACTTGCATGATTTTTCTACGCGCATATTTGGCCCTCTCGCCGGTGTTACAAAGCTGGTGCACATTGCTAAGATTCTCCTTGTGTGATCTATAGAAGGAGTCTGGCGCAACTATACTTCCCGTCCTCAAACCACGATAGCCAATTCCTTTTACTTCCCACCTTCAAGCACATATCCGCCACCGCTTAGCAACGACCAACCATTTTTAATTATCTGTTTAATCTTTGTAAGGTCACCACTACGTAAGAACACCGGAAGTAGTTGCGCGCGAGATTTGAACATGCAGAATTCATTTTCTTAAGGATTGCTGTGACATCTTACAAGCGTATGTAAGAAAGTATTTCAGGATTGAATTCTGAAATGGCGGGGAGCGGCAAAGGTACCGTACTAACTACTACCATAGGATTTGA
Source organism: Cepaea nemoralis (assembly GCA_014155875.1). Taxonomy (NCBI): domain Eukaryota; kingdom Metazoa; phylum Mollusca; class Gastropoda; order Stylommatophora; family Helicidae; genus Cepaea; species Cepaea nemoralis. The sequence goes on from JACEFZ010012375.1 coordinate 39,787, forward strand.
AAGGTCATTCTATACACATCCCATCAGATGTCACAGGAATTCAAGAGACCTATACAGATGTCACCGAAGAACTAGAACCAGACATATTAAAATAAGAAATTATAGGAGCCATCAGATTAGCCCCATTGAACAAATCACCGGGACAGGATGAAATACCAAATGAACTAATTAAAGCAGCAAGAGAAGTAGGAACAGTTTGGCTACATAGACTATTCAACCATGTTTGGGTAGAACAACAGACACCACGAGACTGGGGAAACGCCATAATTATCCCAATTTGGAAAAACAAAGGCAGCAAAAGAGACTGCACACAATACAGAGGCATTTCACTGTTGAGTCATACTGGGAAAATATTTTGCAAAATTCTAGAAAAAAGATTACGAACTACTTTAGAACCCCAGCTAAGCGAAATACAGCTTTGATTTAGGAAAAACAAAGGATGCACAGATGCCATTTTTGCTCTTAGACAACTTATAGAAAAATCAATCGAATTCAATGAAACACTCTACTTAGCCTTTGTCGACCAAGAAAAGGCATTCGATAGAGTAGGTAGAAACAAGCTGTGGGAAATCCTTAAACAATATGGAGTGAGTACACATCTAACAAACCTATGTAGAAGTTTATACAACAACAGTGAATGCATAGTGAGAACAACTGGAGGACACTCAGAACCCTTCACCATAAGATCTGGAGTACGACAAGGTTGTGTCCTGTCCCCTCTCTTGTTCATAACATATATAGACAACATATGTAAAGAAACCAGCCAAGCAGAGACAGCAAGAATACCGCATGACGAGAACACAGAAGAAAAACCATCTGCAAATCTAACCATTAGAGAACTCCTGTTTGCGGATGACCAAGCACTAATAGCAAAATCAGAAGCTGAATTACAAGACCACATGAATAGTCTAAGCGAAATGTGTAGGGAACATAACATGAAAATTAGCACAAGCAAAACAGAGGTGATGACTATAACTAAAGAAGAACAAACAACAACAATTCACCTAAACGAACATCCCTTGAAACAAGTAAAGAGTTTCAAGTACCTAGGAAGTATAATATCATCAAATGGCAGATCAGAAGACGAGATCGAAAATAGGTGCAATAAGGCAAATCAACTCATTGGACAAATGGCACCAATACTAAAGAACAAACATGTATCAATAACTACTAAGAAAACACTTTACAACACAATCTTCCTACCAATTCTATGCTACCAATGCCAAACTGCCCATAATCGGGCACTCTCACGAAGTTTATACTTCACCTCGACAACGCAAGGTACAAGAGGAACATGATGAGATGAGATGAGATTCTGTAGAAACCAAACAACATTGTTTAACATTTACAACTATTGTTTTGTGTGACCTATATTTTCAGACTGCAGGTACCAAAATTGTTATTTAGAGCCTTTGTTGTATGGTAGTGAATAACGGAACGTTAATAATCAAATTCGGAAAAGCTTGGAGGTAGCGGAGATGTGTTTCCTGAGACGAATGTTGCGAATTCCTTAGGCTGCCATGGTAACTAACGACAATTACGTGAAAGAGGCTAATGCTTGTTTATTTGTGTTCGTTGGCTTGAGCTCTGTCACCGCCTCACCTTTATAGATATTAATTAAAGGGCTGCAACTCCCGCCCAAGGGATAGAAGTGAGTCACTCCGGGGGCAGAGTAATCTAGAGCCTTCTCGAAGGACTGGTCATTGAGTCCATGGTTCCGTGGACACTGATGTGGCCCGCCTATTGCGGGGTCCACGAGGAACTCGGACAGAGTTACCACCCGTGTCGGATTGGGACACGTGTGGACCGGCAGAGGACAGACGGACTTCAGAGAGACAACAGGGCCTGCCTTAGAGGGACTCAATAGATATCAATAGATATATAGACATAGGCTAGATAGTTTGCTAGACTGTTGTATGATAACTATGTGTAATGATGTTAACTATCTGTGATATGTAATATAGCGCGGGATTGTTAACCCACTGCGCCAACGCACTGTATATTGAAATACAATAAATGTTCGATATCATATTGAACGGAGTTATTGTTGCCTGTGTGAACCCGAGCTCAGATACCTAGGCATGAGCAAGACGATGACAGGCTTTTTGGGGGCTTATTCTCCGGTTTTGGTATAAGATCTAATGTTACACAGCTATTGATTGCCAAGTAAAATCACTAAATTAATTATATCAAATTGATTTTGTACAACAAATTGATAACTTTACAAGTTTAAAATATTAGTAGCTATCTAGCGATAAAGTAAAATTAATCTGAGTCCCTCAGCAGTGTCTCAGCAGTGCCTCAGCAGTGTGTCTCTCATTATTGTGATTACGATAAACTATTTTTGACATGACTGTGACATTTTTTGACTGTTACTAATGTTTTCTCACTCTACGAGCAGATTGTTCCGCGAATAGTGGCGCGTGCAACCTATGTAACCTTTCCAACAGTGGCGAGAGTACAAGACAACATCCGCAGGTTCTGGGATTAAAAGCTAAGTTTCATAACATACCCATTGCAACCCTAAGCGGTACTTCTCACCATCCATCAATGTATCATTTTACTTTACATTGATTTGTTTGTATATTCATGACCTTGTAACCAACATAACCTTGCATTTGGATTTACACATTTAATAATTAAGGGAGACAACCACTGAGGTAATTCAGAAAGAATTCACCGAGGTGTACAATGCAGGGGCGGTCGAATCTGTCAGTGATACGACCAAATTAAAACCTCGAATTGAGGATGCTACCGATCTACCAAGTACCAAGCCTGTAGATGTGCAACAAAACACACAACACACAAATGCAATAACACGACAGACAACCCATAAAACCAACACCGACCAACTGCAGGAATCACTAGAAATAATAGCGCCAAACTCTACCAACACTAATTTTGGAAATGAACAGAAAGCAGATCCTACACTTTCACCATATTTTAAGTTAGTAGGACTTAAACCAAAATTAACTAAGAACTATAAAGGTGAGGCGGTGACAAGCTCCAACACGAAGTCCTGTATGTCGGATGAAGGCATCCTGTTGTCCAACATCAGTGTGATGTCCATACAGGACCTGAGGTTTGCGTGAGTATCCGTTGTCCCATGTCTGGCTTATTGGTGTGCAGACTGGTGGTTCCTTGCCGTACAGGCAGACACTCTCCGACTTCGGAGTAATCAGCTATCCTACTGACTTTAGCCAGGACCCCGAAAGTGAGCCATATTTCATTTACCTGACATCCCACAGAACTGTGTGACTTACTTGTTCACTCGCCCTCGTAACTTTTTCTACCCAGCTACGCACCGCTTTACGGGACAAACATTTGTCAGCATAAACACTGAAAACCCACCTTGGCGGGAGACATTTCGCGAATGACGCCGAAGTTGATTGTGAAGTTAAAACGTGGTTTAGAAAACAGAGCACGCAGTTCTATGCAGCCGGTTTGGGAGGACTGATAAAACGATGGGATAAGTGCATCAATGTTGGTGGAAATTATGTTGAGAAATCAAGGGACAATGTATGTATAAAAATAAAATAGTTTCACGTTGTTATCATAGTTAGTTATTTTTCTACAGCCATTTGTGACTTACTTATTAACTTACCCTCGTAAAATGCGTTTGTGAAAGAAAGCGTCATAGTAAGATCTGACTGCGTAAGATATTATTAGAGTAACAGATGTTCGTGAATAAAAAAGAATTAAAGTAACAACTGTTTATGAAAGGCATAGTTAAGGTAATAGCATCATTATGTATCATGCCGATAAGCGTGGGCGGTCATGTTTCGACATCTCACTCGATCACCAGCGTCGTGGATCAGCTTCGTGTTTCTGTCTCAACCATGCCACGTGGCTAAGCCATCCAGGTATTTACTTCTCTGCATTCCCCTTGTTCTCTTTCTCTCGATCTTGCCAGTTTTCACCAAGTCCTCAATTTATTTCTTCTCATAACGTGACCAAAAATTGTGAATGTCTACGTTTAATTTCTCTTATCAGTTTACGATTTTCATTTGTTTCTTGTAGGACTTGGTCATTGGTTTTTCTGTCTGCCCATGGTATTCTTTGCATTTTCCTCAGAAACCACATTTCCACATCACCTCAACACTCTTTTTCTGGTAGCAAATGACATCATTTTATTAGACAGTATGTTTTTCATCTTGCAAAAGGCTACTTTCGTCATGGCGATTCTTGTTCTAATCTCTTCAAGGCATCTCCCATCAGATGTTATGATGTTCGGAGACATTGTACCGATTCACTTGTTTAAGAATATTACCATTTACTTATATACTACATTGTGGTATTTCTTTCTTCCTTGCGACGAAGTGTAAGGTCTCCAGATCTTTTTTTTTCCCCTATACAGTGAAAATATTTTCAGAAATGTAGAAGATATAAATGGAATCAGCATTGGAGGACGAAACATCAATAACATTAGATATGCGGATGATACAGTACTGATTGCAGACAATAAACAGGATCTGCAACAATTAGTAGACGCGGTTGTTGCGCACAGTGAACAACTGGGATTAGAATTAAATTGTAAAAAGGCACAGATTATTGTCGTCACTAGGAAGAACGAAATACCACAATGTAATATACAAGTAAATGGGAATATTCTTCAGCATGTGAATCGGTACAATTATCTCGGAACAGTCATAACATCTGATGGGAGATGTCTTGTAGAAATTAGAACAAAAATTGCCATGGCGAAAGTAGGCTTTAGCAAGATGAAAAACATAGTGACTAATAAAAAGATGTCAGTTGAAATGAGAAAAAGAGTGTTGATGTGCTACAAAGAGCCTGTTCTTTTGTATGGATGTGAAACTTGGACAATGAGCAATCAAGCTGAAAAACATTTGATGGCAGCAGAAATGTAGTTCCTAAGGAAATGCAAAGAATACCACGGACAGGCAGAAAAACCACTGACCAAGTACTACAGGAAACAAATAAAAATCGTAAATTGATTAGAGAAATTAGACGTAGACAGACAAAATGTTGTGGACATGTTATGAGAAGAAATGGATTGGAGAACTTAGTGACAGCTGGCAAGATCGAAGGGAACAGACCAGGGGAAGACTGAGAAGTAAATACCTGGATGGCTTGACCACATGGCATGATCGAGACAGGAACACTGAGCTGATCCACGACTCTGGAGATAGAGTGAAATGGCGAGTCATGACCGCCCACGCTTTCCGGCATGATTGATTGATTGATTGATAT
>JACEFZ010012375.1:50000-65000 GCA_014155875.1 Cepaea nemoralis
TTGAGCATGATCTTCATCATGTGAAATAAAGATTTAGAATGATCTGTTGTGGTTCGCCATCTTGCGTGATCACCAGAGTATTATATGATTGATTGATTGATTAGATTCATTGATTGATTTAGGAACCGTCATCACAGCATTCGCGGCATTCCCATAAGCGCTCCATCCCCATCCTCATAAGCCAGCGAAGAGTTCCAACCCCAATAGTACCAGTAGGAATCTGATTATATGTGCGTCTCGCCTTTCCTCTAAGCGTCGAGCATCGGCCAAATCCCCTTGTCACTCCACGCTGTCGCATTGTATGAGATCTGGTATTCATATCTTGACAATGGCGTGTGGCCAGGGGACACAGATTGAAGAGATGCAATTCTTGGACGGCACCGGCTGAAGGGACGATTGGGCATGTCTGTGGAATTGGTGTCAGAGAAAAGAAATCAACCATGGTGCTGTCATACAAGACACCCTTACTTAGAATGAAAGAGACGCTGGATCACGAATGTCGGGGATGGACAGCAGGCGAGTCTGTCCGTGCAGAAGCTAATAAGTGACAACTTATATTAAAGTTATGTGATATTATACACGGATGGGTTTATGGTGCGAGTTAAACGGAGTAGATGGGGCTTCATTGTAAACGTTAAGGTAGGCTGTGTACACAAAAAGGATAGTCTGGCGTATGATATCAAGGCTTCCGGTATGAGAATGGAGCTGCTGGCAATAATGGTGGAGTTTCGATATCTGGAGAGAAGAACAGAACGACATGTATTTGTGACAGACTTGCTAAGCCCGCTACATCAAATAGAAACTGATATGTTCCTGTGGAGTAGATTGCATAAAATGACGATGGTCAAAAGCATTTCATGGAGTTGCATTTCTACCCAGGACATGCGGGTGTGAGAAGAAATCTGATCAAGCAGAAGAAACCGCACGCGGACGCTCAATCAGTCATTAATTGGTTTCATTGGAATGGGACCTCTTCGCCGACTACCGTAGAAGGGGAATCAAGCACGTGCAGAGATGATGATTCCATATTTCGGATTTTATATTTTCTCGGAGTTGATCAAATGCATCACATTTCTGATGGCCTGGATGCTCTAATTTTCCTGTTGTTCTTTAACTATCTTTTTTATCTCTTCACCTCATCATTTGTTAGGATTCATACAATTCAAACAAAATACTAAACGATACACATCATAAGTTCCCATCTCATTATGCACTCTTGAGTTCCAATGCTTCCTACGTCCTTGGTTCAAACCAACCCTTCCTTTTCGCCCTCCCCTCTTTTTCTCTCAGTACTCCTCCAACACACGGAAACCTCCTGAATGTTCGGCGCAACACAGGGAACCCCTGGATGTGACGTCATACCCTGGGATTCCCTTTTGTTTGGGGTGAAAGAAAGCAAAAGTACCATGTATTTAATTAAATAAAGAATCATTTAAATTGAATGTGTTGTCGATAACTTCCGGCTGAGTGTGTGGTAAACTGCTAGACCGATCGATTGATGCAATAAATGTTTCTGTGCCCGCATGGCCCTCACTGTCGTCGTATTGTATACCTATATCGTGTGCTACTCGTCTTATCTTTTGTATGTCCCATCTGTCTGCACTCATCTTTGACGTATCTGTGGGACAGTTTGCGAAGACAATGGCATGCGGGTACATATTTCTGGAAACACACTTGTCGAGCGATCACGAAGTGAATCCCGATATCCCTATTCTGAAGATCGACGATCCCACTAGATCTAAGCCAGTGCTAACAAATACCCCGCTCTCCAACCTGTGTTCCCCTCTTGTGTTGCTATGACAATACGTTGGCTCGTGGTGTTATTGACCTTTAGCTCCTTGACCCTCTTAATCACATTTCCGGTTCAGAATCTTTGTTGGAATATTTTTCTTGCACACTCTTCCTTTGAACTCAAGCGTAGTCAATAACCCTACGTCTAGTAGTGCTGGGCGTGGATTAGCTTTCCCTATTAACAGTGCCTCTCTCCATCAGGCGAATCCACTCCGACTTCAGAGGTACTCGTAATTTATGTTCCCACGTCAAGGACGATAGGTCAACTGTTTAGTTCACCTGTCCGGTGTAGGGGTTGAAAACCCCTTACCTCGGCATCAGCATACCGGGTGTGTTTAAGAACATGCGTTCTTATCCATTCGGCCATGCTGACCTACATTGGAATCATACACGCAGATTTCATGAAATTCTTGTCCAGGCCACAGCAAGGAAATAGGTGAGTAACTTTTATATTTCTATGTAGTGGTTTTCGTATATAGGGTGTATTTTTAATGACTGTGCAGTTTTTGACAATATAGCCGTTCCAAGTGTTGTGTTTACGTACTGTGGAGTTCATGCAACACAATGCAACATAATAGGTAAATACAAAATTTGGAACGGCAATATTTTCAAACGCTGCACAGTGTTTAAAAAGAAACCCTATAGCTGTACCTATAGTTTTATTCTTGTGGGTTTGTTGTTTGTTTGCTGGTGAAGGCGTTGGCCGCAACGTCCATTTTGTTACTTGTCATCGTATTCCAGTAAAGATTACCGTCTACTTGTCGTGTGTGTGTGTGTGTGAGAGAGAGAGAGAGAGAGAGAGAGAGAGAGAGAGAGAGAGAGAGAGAGAGAGAGAGAGAGAGAGAGAGAGATTCATACATAATAACAGAGACTCAAAGATATTAAGAGAGACACAAAGTAGTATAACACAACGAAAGCAAATCTTGAAATATATATTATACTTTTATTTTTCATAATCATGAATTAATCACGTGAACATCAGCAGAAAACGATATCATTTTTTTCATTTATAAAAAGGAGTATTCAGCATGCACCCAAGCGTACAGATCACAGCCCAAACTTGTCATGCAGCAGTCCAGTACATAGAGTCATAGAGAACACGTCAATTCTTGTACCTCTCTTGCACATTCCATTCTTGACAAAGCAGGCATTTCACGCTGACATTTCTGTTCTTTTACATACAATTTGTGTACCTCTTTTGCACATTCCATTCTTAACAAAGCAGGCCACTTCACACTGAAATTTCCGTTCTCTTGCATGCAATTCTTTTCAGTTAAAATGTAATGAAACCCGATTGTGCTACTGGGTTCACTCTGGGGAAAAACGTTTTCAAGGCTGGACATCAATGTCAACCTTCTTGACTTGAGAGTTATAGTTCATTGCTATTCAAAGGGATTGTCATTCCCCCCCCCCCCCCCAAGCAACTACGTTTTCTACTAATTAAACAACCAAGTAACCAACTAGCCACTAGGCCAACCGTTTCTCCTAACTAACTAACCAACTAATTAACGAAACAGCCTACTAATTAAACAACCAACTAAACAACCAACCAACTAGCCAATTAAAAACCAATTAACCAAACAACTAGACAGCTAGCTAAGCATCTAGCCAACAAACTAACCAACCAACTAAACAGCAAAATAACTAACCAACTAAACAACCAAATATCCAGCTACCTAACCAACCAACCAAACGACTAAGAAACTAACTAAATAACAAACTTACCAACTAAACAACTAACTGCAATCAACCACCCGATCAATCTTTTATATATACACTCATGACACCTGGATATATTCTGCACCTCATATGTTTATCAGTGTTTTTATGTTTTCTCTCTAAATATACAATTGATTTCAATAACATCTCTCTCATATATCTGTCTCCCTTCTCTCTCTCTCTCTCTCTCTCTCTCTCTCTCTCTCTCTCTCTCTCTCTCTCTCTCTCTCTCTCTCTCTCTCTCTCTCACACACACACACACACACACACACACTCATTGTTCTTTCTTTCTTTCTACCTCATAAATCAATACAGGAGCCGACTATGCTGGCATCGATTCTCTGAACTGCTCACTTGCTCACGCACGCTGTCCTTATGCATGCAAATATTCAAGTTTGAAAGATCATGTAATTTGAGACATGCAAGGCACGTTAGACTGGCGTAAAATATGACATTTCTTTCTTGAGTATCTTCACTTCTGTCTTGCCATTGTTTGCGCAAGTTATAAAAGATCTCCGTGCAGAAAATGGAATGATTCGGTCATATAAAAAGCACACAGCCCACTCAGCATGACGCACAACATGTGGATGATTGAGTTGCACATTTAAAACAGTCATACATACACTTTATAGTCCACAACGAATGTAATGATTGAATTATATGGCGCATGGTCTAATCAGCATCATCATAATTTGCCTTGCAGATAAGCGTGGGCGATCATGTTACGCCATTACCCACGATTACCAGAGTCGTGGATCAGCTCTGAGTTCTTGTCTCGACCACCCCACGTGGACAACTCATCCAGATATTCACTTCTCTGCCTTCCCCTTGTTTTTTCTCCTAAATCTTGCCAATTGTCACCAAATGCTCTAGTTTATTTTTTTATTTTTTTTCCTCATATTTTATTAGTAAACAATAGGCAGCATCACCGGAAGTGTAATCGACATGAAGTGAAATGAATAAGTCACATACATTGTATAAAACCTATAGGGAATTTGTTAGTGTAAAATCTAGAAGGGTGTAAACTCCCTCGGTGAGTCATGGGGAGTAAATGTCTAAGGGAATCTATGTGACGCTGCAACGTTGACCAGACTTCAAGAAAGTCAAGTTAAATGGATCAAGATATACTTGAGCACCATGCCTGAAGCCACAGAAGAGTAGTCAACCCACATAGATCTGTTGTTGTCAGCGGCTATACGATAAGTGAGGCACTGAGGATAGGATCTTAGCACTTATGGACTGATAGTTCGATGTGAAATGAGGATGTTCTGTTGAATAACTTGCTAAGCTAAAGAGCCAGACAGCTAGTACACAGCTCAATGGGTTTTACCTCCTGAAAATCTGTATAAAATGAAATTAATGAGCCTTTCGTGCAGTAATCTTGATGGTAGATCGCCTATGGACAAGGGGGAAAGGGGAGGGGGGAGTCATGCGTTTGTGGGACTAGATGGAGAAGGTGGAGAAACCGAATTGAGAACCCTCATGTGGAAAGAATGAGATTGCGGGGGATCGGCAGGGGTTCTAGAAGAATTTCAAAACTGAGAGAAAAGACCAGGAGAATTTTAAATCAGATAGCGGTGGGGACGATAAGTAGTATGACTCTTCACTAGCTGTTGAACGAGGGGACGGAGCACATATGGGAATGTCCTGAGTGCAGTGATGTCAGTTCTTAACTCAACTCAGCTCAACTCAATTCGTGTAGTCATCCTGCAATGGGTTAATGTGGAATTTATATGTTCTGGAATGATTGAGTCGAGTGGCAAAATAAACCATACAATACAACTTTAACTAGAATCTACGTGGAGTGGAATGAAGGTGTTAACAAGGTGGCAAACATATTACGTAGCCTGAAATGCTTTATACAATGAGTATAAATTATACCACTCGGTATAAATTATTTTATTCTACATGCTTATGATTGAGGGAAATAGCATACGTCGCAAATGGAATGAAATCATAAATATATAGGGAAAAAATATGGCATATTCAGTAACAACCAACAACAACAACAACAACAACAACAACAACAACAAACAAATAATAACTATATTGTTACCGAAATGGCCAGAGCTTATCTATACAATTGTATGAAACAGTAACTAAGATTTCGTAATTATCTGGAATGAATGAATGTAGAATTACTTAAAACGGGATTCTTATGTTGCAACCATACCTTTATCACCCCTTAAAGAGGCTACAAAAGATATGACTGCAAAAAAAAAAAATAACTTATGAATAGCTCCAAAACCTCCCGAATTCGTAATAAAAACGGGTCTGACTTTGTTATCAGTGAAGATGCTATCGTCTGAAGGGGCAGAACAAAAAGAAAGTGCATATAAACACAATAGCCTAACGTTTATTTATACATATTCACACGATCACCGACATAATGAGCTCATACGGGAAGGTACTATGAATGTCTTAATACGTATACTTGTCTTAATACTGGTTAATTTCAGTTTGTGGAAGGTAACAATTAATATTGAATAGCAAACACAACCAAGCAAGGGAGGTGATAGTGTTGGTGATGACAATGATGATGATGATGATGATGATGATGATGATGATGATGATGATGATGATGATGATGATGATGATGATGATGATGATGATGATGATGATGATGATGATGATGATGATGATGATGATGATGATGATGATGATGATGATGATGATGATAACGTCGAGGACAACAATTATGATTATGGTGATGAAAAACATTGAGATATAATTAACATAATGATGATGATGAAATATTGATATCTAGCATGATGATGATAAAAAGTGAGATGAGATAGGAAAATTATGATGGCTGAGTTAATAATGATGTTGCTGACGTGGATAATCTTGAAGATAATGATGGACGTAACAATGATTACAATGATAATGGCAAAGATGTTGTAACATATTAATTACATCATTGACCAACACAATAATAAGGCAGCAGACGTGAAAGCGCGACAATTCACTAATGTAACAAAACACACCCCTCTCTGTTTCTCTGTCTCTGTCTCTGTCTGTCTGTCTCTCTCTCTCTCTCTCTCTCTCTCTCTCTCTCTCTCTCTCTCTCTCTCTCTCTCTCTCTCTCTCTCTCTCTCTCTCTCTCTCTCTCAGAAAGCAATGACCAATAAAGTAAGTTGGACGGGATTTCGATCACATGACAGGCAAAGGCAAAAGTCGAATAAAAACTCTCTACTCAATATACATATAGAAACAACAACAAATAAGCATTGCAACATGTCGACGCTAATACCTATAAGATAAATGCGCCTTGTTTTCATACATTCCTCACGTTTCGTGTCTGTTAAGGACAATTTGTGGTTACGCAATGAATTAATGAAACGCATTTATAACACGAATTTGCGTGTAAATATGTCATCTATTTCTGCATCTATGCTTGATGAAGTGGGAATAGGTTGTTTACTAACGAAACTCCTCTCTTCTCTCTCTCTCTCTCTCTCTCTCTCTCTCTCTCTCTCTCTCTCTCTCTCTCTCTCTCTCTCTCTCTCTCTCTCTCTCTCTCTCTCGATCTCTCTCTCGTATCTCTCTTTCTCAGTCTGGTGTTTCTTTCTCTCACATTTTCACTTCTACACACTCTCTCCAATTCTTGCTCACACTCTTCCATATATCCCCTCAATGTCTTTCTCTTACTCTTTCTTTCTCTCTCTCTCTCTCTCTCTCTCTCTCTCTCTCTCTCTCTCTCTCTCTCTCTTTCTATCGTGTTCTCTGATACTCTTACGTACTATCACTTTCTTTCGCTCTCTTTAACACACACACACACTCTCTCTCTGTCTCTGTCTCTCTCTCTCTCTCTCTTACTCCTTCTCGCTCACTGTCTCTCTCTCTCTCTTTCATTCATTCATTTTCTCACTCTCTCTCTCTCTGGCCTTTCACTATCTCTCTTTCTCTCTTCTTCTTTCAAGTTCTCTCTATCTCTCAGTCGTTCTCTCACTATTTCTCACTCTGTGTGTGTGTCTCTCTCTCTCTCTCTCTCTCTCTCTCTCTCTCTCTCTCTCTCTCTCTCTCTCTCTCTCTCTCTTTCACACTCTCACTCCCCGAATCACTCTTCGTCCTATTTTTTTCATTCCTTCTCCCTCTCTCTCAATCTCTCTCTCTTTTTCTTCTCTCTCTCTCTCTCTCTCTCTCTCTCTCTCTCTCTCTCTCTCTCTCTCTCTCTCTCTCTCTCTCTCGCCCTTCCTCAGTTACTGTCTCTCTTATATTCACTAAAAACTACAGAATGAAAGAAAACATAATAACATATTTAGTTATGTCTACTAACGTCAGCGAACTGTCATCAACCGTAAACATTCCATTTGCATGGTACGAAACATCATTTACATATACACTTATTATAAGTTCCGACTTGTACAGTCATCGTTTAACATTGTATTCAAATACATTTCTGTTGTCTCTCCATTCCTCTTCTACCCTACCTAGGGTGTAGAGCAACATAAGATCTTGCAATCGTGTTTACTACATATACGTCAACACACATACATACACACATACAAACAGATAACATACACTCCTACATACACATGTGGCCTGAGTTGTCTGTCGAGACCACAGTGCGATTTCTGAGTGCGTTTACAACAATATCAGTGAACGCTCAGCTAGCATCATGCAAATGATGGGGTTGTTATTGAAATATATACATTTCTTTTTAAAGAGTTGAGCTTCAGTGTTAATGCTGTATGTTGTTGAGAGATAAACTCTTAATAGAAGCTTCTGTTTGAATCCATTATGTAAAGTAAAGTAAAGTAAAGTAAAGTAAAGTAAAGTAAAGTAAAGTAAAGTAAAGTAAAGTAAGTAAAGTAAAGTAGAACATGAGCCAATCTACGAATTGGTACAAATGCAACATGTGCTGACGTAGGAGCACAGGCTTAAGTCAGTAGTTAATTAATTCAACATTTAATCAAGATGTATTTTGAAAGCTGAGCGGTATAAAGCCAGCCACATTCAGTAACTTGTCGATTTTAAAAACTGTCAAGTCAAATTGACTTTGTTGGTATACAAGTATAAATATAAAAGGAACAACATGTAGAAGATCACAATACAGCTATGGCTTAAAGGGTTTTTAACGTTTTAATTAAAAGGCAAGAAAGATCGACATCGTTGCACCCTGTTTATCCCATATGTCGTGATGATCTGCCGAAAGCATGAATCACGAATTAACTCCAGCGACGACCCCCAGCAGTCTTCGAGAAAACTGTACTCGTGAACCGATAGACGTATGTCGCAATCGAACCCACATCCTTCGGAACGCAAGTCAGGCGGGGTAACCACTTCGCCACGGAGACTACCACCAGCTAAGACTTAGAAGCCAGATAGTCATGTTTGGATAACGTCATAATATAGTGGCATCCATGTCTGGGAAATGCAATCCTGGCTTGGATTGGTGGTAAAACACTTTAATGACAGGATTTTTGTCACAAACAGGGGGGCTGAACGCAATCATTAGTATTACATGGTAATACAATCCTGACTTGGACTGATGGTAAGACAGTGTTGTTAAATGACAGGACTTTCGTCACAAACTAAGGGCTGAATGCAATCATTATTATTACATGGTAATACAATCCTGACATGACCTGGTGGTATGACAGTGTAGTTAAATGACAGGACTTTTGTCACAAACAGGGGGCTGAATGCAATCATTAGTATTACATGGTAATACAATCCTGACATGACCTGGTGGTATGACAGTGTAGTTAAATGACAGGACTTTTGTCACAAACAGGGGGCTGAATGCAATCATTAGTATTACATGGTAATACAATCCTGACTTGGACTGATGGTAAGACAGTGTGGTTAAATGATAGGACTTTTGTCACACACTGAGGGCTGAACGCAATTATTAGTATTGCATGGTAATACAATAATTACTGAACGATTACGTATAAATTAGATGGGTAATATCGCATGTGTGCTGTTTTGTGCTGCTGAGTGTATGTTGGGTTTTGTGAATATTTATATTAGTGTTATGTTAAGTTGAGTGATAGTGAGTTGCATGTTATGTTTAGTTCGGCAATGTTAAGTTGAATGTTATGTTTAGTTCAGTGATATTAGTTGGATGTTATTTTGAGTTCGGTTATATTAAGTTGGATGTTATGTTAAGTTATATTGTATTGGATGTATGTTGTCTTCATTTATATTATGTTATATGTTATGTTGAGTTTATTGATAATGAGATAGATCGTATGTTAAGTTCAGGGATATGAGTGGGATGTTTTGTTACGCTCTGTGATATTGAGTTGGCATGTGTAACATTGAGTGATGCGTCATATTTTACAGATAAACATGCATTTTCGAAGCAAATAAATACAATAAACCGGACAATGTCTCATTATAAAAACACTTAAGCAGTTCAGCAAAACAATAGAACACATCACAATGCTGTGATTTGCAAAGCACTGCAGAGAAGAGTCTTTTGTGAAAAGGCAGCTCTGTTGGAGTAATGTTTTGATGGGATTTTCTGGGCGTGCGGGTTTAACGATCACTCGGGAACACAGTTCACATTCATCCGCCAGACAAACCATCAGAGATCTGAGGCGACCGGGGACAAGCAATTAACAACAACAGTACACGGGGATCAGTTCGCCTGATGACGAGCATGTTCTTTGGCACAAGTTCATTGAGGTGATATGGTTCGTTGGAATCTTGGAACTGCTCACCGAGAGAAGAAGCGTCCAATAATGTTGACCTTCTTCTTTCGGAACTTCAACGCTGAGAAAACGACATGTTCAAACACTTCTTTGAGACCGTCTTTACTCTTGGCGGAACACTCGATGTAACAAGTCGGCACCAATAGCCTTAGCCATGGCTTCACCTTCATCTGTGGACACTTCTCCTTCGTTGCCGTTTCTCATGTCGATCTGCGTTCCCACGAGTATGACAGGACGTCTGCGTTTAGTGTGTCGTTTGATCTCGGGGATCCAGGAGTTACAGACGCTGGAAAATGAGTCCCTGTCAATCACCGAAAAACATAGGACCAGAACTTCGCTCTCTTTATACGTGTATGCCCGCAGGTCTTCAAAGTCACTCTGTAGAAGACAAAAAGAGATTTGTTTGTTATTGTTGAGAATGGTTAAACATGGACACACACAAAAAAACAATATTCATTAATATGAGAATTATGTTGACGAGTATTGATTACCACCCATAGTAAACCAAGGAAAGACATAGACATTAAAACATGGCTTACTGTATAATGTAGTATAAACCACAGGACCCCTTTATATTCTGAGTTGTATTGGGTTTTAAAATGTTGATCCAGCAACATGTATCCTGTCGTCATCAGTCCATCTCTCCGAGAAAACTGTACACATGAACCCGAATGTGGTTGTCTGGAATTGAACCCACAACTTTCGAACGTGAAGTAGGTGGTTTAACCACTAGGCCACGGAGGCTTCCTTCTAGAAATCCAAAAAGGGACGGAATTCAAGAAGGAAAAGGAAAGACAAGTGAATATGCCCTTTGGAGACCGTGAATATTATAGACTGGACAATGAACATTGTTGGGGACAAACGGAAACAATTTGCAAAACAGCCCAGCAGACTGATGAAATAATCAAAGAGATTATTAAATCTATATAAAATTCAGCTGTTAAAATCCTGATATTGCTCTTATGACATTTTTTTTGATAAGTTATTTAAGGGAAGTTTTCTCGTGCAAGCAAAATCTCGGTCAGTGGATAAGGTTACATAACGAATGCAAGGTTCTGGGGTTGCGTTCAAACGTGATCAATCACTGTGATCAAACAGACAGGAAGATAAATCTGTATTATTCTTAGTTCGGGATATCGGTAGTTAGTTGCATATCCTTTACATGACGTCGCAGTCAACCCCAACATTTTTGGCTGTTTGTGATCTCTTGACACGTTTACTTTCAGCAGTTTACCATTGCTTTCTGAACGACCAGCATTCATGCCATTTTATTATTTAAATAAAAACAATACAATGAGATCTGCTGCCAAATTGCTAGCAGCTGTGTATCGAACCCGGTATGCGGGATTACGAAATGCGTCCGTAACACCTTCGCCACGAAACCCGTGGGGATAACGTAGGCTCTAGAAATGAGCAGCTTTTTCATTTGGATTCTCTTTCTGTGGCATTTACCAGCACGACACCTGTCCCGTTCATGTCAATGTTCATTCACACTTAACCTGAGAAATATATTTGTGGGTATTGATTTGCACGCATACAAACCTGAGTAAAGTAAGTAAATGACCCTTGTACTCGCCCTAAGCCGCATGGGGGTATATGGTGCGAGATTCATATTTGTTATAGACCAAGAGGCACTGGGTGACGTGGCCGGTAATAGGCGACCGCCTTTATTTCCCATTCCACTTTTTGGTACGCATTTCAGGCTGGGTTGAGCTGGGGCCC
This sequence comes from Cepaea nemoralis, assembly GCA_014155875.1. Lineage (NCBI taxonomy): Eukaryota > Metazoa > Mollusca > Gastropoda > Stylommatophora > Helicidae > Cepaea > Cepaea nemoralis. The sequence continues at coordinate 61,898 of JACEFZ010012375.1, forward strand.
AGGTAAATTTTAAGACAGAGGAGGCAATTAGAAATCAGAAGCCGTACTACAGTCCAGGTCAATTTTAAGACAGAGGAGGCAATTAGAAAGCAGAAGCCATACTACAGATAGGGGTCAAAGTAGGCCTATAACAGACACTACCGATTTGTGTGAATTGTTAGGCCTTTACATTCTTTAGTCATTTCGTAATGAGATTAAGTAGCCAGTTTCCCTTCCTATAATTTATCAGGAAATTATTAACAGTATCGTATCCCATTATACCAGGGTGGCTCGACTCTAGAACCCTACAGGTCGGACAAATGAACCCTGTGTCAGCTGAGGATTTAAAGAAGTACTCTAACCACAACAATGCCGCGGCTGCTACCGTCTACTAGAACAATCGAATACGAAACACAGACATGGATTGAAACCTGTCACTCAAGCGTCTAAATTGACGTGCCTGGCACACCTCTCCCTTCAGCGAAGCGCTCTAGTCATTCGTACGCTGCGGGTTTAAATCCTTGTGTGTGCATATTATTTGTTTTTTTATTCCATCTGTCCCCACTTCTAATATCTTCCAGAAACTCCAACCAATACCTGTCAAGTTATTTTTATATTTTAATGGTGTCTACGCATGTTTATTATTGATATGTCTATGTCACAGTAACTGTGTGAGGTCTCATTTGCAGCACAAATGATTGATTTTTGTGTCGAGGTCACGGGGAGAAAAAGAAAACGACTTTTTTCCAAGTCTTGATTCTATTGGGTATATGGTGCTAGTTCCATCTTTTCATATGCAAATCGGCACTGGGTAAGTGATGGAGCCAACAGCACACCGACCATAATCCTTTCCAGAACATTTCCAGGTAGTCATTTTACACTGGGCCTAATCCGGAGCCCAGATAATTTTTAAAAGATCGGCGTCTCGGGAAGAATTTGAACATATAACCTCCAGGCCTGCAGGCAAACATGCTAACCATTGCACCACTACGCCCCCCCCCCCCCCTCTCACCTGAAGTACAGATGTTTGTAAAGTCTCACTATATTTTGTATGTAGAACAGCTGTTTTTTGGAGAGTTTATTTTCCGATTGCAAGACCGAGATCATACTCTCCAATAAACAGCTGATCTACATGTAAAGTGTAGTGAGACTTTACAAATACCCTGTATTACCAACATCATACTTGACCACACAGAGGAATGTCTGAGTAAATGCTGCGATTTTACGTAACAACACGATAAACCGACAGGATTTCGCAAGACTTGGCGTCCGTCAATATCGCCCGTTTATAGCAAGCAAACAAGATGTGGTTTAGTGAACTGTGCGTCGGTGCAGATATAGTGCATTCGACATAGTTTGATATTTGCTAAGGCGATCAATGACTGGGTTTCACAAGCTGAAAGCTGTTTACACGATTTAAATTGAAACCCACGTGTTGTGGTTTCGATACATTTACACAATCAACGTCCGTGATTTAATAATAGTGTGGTAATTGTTGAAGGGTAATGAATTTTACACGCAACCCCGCATATCGTGTTCGAAATCAGATGTAGCCGATTTAAAAGCAGGCCGCCGTGTGTTGATTTTTAACAGTGGTATGAGCGTGGTTACTCAGCTGAGTCGCAAAGACAACTTATCACAAACATCCGAAATAGACAGTCAAGGTTTTTTTTTTTTTTTTTGCCAAGTTATGAGAAGATAAAAACCGGAGAATGTTACAACCGGAAAGATTTGTGGTAAGAGAGATAGAGAAAGACAACGTGAAAAGTTTCTTGACAGTCGTGTGGCATGGCATGGAAGAGAGTCAACACACGAATTGATCCATGATGTCGGAGATCATAATTTTTTTAAGAGGCATGATCGCCCACGCCAGCCGGCAAGGCACTGGATGATGGTGATGAGCGTGAGTAATTCAGAAAGCAATGTCTAACTACTGAACGTAAACATGATTAGTAAATTACAAACTTCAAGACATGCAGGGGTTGATTGTGCCGTCCTGTAAAGGACATGAAACTAATTGTAACTGTATATTCAGATACTGTATGAAGAGTGTAAGCTGGTGCGAAATATACACATAACTGATAGTACGTTATGAGATGGGCTGATCAGTTTTGTTACTGACCTGGCTGGTGACTAATTAGCTATGGGTGTGTATGAGAGATACTGTCACTTGATATTGAATAGGACAGTGGGAGTCTCCGTGGTGAAGTGGTCAAGCCGTCTGACTCGGGCTCCAAAGGTTGCGGGTTCGATTCCGGACCGCGTCCTTCGGTTCATGAGTGCATTTTTTCGGAGATTCCTGAGAGTCGTCACTGGAGCTACGGAGTTCGTGCTTTGTGCGACGCTTTCCGCGCTGCGGAAAGAGACTGAGCCATATGGGATAAAACCCAGTGCAATGAAGTTGACCCTGTCGACTTTTAAGCGACTTTTTGAATTGAATAAGACAACTGAGTTATAATTGGTCAGTGTCGCCACGTGGTCTTATGCACTTGCGCTTGAACTTCCGGTGAAATGACGAAGGAGCACTGGGTTCAGTCACAGTCCAAAGTGTGTACCAGGAAATGTTATGGGAATCAAAGATGGCCAGTGGGATGCTGACCATGTCATCCCTCGGGAGGGGATTGGCCTATGAAATTATGAGTTCAGCGCTTTCACTAACCAGCGGTTAATGAAAATTATCAGACAATATTTTGCTTACCTGGCCAGCGGTATCAAAAAGGCTGATGATAAAATCCTGGCCACCAACGTGTAAAGGCACTGAAACAGAAATAATATAATATTAATTAGTATGCCTATAAAACTAAAACAAAAACTTAAATATTCTACATTCTTGCAATATTTTATATCATTTGATACCTAGAAAAGTATAATATGTTCATCATCATGTGCATGTCGATAAGGGTAGGTGGTCATGTTTCGCCATCTCACGCGATGACTCAAGTCGTGGATCGGATATGTGTTCTTCTCTCGACCATATCACATGGCCAAACCATATAGATATGTATCTCTCTTTGTGTTTTGAATGTGTGTATGCATGTAAGTGTTTATGCATGTGTGAGTGTCTGTGTGTGTGTGTGCATGTGTGTGTGTGTGTACCTGCCTGCCTGCCTGCCTGCCTGTCTCA
>JACEFZ010012375.1:70000-107500 GCA_014155875.1 Cepaea nemoralis
TCATAGACATCATGGGCAAAGACTGCTGCATTGGTCCAGGTTTCTCTTTTTGGACGGTACCCACCCAGGGTAAGTGGGAAAACACCTTGCCTCTCTATCTGGCTTGATATTTTCCTGGCAATTACCTTCTCCAACAGCTTGCCTATTGTATTCTGCATGGTTATAATTCGATATCCCTGGATGTTTGTGTGGTCTTTGCCAGGCTTCGACAAGGGAATCATAAAGCTGTGTAACCACTCCTCCTTGATGCTAGCACTCCCTATACTGTTGTTGTACATGTCTGCTAGTTTCTCTAGCTCATTGTCAGTACACCTATTGATGTCGTCGTATCTTATACCATCAGGCCCTGGAGCGCTGTTTTTTGATCGTCGAAGTACAGACTTGATTTCTTTCACTGTCACTGTGTCTTCATCCGAAGTGTTCTGGACCTTGCACCTGTCTGAGGTGACCTCCTTGGCCAGATTTCGGCCTCCCATGTCTGTCTGGTTGCTCTACTCTAGATAGCGTTGAAAGAGGGCTTTGCCCTTGTCCTCGTCAGTCCTCGGCCAGATGAGGTCAGCACCTTGGAAGTCAGAAATGCTCGAATTCTTGACTACGCCACTCATGCTTTTATGTAGTCGCCAGAACAATTTCAGTGACTTGTCTGTGTTTACTCTTTGACACACCTCTGCCCATTTTTCGCTTTTAACCACCTTGACCAGTTTTTTGAAAAAGCTTACTTTTGTGTGAATCTCTCTATCTAAGTGCATCCAGGGACTAGGATTACCAGCTCTGTTCTTCTTGGCATTTTGCCATCTCCTTACAGCACTACGCTTATCCACCCAAGCCTTCTCCACCTCTAAATTCGACCAAGGTGGCTGCTCCCAGCTTTTTTTCCTGCCCTGAAGCTTTCTGCGCTTGTCACGTCTTATTTTACTCACCACATCTTGCCCTGTACTGTCATACTGAAAGTCTTTACCTTTAGCTTGTGCTGCCTGGTTTCTGTTGAAGCTATCCTTTCACGGCCGTGTCCACCAGCTGTAATCTAAGCAACTCTTAGGGAATAAGAGATTGATCTACAGTGGTGGCATTGTTGTCCTTGAGACGAGAGGCCGGGCCTTTGGCAGACTGTATCACGTTGACCTTTTGGGGCTCCAGAAGGGGACCTACAGCCCAGGGCTTGATGACCCTACCGGGTCGCTGTCTGTTGTATAGTTGTTCCTAAGTTTTATAGGTAACACACTTTTATACTTGGCGTCGCTTACCTAAAGTTTGTATTTCAGTTGTGGGTCAGTTCTTGACCAGGCCGGTCAGCTGCGCCGTAGCCTGTGCTATGACCGAGATGTACACGTTTACCTAGGATCAGCGGACACCGGTGTAATTCAAGTATCGACCAGGCACGCCAGTTGTGTAGCACGCCTGAGTGTTTACTATAACTTAGAGATTAAGTGGAGGCCAGTGTTTCACAGACAAGACGGAATGTATTTCGCTAGCCAGCTCAGGGGAACAGTCTGGTTTAAGCGAATGACCAATACATTCGACACCCTATCTTAATAATGGTGTACATTAGAGAAATACTGTTCTAATAGAAGAATTCCTCTTGATCAGAGCTGTAATTTGATTCCCCTAATGAATAGGTTCAACATTAGTACTTTGCAATCATCATCAAGTGGCTTTTAAGTACTTGTCAGTCAGCCTCATGTGACGCGCGAGAACCACATGCGTTTCTCGTTAAGGTGACACCCAAATATGTAGGAGGTTATAAGCTGTGAAGTGATTATCGCCACCTAGGCTGGTTGTTATTTAACCGGGCTTGGTCAGAGGGAGGAAAGATTTCTGCACACCTACTAGGAATTTAACCTTGGGCCATTATAGCGGTGGAGAGACACCCACTCATATAACGCGTGTATATTTCATCAGTTTTATCCGACTCCACAATTCTTTTGAGGAGAAAGGAACAATTTGTCAGACTGATCTAGGTTTCTACTGTCTCTGTACTTTCATCGGAACCGATTGTTTGGGGTGGTTAATTCCTAGGTAGAAACCGGAATGTATTCATGGGATGATTATCTATATACATATACATACACCCACATCAGAAATCCAGGTATCCGAGGCAGAAAGATCAAAAGCGACAAACACAAGAACACAAAACCCTTTGGTGGTTTGTGTGGTCTGTAATTCAGTATTTCAGGTTAGTTACCATTGCAGTCTGAGCATCTTCCAGTAACTTTGGAGGTGTCATATGGTACTTACCTGAGGTATCCCGATATGCTTTTCTACTTTTCTGATGAAACAGAAACCTGCAAAATTTAGTAGATGCGATTGTTACACACAGTGAACAACTAGGGATAGAATTAAATTGTAAAAAGACACAGATTATGGTCGTCACTAGGAAGGACGAAATACCACAATGTATGTAATATACAAGTAAATGGGAATATTCTTCAACAAGTGAGCAGGTACAATTATCTCGGAACAGTAATAACATCTGATGGGAGATGCCTTGAAGAGATTAGAACAAGAATCGCCATGGCAAAAGTAGCCTTTAGCAAGATGAAAAACATATTGACCAATAAAAAGATGTCAATTGAAACGAGAAAAAGAGTGTTGAGATGCTACGTTGAACCTATACTTTTATATGGATGTGAAGCGTGGACAATGAGCAGTCAGGCTGAAAAACATCTGATGGCTGTAGAGATGTGGTTTCTGAGGGAAATGCAAAGAATACCATGGACAGCCAGAGAGACCAATGAACAAGTCCTTCAAGAAACAAATGAAGATCGTAAATTGATTAGAGAAATTAGACGTAGACAGTCAAAAAATTTTTGGGCATGTTATGAGAAGAAATGGATTGGAGAATTTGGTGACAACTGGTAAGATCGAGGGGAACAGACCAAGGGGAAGACCTAGAAGCAAGTACCTGGATGGCTTGGCCTTGTGGCATGGTCGAGACAGAAACACGGAGCTGATCCACGACTCTGGTGATCGAGTGAGATGGCAGAACATGACCGCCCACGCTTACCGGCATGGCACATGATGGATGGATGGATGAAACAGAATGTGATTAAGAAAGATGATCCAGGCCATAACACTTGTTGATCTTCATAGGAGGTATGGAACTTTACCATCCTCATGAATGGACCCTGTCACTATATTTACTATCTACTAGATATGAGATGTTAGGGACCGTGTCATCCTATCCACTATTTACTAAGGATGAGACGCATGGCTGAAAAGCTACTGGACATAAGTTAGGATTACTAAGTGTTGTAACCTAGCCTGTAGGTGGGATATGTCTGGGAGTTCAGACATAGTAGTCTGAGCTCGAGGTGCTGACCACGGAAGAGAGAGACCCAGTGTATGTATATTGATGAGAGACCCAGTGTATGTATATTGATGAGAGACCCAGTGTATGTATATTGATGAGAGACCCAGTGTATGTATATTGATGAGAGACCCAGTGTATGTATATTGATGAGAGACCCAGTGTATGTATATTGATGAGAGACCCAGTGTATGTATATTGATGCGGTATGTATTATTCAGGGGTATGATGGATATGTACATCTGACGTGTTCTTGCTTGCAGGAACCCCTTTGCTGTTAACTGGGCGCTGTGGGTGATTGCTCTTTGTTGTTGCTGATTCCTGTTGGCGGTTGGCTGTCCGCCTTTGATATGAGCTGTGGACTAGTTGCTGTTGCTGATTGGAAGAGCCCTGGGGGCATCACACAGGATCAGGTGAATGTGTCATAACCCTGTGTTTACAAACTGACATTCAATCATACACAGAGAGAACTCCAGTGGGATGATGAGATCGTCTACCAGACTACTCTCGCCCAGCTAACTGTTCATGTCTGTTTGTCTGTCTGTTGGGCAGAGTTCGAATCTCCAATAATGATTCTAGATTCGTTTTTTATAAGATTGTTCTCTTATAGTCAGTTAGGTGTCTTCGTGTATCAACAGTCTTCATATGGGTAGTGTCGTCCAGGCACCGTCCCGGTGGCAATTGGTGTGAGGGTAGACGGAAGTTAATCAAGAACCCCAACTAACATATAGTGACATCTACTGAGATACGGGCCAGTGTTGTCACACTCTTTGAATATCATATTGTCAACACTCCAACACCAACTGTAAAGCTGTGTTCAGAGACTGTGGAAAGAACGCAGGCAATGAACTACCTGGGGATACGTTTTGATCGAAGCCTTGCTTATATCGAGCACATAGACCAGGTGATAACAAAGGCCAAGCAGGGTTTGGCTGCGATGCAGGTGATGGCGGCAGCAAACTACGAGCAGCGCCATCTATGTCTTCTGTACGAAGGGCTGGTCATGTCTGTTTTTGAGTATGCGATGGCTATCCTGACTCTCAGCCGTAAGCAGATAGAAAGGACGGGAAGGATACAGAGCGAAGCCATGCGCATTATTCTTGGATGTACAAGAGATACAGCATGCAGGGCGATGCGATACCTTCTTGATTTTCCAACCATTGAAGACAGAATACAAATTTGCAGAGCACGTGCCTACCTCAGAGTTAACGCAAACACACAACATCCTCTGCATAGTGACATTAGGAAGGTGAAGGGCAGTAGATTAAACATAGGAAGGTCGTGGATGGGTCAGGCCGAGGACATTCTTCATCAGGTATGTTCACTTGAGGACTTCAGAACCTGGCGAGGAGTGGGTACAAGTGCCAACAGATTTATGTACGTCTCTTTCAAGTCTGCATCCAACTAGACAGAAAATGAAGACAAGAAAATCCGGCTGCTGTGGAGGCGGAAGTACAAGCGTTGATTTTCGAGAATTCGTTAGACGGTGGTGCTGTCATATACACAGATGGGTCGGTTGTCCGACATGTGAGACGCTCATGGGCTTTTACGGCGCAGGCCGGAGGGAGAATTGTGAAGGAGGACTCTGGTGCTTTTGCTGAGACCACAAATAGCCAGACTATGGAAGTCATGGCAGTAAGTAAAGCAATAACATGGCTCGAGACACAGACATTCACTAGGGCATGTTTCCTTAGCGACTCAATGAACATGATCAAGAGGATAGAGGAGGGGTCGATCTGAAGAGAATGGTTGCTGTCTCTGGAGCGGTCTCGGCTGGTAAAGATTAGTTTCATCTTCGTGCCAGGGCATGCGGGAGTACAAGGAAATGAGTGGGCTAACGAGCTCGCAGGTAAGGCTACTATTTAGGGCTGACGCGCTATGGACCAGGCTGACATTCTGAATGCTCTACGAGAAGTAAGACTGTTGCAAGAACCAAGCGATGACTGTGAATCTACAACCATGGTCAGACTGCGAGAACTGCAAATTAAAAGAGGAGGGGATCCAAGCACTTATGGACAGAATGGTTCGATATGCAATGAGGATGATCTGTCGACTAACTAACTCGCTAGTTACTGTTAAATGTTTCCGTCTGCACAACCCCGGTTTTAGGTGCCTAATTATTATGGCCTCGATATATTTAGCTTAATGTTTGTCAAGAAGAAAGTTAATCAGTCTTGGGGAAACCCTGTGCTGTCGACAGGCTATAAAAGATCAAACTCGGCCATCAATCACTACCTGCTAACTTGCAGCCATAAGGTTAACAAGGAAAATGCATTCCGTATACTATATTCAATAAGCAGTAAACGAAACCTGCTCCGTGGCGAAGGTTTTACGGACGCAGTTCGTAATCTCACATACTGCGTTCGAAACACAGCTGTGGGTGATTTGGCAGCAGGCCGTCTTGCGTTGGTTATTTATGAATTGGTATGAGTGCCAATCGTTCAGAAAGCAATGGCAAACTAATGAATGGAATCTTGCTCTAGAATCACGAACAGCAAATAAATGCTGGGGTTGTCTGCTACGTCATGTAAACGCTGGCAGAAAAATGTCCTAGTCATTCTGTGATTAGGGTGGGAATAACATGGCTCTGTATTGGAACAGTATTAGACAATGCGTGCTGTGTATTTCAGTCACACATGATTCATCTATTCACTTTATGTGATGTATAATTCAGCAGTACGCACATGAGGAGATGCGGCGAAATATGCCAGGTCAGAATTGTAGTCCAACTGACCGGTGTAGGGACAGAACCCTCTACCTCGACGTCAGCCTACCGGAAGTTTCAGAACTAGTACAATAATGTTTCAGACTCTTCGCTGTTTGTTGAAGTTGACGACAGAGTACGTATGGTAATATCCCGAGAGCTGTGATATCGATTCTTGATTCGGTGAACTCAACTCTATGTAGTACGCCTGGTGTATCTTATACTGATTCTTACCCTAAGTCTTGTCTGTTGCAGTCTCCTGCCGCTACTACCATGTCGTCCCCAGATCGTTCATTTCTCTGTGAATTATCTTCACTTCGTGCCCTCTAGTCACCTCTATTTGATTTCCTCTAGACATGAATGTGTAGACCTAAATGTGTAGACAGTGACACACGTTTCCATAACCCTGAGTAATGTTTAGACCACAATTATGATGGAAAAGAGCCAACAAATCAAAACGCAGCTAGACGTCACGTGTGAATAAAGATGTAAACAATTCTAGCGGTAAATATCAAACAGAAATCACTCACTTGAGGCAAGTCACTCGGACAGTTTCATCGTTGGACCACCCAAAAGTCAATTCTATCCATCCGTGCCATGTTGTGTTTGTTCACTGGATATAAGCTGTTACTTGATTATTTACAGTGTTCAGAAACATCATTGTTAAGGCCATTATTGTGCGGTAGAAGTTTTCTTAGTATGATGTAAGTCTTCGAAATGCCGCCCTTTACGTGTTGTTTTCTTTCAAAATGCCGCCTCGTGCGACCGCCTCTCTGAATCATAGCACGGCACTGGTTAAGGCCGACTTCAACGACTTCTCGAGAAGAACTATGTTGGCACAGTGAAGACCCCCAGGTGAACCACCATCATGTGTGTGACCCACGTAGGAATAGACGATTGGAAGTGGATTACCAAGAATACCCATTTGTGACCGACGAAGGAATAGACACATGGTCATTGTGTGCATGCAAGCCAGCAGTGACCGGTTGTAGATAATTACCACTTGAATATTCCAGCTTCAGGTAAGTGCTCAGTATTTCCTGTATGCTGTGGAATGTAAGTAACGTATTACATTACGCTGTAGTATGCAAGTAAAGTATAACATGTACGTTGTAGAATGTCAGTAAAGTACCACCTGTATGTTGTAGAATATCAGTAAAGTATTAACTGTATTTTGTTGAATGTAAGTAAAGTGTTACTTGTATGTTGTAGAATGTAAGTAAAGTGTTACTTGTATGTTGTTGAATGTAAGTAAAGTGTTACTTGTATGTTGTTGAATGTAAGTAAAGTGTTACTTTTATGTTGTAGAATGTAAGTAAAGTGTTACTTGTATGTTGTAGAATGTCAGTAAAGTGTTACTTGTATGTTGTAGAATGTAAGTAAAGTGTTACTTGTATGTTGTAGAATGTCAGAAAAGTGTTACTTGTATGTTGTAGAATGTCAGTAAAGTGTTACTTGTATGTTGTAGAATGTAAGTAAAGTGTTACTTGTATGTTGTAGAATGTCAGTAAAGTGTTACTTGTATGTTGTAGAATGTAAGTAAAGTGTTACTTGTATGTTGTTGAATGTCAGTAAAGTGTTACTTGTATGTTGTAGAATGTAAGTAAAGTGTTACTTGTATGTTGTTGAATGTAAGTAAAGTGTTACTTGTATGTTGTAGAATGTCAGTAAAGTGTTACTTGTATGTTGTAGAATGTAAGTAAAGTGTTACTTTTATGTTGTTGAATGTAAGTAAAGTATTACTTGTATGTTGTAGAATGTATGTAACGTATTACCTATGTGTTACGAAATGCATGTAAAGTATTAACTTTATAGTGCAGAATCTAATTGAAGTATTGCATGTATTTTTATTTTAGTACTTCAGTAAAGTATGATATTTATGTTGTAGAATATCAGTAAAGTATTATCTGTATGCTGTAGTATGTCAGTAAAGTATTATCTGTAAGTTGTGGAATGTCAGTAAGATATTAACTGTATGTTGTACATGTGTAAGTAAAGTATTACCTGTTATATGTTGTAGAAAGTCAGTAAAATATTACATGTACGTTGTATAATGTCTGTAAAGTATTACCTGCATATTGTAAAATGTCAATACAGTGATACTATGGGACCTGTTCCAACGCCTGGTTATAATAGTATTGGGTATGCTGGTAGTCTCTAGTGTGTATACACTGTTCCAACGCCTGGTTATATAGTATTGGGTATGCTGGTAGTCTCTAGTGTGTATACACTGTTCCAACGCCTGGTTATATAGTATTGGGTATGCTGGTAGTCTCTAGTGTGTATACACTGTTCCAACGCCTGGTTATATAGTATTGGGTATGCTGGTAGTCTCTAGTGTGTATACACTGTTCCAACGCCTGGTTATATAGTATTGGGTATGCTGGTAGTCTCTAGTGTGTATACACTGTTCCAACGCCTGGTTATATAGTATTGGGTATGCTGGTAGTCTCTAGTGTGTATACACTGTTCCAACGCCTGGTTATATAGTATTGGGTATGCTGGTAGTCTCCAGTGTGTATACACTGTTCCAACGCCTGGTTATATAGTATTGGGTATGCTGGTAGTCTCCAGGTGTGTATACAACAATAAACACTCCAGGGCGATGTGGTCGCCATCAGGCCGGCTGCACTTGTTTCCGCCGCCCATTGTTAGAGCTGGTTCACTAGCGAAGTTCATGGTGAATCTCTCTGGTAATGCCGTTAGCACGGTCGGTGGCAGGTTCGATTCCTGAGCTCGCCGTCAGCGAAAGTGAGTTAAAGATTAGCCACATATTCGTCCTTGCATTCACAGTGAGAAACTAGGTTTGGAATTGAATTGTGAGGAAACAGATCATGGTCGTCTCCAAGAAAAAAGAAACACCACATTTTAACATGCAAGTGGATGGAAATATTCTTAAACAGATGAATCGGTATAACTATCTCGTAGTAGTCGTAACATCTGTTGGAAGATGCCTTGCAGAGATTGGATCAAAAATTGACATGGCAACGATGGCCTTCTGAAAAATGGAAACCATACTTACCAACAGAAAGTTGTCAATTGCAGTGAGAAGTAGTGTTGAAGTGCTATATAGAACCCACATTGTTGTATATGTGTGTGTGTGTGTGTGTGTGTGCGTGCATGCGTGTGTGTGTGTGCGTGTGTGTGTGTGTGAAACATGGACAATTAACTGACAAGCTGAGAAACATTTAATGGCAGTGGAAATGTGCATTTCTGAAGAAAAATACAAAAGTAAATCATGGACGGCCAGAAAATCAAATGCGGAAGTCCTTCATGTCGTATGTGTGTGTGTGGTGTGTGTGTGTGTGTGAGTTTGTGTGTGTGTGTATGTGTGTGTGTGTGTGTGCCAATCACCTATCTCGTGTGTGAATGTGTGCCAGTCACCCATCTATTGTGTGTATGTGTGTCAATCACCCATCGCTTGTGTGTATGTGTGTGCCAATCACCCATCTCTGGTGTGTATGTGTGTGCCAATCACCCATCTCCTGTGTGTATGTGTGTGTGTGTGTGTGCCAATCACCCATCGCTTGTGTGTATGTGTGCCAATCACCCATCTCTTGTGTGTATGTGTGTGCCAATCACCCATCTCTTGTGTGTATGTGTGCCAATCACCCATCTCTTGTGTGTATGTGTGCCAGTCACCCATCTCGTGGTGTGTGTGTGTGTACCAATCACCCATCTCGTGCGTGTGTGTGCTAATCACCCATCTCGTGTGTGTGTGAGTGTGTGTGTGTGTGCGTGCTGTGTGTGTGTGTGTGCCAATCACCCATCTCTTGTGTGTATGTGTGTGTGCCAATCACCCATCTTTTTTGTGTATGTGTGTGCCAATCACCCATCTCGTGTGTGTGTGTGTGTGTGTGCGTCAATCACCCATCTCTTGTGTGTGTGTGTATGTGTTTGCCAATCACCCATCTCGTGTGTGTGTCAATCACCCATCTCGTGTGTGTGTGTGTGTGTGTGTCAATCACCCATCTCGTGTGTGTATGTGTGTGTGCCAATCACCCGTCTTTTGTGTGTGTGTGGTGTGCCAATCACCCATCTCGTGTGTGTGTGTGTGTGTCAATCACCCATCTCGTGTGTGTGTGTGTGTGTGTGTACCAATCACCCATCTCGTGCGTGTGTGTACCAATCACCCATCTCGTGCGTGTGTGTGCTAATCACCTATCTCGTGTGTGTGTGTGTGCTAATCACCCATCTCGTGTGTGTGTGTGTGTGTGTGTGTGCCAATCACCCATCTCGTGTGTGTGTGTGCTAATCACCCATCTCGTGTGTGTGTGTGTGTGTGTGTGCCAATCACCCATCTCGTGTGTGTGTGTGTGCTAATCACCCATCTCTCGTGTGTGTGTGTGTGTGTGTGGTACAATCCATCTGTGGTGTGTGTGCCAATCACCCATCTCTCTGTGTGTTGTGTGTGTGTGCGTCAATCACCCATCTTGTGTGTGTGTGTGTGTGTGTGTGTACCAATCACCCATCTCGTGCGTGTGTGTGCCAATCACCTATCTCGTGCGTGTGTGTGCTAATCTCCTATCTCGTGTGTGTGTGTGTGTGTGCTAATCACCCATCTCGTGTGTGTGTGTGTGTGAGTGCCAATCACCCATCTCGTGCGTGTGTGTGCTAATCTCCTATCTCGTGTGTGTGTGTGTGTGTGCTAATCACCCATCTCGTGTGTGTGTGTGTGAGTGCCAATCACCCATCTCGTGCGTGTGTGTGCTAATCACCCATCTCGTGTGTGTGTGTGTGTGTGTGTGTGTGTGTGTGCAATCACCCATCTCGTGCGTGTGTGTGCTATTCACCCATCTCGTGTATGTGTTTGTGTGTGTGTGTGTGTGTGTGTGTGTGTGCCAATCACCCATCTCGTGTGTGTGTGTTTATGCCATCACCCATCTTGTGTGTGTGCCAATCACCCATCTCGTGTGTGTGTGTGTGTGTGTGTGTGTGTGTGTGTGTGTGTGTGTGTGTCTGTGTGTGTCTGTGTGTGTGTGAAGATGCTAATGGGATATGTTTAACAAGTGAGTTGCGTGCGCTATGCATGACGTCGCAATCAACCCATCATTGTGTCTGTGATTTACTAGGCAAGTTTACACTGAGTAGTTTGCCACTGATTTCTGAACGACCGACGAACATGACACTGTTAAAAATCAACACAAGACAGTTTGCCTCCAAATCGTCTGCAGCTAATTGTGAAAGCGGTATGCGGTACTGCGAATCGAACTTACCACCCCTTCGACACAGACGGTGGCACACGAGATACACTCTGAATGGTGCTGGAATGTGAGACGACGAGCGAACGCATCTAGTGGTTTAAATAACGCCAGTAGTTGGACCACTCACGATGCCATAGAGAGATATTTTATAACGGTCTGATAGTTGAAGACACACTAACAGAAGAATCAACATACTTAAGGAATCTTCAGTTTAGATAATACATGAAAAACACAGATAGGTTTGATGAGTGCTTTACTTACATGTATTTGATAGTGACGGTGTCCCTGAATACAATAAATATCACATATTGGCAACCATATAACAACTGTTAATTTATACCACTTGTCCTCAGATATGCACACCGAAGGCCGCCAATAACTGCAGCATCGAAAGCCACCATATGCGACTCGTCCCGGGACTACACAGCGATGTCTCCGATGAAGAGTTTTGTAGCAACGCCGTTCAGCCAGTTCCTATAGTACAACGACGTCTGCATAATGACGACCGTGGTGGAGGGCGCTATGATAACCCTGCACAGCCGGTCCCATTTACATGATGACGTCTACGATGGAGAGCTCTTTGCAGCCCAATAGAGCATGTCCCACCTGAATAATGACGTATACTATAAAGAGCTCTTTGCAACCCAATACAGAATGTCCCACTTGCACAGTGACGTCTACTATGGAGAGCTGTCAATCCGGTACAGCATGTCCCACTTGCACAATGACGTCTACGATGGAGAGCTGTCAATCCAGAACAGCATGTCCCACTTGTACAGTGACGTCTACGATGGAGAGCTTTATGCCAACCCAGTACAGCCGACCCCACCTATGCAACGACTTTTAAGAGGAGCAGGCTAACAACATAGGGCTGCTTGTACCATTCAGTAATGAAGATGAAGAGAACAGTACATCAGGCCGCATCTATACAATGGCTGCCATGGCGATCGCAATGAGAGTCAAGTACAACCTCTACCATCTACATAATAAACTATAATTTCAAATGGAGAACTGTAAAGAAGTATCGATCAAGAAAATGCCGTCTTCGAGCTAATTTATCTTTCTACCTGTACCGCTGCTACCTGTCTTGTTGTTTCGTAGCACATGTGTTCAGTTAATAGACACATACTGTTTCTAATTGACAGTACCACGTC
This sequence comes from Cepaea nemoralis, assembly GCA_014155875.1. Lineage (NCBI taxonomy): Eukaryota > Metazoa > Mollusca > Gastropoda > Stylommatophora > Helicidae > Cepaea > Cepaea nemoralis. Next base: position 82,370 of record JACEFZ010012375.1, read on the forward strand.
GTGTATACTGAACACGAACATATATAGTTCTCGCTGTTTAATCTGATGTCTGGTGATTTATATACATATAACCAATATTATCACTGTTTGGCCTGATGTGTGGTGATTTATATACACATAGCGAATATTCTCTTAAATTTAAAACAGTGTACAATATATTCCCAATAGTTGGCACATTTCAATATTTACCCGTAGCTATAATTAGTCACCTTCGTGATATTTATCACGTTATTAATGTGTGCCTATTGGTCTATAAACATGTCAGGCTAGCACCATATACCCAATATTTATAAAGGGTTGTGTCCTTTATAGCTAGTCAGACCGCTATCATTTTAACATGTCACTGGAAAGCAAACATAAGAATGACATGAAAAAGAACATCCTAATTCTCCAGAATTAGACCAATCTCACGGCAGTCGCCTACTTGAAACCATAACCAACTTCCATCTGTCGGCTGCTCTCAAGATCAGTCTTACTACCATGGTTTCCCGTTTATTTGTTTTAATGGCTAAACAGGTACTCTACCCATGGGAATTCAGCAGGCCAGCGAATGGCTGGTGGTCTCTTTACCTTACCTTTGATAATAGATACCCGTTACATATAATCATTAGTGAAGGCACACGAATGACTCTGACAGAAAGATCAAATGTCTGGCAAAAAGGGTAATTTCCAGCGGAAGCACTATCAGTGCATCACTTTCCAAATTAAATGAAAGTATAGTCTCACAGTCCCCGCCCCCGTGACTTGGTCACTTTGGCCGCTGATGGATATCGGTTGTCTCACTCCTGGGCAGATACAGTAGATACTGGATGCCTTGTCCGCTGTCTTGACCTACAGCAATGTTTATAGGATGCTATAGCCCGGCTTTCGTTCACGGTATTGGTTTATGGTCTGGGACTGTCTGGAGCCGGGACTTAGGGTACGGCAGACTCAAACTCCTTGTCTCGGTCGAGCCTGCAGGCATCATAAGACAAACAGAGGAATCTATAGAGCCAGGACGGCACATCCACATCGTGTGCAGTCCTGCAGGCTAACGAACCGGACTTGGAGGGGAAAGACAGCCGAAACGAGTCAGCTCCTGACTTGATCACCAACCATCAAGCAATAGCAGTCACTGAGGGAAGTGCTGTCCAGGACGGAAGCCTGGGATATAGTGTCCTCGCTGTTGCAGGTCATGGGCTCAGAAGTCAGCGCCGGACGAAAGCCTTGTTGAAGGACCAAGTCGGGGCCCCACCCTTTCCCCGCAGGTAGTCTCTGCAGACACCCTAAACTGGATAACTTAAAGTAGACACAGATCTTGTTCAGCGTTGTTCATAGCCTGAGTGTCAAAACTTGTGTCGAGCAGATCTTCCTGTTACATTATAATGTCTTTGAGAAATATAATAAACAGACTGAAGGATTTCCAATATATTCAATAAAATAAATATTTACATTTTAACGTGCTTAGAGATAAATGGAACGGAGAGGGCCGGTACACACATGTTATGTTGTCGACAAGGAGAACATGAATACACAGATAGCAGTCTTCAGTGTTATTCGCTGTTAAACTTAAATTAAGAGGTGAGTTTATATTGCTTGTTACATTACATTATACATGGGTTGTACCTGACACGCCTGCTTAAGATAAACAATTCCATTTGATCTGGACAGACACAGTACATATAGTACTCTCCAACCGTGCATCACTGATCTATCAATGATACAGACACAACATATCAGGAAAACAGACATCGGGAGTCATAGTGTTTGCTTTCCTCTCAACTGTATGATGAAATATACGCATTAGTACATCATCATTTACATATATGATAATTACTGTATAAATATATATTAGTATATTATTATTTAATGTAGATATATGCTCCTTATTGTAGAATTGTATGCGTTATTATATGTATATCATCATTCAATTTAGATATATGCTTATTACTGTTCCTTTGGAACTATTGCACACATCTAATGATTGCCAAAGTAAATATAAAATCTGTGTACATTATTTGTGTACCGCCCATTAACAGCCGATTGGTCTATACAAACAAATATGCAGCTAACATCACATTCCCCAGACGCCTTGGAACGTGTAACAGGGTCCACTACTTGACTGTTGACATGACTTCTTCACTGTGTACTGAAATATTGACTTCAGCTGGGAAGTCAGTTCTACCCGGGGGGATGCTGATGGCACGCAAGTAGAACAACTGCTGACGTCCTCGCTGAAGATTTTGTGTTAAGCAAATATCAAGTCTAACCATGCATATATCAGTGAGTCACTCCACGCTATTCAGACTGTATATGAGTTGTTGATGCCTGTTGGCTTGTATCTCTGGTTATCATCTATCTCCTTGGGACGCAGAGGTGTTTCCAAGGCACCAGGGCCGGGTTATATACTGGCCAAGACCTATTGACGCGTCCACGTCGAGCGTCCTGGGCAACAGGTCCCTTCGGGGTCCTGGCTAAAGTCAATAGGATCGCCGATTCCTCCGAAGTCGGAGAGTGTCTGCCTGTACGGCGAGGAACCACCAGTCTGCACACCAATAAGCCAGACATGGGACAACGGATACTCACGCAAAACTCAGGTCCTGTATGACATCACACTGATGTTGGACAACAGGATGCCTTCATCCGACATACAGGACTTCGCGTTGGAGCTCAAACCAACGAACACAAGCAAGCAAGCATCTATCTCCTTCATTTCTGCAGATACTGTGAGATTATCTCCTCTAGGCCGCTACTCCAGTTGTATCAAACTTGGAATACTTGAGTTTTGGAATACTGCCTATTATTATTATTATTATTATTATTATTATTATTATTATTATTATTATTATTATTATTATTATTTAGATCTCTGTAACCTGTCTCAAATAGTTATTTCTCAGTTCATGAGTTGGTGTCTTTGTTAGATGTCGCCACGGGACAAGGCTTTAAGACTTGGTGAAAAACGAACTCAGAGTCTGCTTGAAGACAGCATTAAGCTTAAGTCTTGGTGAAGAAAGAGCCCAGAGTCTGTGTTTGAAGATAGGACTAGACTTCAATCTTGGTGACAAAAGAACCCAGAGTCTGAGTGTCCCCAGATGGTATCTTCTCGGACAACCTAACGTGACATCTCCAGTGGACAGTTCTTCGGTATTCACAGTATCAGTGGCACTGGTTTGCTGAGATTGTCTTTTACATCGGTGGGGTATTCAACTGGTTCAAGACTAGACTAATTACAATTATAGAGGCAGACAGACAGGCAAGCAGACAAACAGACAGCCAGCCAGGCAGGCGGTCAGACAGACAGATAGACAGGCAGAGAAAAAATTGAAATAGATGTGTACAAAGATGTGCGCTAGATTTTATTTAGTCTGATCAGGAAATTTGAGTTGACTTGGCAATCTATAATCATTTTGTGCATGGCCGCTTTCATTTTTGTTTTTATCCTATAGTATACAAGTGTATTTGGTTGTTGTGCAGATTATGTATGCAGTATATTTATAAGGGCCAGAGAACTTAATTTATATTTGAAAATCAACGTTACCTTCTAGAAAATAAAGACATAAATAATGCTGAAAGTAAGATGAAGTATCTCAATTATACGGATCATTTCATAAACAAGAACTTAATTTTCCAAGATAATCTTATAATACAACCTCCCAGTCCCCGCCCCCGTGACTTGGTCACTTTGGCCGCTGATGGATATCGGTTGTCTGACTCCTGGGCAGATACAGTAGATATGGGATGTCATGTCCGCTGTCTTGACCTGCAGCAATGTTTATAGGATGCTATAGCCCAGGCTTCCGTTCACGGTATTGGTTTATAGTCTGGGACTGTCTGGAGCCGGGACTTAGGGTACGGCAGACTCAAACTCCTTGTCTCGGTCGAGCCTGCAGGCATCATCAGACAAACAGAGGAATCTATAGAGCCAGGACGGCACATCCACATCGTGTGCAGTCCTGCAGGCTAACGAACCGGACTTGGAGGGGAAAGACAGCCGAAACGAGTCAGCTCCTGACTTGATCACCAACCATCAAGCAATAGCAGTCACTGAGGGAAGTGCTGTCCAGGACGGAAGCCTGGGATATAGTGTCCTCGCTGTTGCAGGTCATGGGCTCAGAAGTCAGCGCCGGACGAAAGCCTTGTTGAAGGACCAAGTCGGGGCCCCACCCTTTCCCCGCAGGTAGTCTCTGCAGACACCCTAAACTGGATAACTTAAAGTAGACACAGATCTTGTTCAGCGTTGTTCATAGCCTGAGTGTCAAAACTTGTGTCGAGCAGATCTTCCTGTTACATTATAATGTCTTTGAGAAATATAATAAACAGACTGAAGGATTTCCAATATATTCAATAAAATAAATATTTACATTTTAACGTGCTTAGAGATAAATGGAACGGAGAGGGCCGGTACACACATGTTATGTTGTCGACAAGGAGAACATGAATACACAGATAGCAGTCTTCAGTGTTATTCGCTGTTAAACTTAAATTAAGAGGTGAGTTTATATTGCTTGTTACATTACATTATACATAGGGTTGTACCTGACACACCTGCTTAAGATAAACAATTCCATTTGATCTGGACAGACACAGTACATATAGTACTCTCCAACCGTGCATCACTGATCTATCAATGAAACAGACACAACATATCAGGAAAACAGACATCGGGAGTCATAGTGTTTGCTTTCCTCTCAACTGTATGATGAAATATACGCATTAGTACATCATCATTTACATATATGATAATTACTGTATAAATATATATTAGTATATTATTATTTAATGTAGATATATGCTCCTTATTGTAGAATTGTATGCGTTATTATATGTATATCATCATTCAATTTAGATATATGCTTATTACTGTTCCTTTGGAACTATTGCACACATCTAATGATTGCCAAAGTAAATATAAAATCTGTGTACATTATTTGTGTACCGCCCATTAACAGCCGATTGGTCTATACAAACAAATATGCAGCTAACATCACATTCCCCAGACGCCTTGGAACGTGTAACAGGGTCCACTACTTGACTGTTGACATGACTTCTTCACTGTGTACTGAAATATTGACTTCAGCTGGGAAGTCAGTTCTACCCGGGGGGGATGCTGATGGCACGCAAGTAGAACAACTGCTGACGTCCTCGCTGAAGATTTTGTGTTAAGCAAATATCAAGTCTAACCATGCATATATCAGTGAGTCACTCCACGCTATTCAGACTGTATATGAGTTGTTGATGCCTGTTGGCTTGCATCTCTGGTTATCATACCAGTCTGCACACCAATAAGCCAGACATGGGACAACGGATACTCACGCAAAACTCAGGTCCTGTATGACATCACACTGATGTTGGACAACAGGATGCCTTCATCCGACATACAGGACTTCGCGTTGGAGCTCAAGCCAACGAACACAAGCAAGCAAGCAAGCAAGCATTTATCTCCTTCATTTCTGCAGATACTGTGAGATTATCTCCTCTAGGCCGCTACTCCAGTTGTATCAAACTTGGAATACTTGAGTTTTGGAATACTGCCTATTATTATTATTATTATTATTATTATTATTATTATTATTATTATTATTATTATTATTATTATTATTATTTAGATCTCTGTAACCTGTCTCAAATAGTTATTTCTCAGTTCATGAGTTGGTGTCTTTGTTAGATGTCGCCACGGGACAAGGCTTTAAGACTTGGTGAAAAATGAACTCAGAGTCTGCTTGAAGACAGCATTAAGCTTAAGTCTTGGTGAAGAAAGAGCCCAGAGTCTGTGTTTGAAGATAGGACTAGACTTCAATCTTGGTGACAAAAGAACCCAGAGTCTGAGTGTCCCCAGATGGTATCTTCTCGGACAACCTAACGTGACGTCTCCAGTGGACAGTTCTTCGGTATTCACAGTATCAGTGGCACTGGTTTGCTGAGATTGTCTTTTACATCGGTGGGGTATTCAACTGGTTCAAGACTAGACTAATTACAATTATAGAGGCAGACAGACAGGCAAGCAGACAAACAGACAGCCAGCCAGGCAGGCGGTCAGATAGACAGATAGACAGGCAGAGAAAAAATTGAAATAGATGTGTACAAAGATGTGCGCTAGATTTTATTTAGTCTGATCAGGAAATTTGAGTTGACTTGGCAATCTATAATCATTTTGTGCATGGCCGCTTTCATTTTTGTTTTTATCCTATAGTATACAAGTGTATTTGGTTGTTGTGCAGATTATGTATGCAGTATATTTATAAGGGCCAGAGAACTTAATTTATATTTGAAAATCAACGTTACCTTCTAGAAAATAAAGACATAAATAATGCTGAAAGTAAGATGAAGTATCTCAATTATACGGATCATTTCATAAACAAGAACTTAATTTTCTAAGATAATCTTATAATACAACCTCCCAGTCCCCGCCCCCGTGACTTGGTCACTTTGGCCGCTGATGGATATCGGTTGTCTGACTCCTGGGCAGATACAGTAGATATGGGATGCCCTGTCCGCTGTCTTGACCTGCAGCAATGTTTATAGGATGCTATAGCCTAGGCTTTCGTTCACGGTATTGGTTTATGGTCTGGGACTGTCTGGAGCCGGGACTTAGGGTACGGCATACTCAAACTCCTTGTCTCGGTCAAGCCTGCAGGCATCATCAGACAAACAGAGGAATCTATAGAGCCAGGACGGCACATTCACATCGTGTGCAGTCCTGTAGGCTAACGAACCGGACTTGGAGGGGACAGATAGCCGAAACGAGTCAGCTCCTGTCTTGATCACCAACCATCAAGCAATAGCAGCCACTAAGGGAAGTGCTGTCCAGGACGTAAGACTGGGATATAGTGTCCTCGCTGTTGCAGGTCATGTGCCCAGAAGTCAGAGCCGGATGAAATCCTTGTTGAAGGACCAAGCCGGGATCCCACCCTTTCCCCGTTGGCGATCTGCCCTGTGTCAAGTAAAGTCAATTACCTAATTTAAACAGATAATTTGAATGTTGCTACAATTACAATTATCACAATGCATTTGCTCTCATTTACCTAATTTATATATACATAAATAGATACACACACAGTTTGTTACATACGATAGCCAGAGTAACTAACGAAGATTGCCTGAAAGAGGCTAATGAAACTATAACAATATATACAACAATAAGAAAGAGGCAAACAGCTTTCGTTGGTCATGTGATGATAATAGAGGCATTGGATTACATCGTGGCGACTGGAAAGATCGAGGGGAAGAGAGGCAGAGGCAGATCAAGAGAAATGGTACTGGATGAATTGAGACGGCGTCACGGAGAAATTTCATCAGCAGCATTGACCCAGAACACCAAAGACCGAGATCTGTGGAGAGAGGTAAACGACTACTGGCATGGCACTTGATGATGAGCTTGTTAATATTTACTAATACATAAAATACTGAATAAAAAATATACCACAGAGAGTTTAAAAAGACTGGGTTGAGAGACACATACGTCATGGAGAAATAGAAAGTATTTCACTCAGCGTGTATCACTGAGGACATCTGTTCTGTGTTGTTGACTATTCTTCTTTGGCCTCCTACATAGCGCTTTTGTCGGGTTTCATCCCTTTTGACTGTTCTTGCGGTCTGGTGAAGTTTGTTTGTTTGTTTGTTTGTTTGTTTTGTTTGTTTTAATTCAAATATTGCAATGTAAATATGAATGTTGTGAAAATGTATTCTTCTTGATATGTTGACAAATGACATAAAGTGAATTTTTACTATATATTCACCTCACCTGAAGTGGCGTGTAGAAGATACCACACGCCACTTCATGTGGCGTGAAAGTGTTTGTGTTATTTTTATTGTATACACCAATTTATGTATGTTTATAAATGTCCTGAGACAAGTAGAACTGTTCATGGGGAAGTACACTTGAAATCTTCGGGACAGCCGGCAAACTGGATGGCAAAAGAGCAAGTGCAGGGGGCAGGCCGCTCTGCGGAAAGAGACCAAGCTATATGGGATAAAACCCGGTGCAATGAAGTCGATCCTCATGCCTGTTTCTAAACGAAACAGTAAGTGAAGTAAAGGGAAGGCCAGGGTCAGGTCAAGGGCAGTGTCAAAGGTAGGAGGAAGAGGGGGGGGGTATGGTAAGGTGTGGGGTTGGGTGAAAAAACGGAGGGGATGGGTGGAAGAGGTAAGGGTAAGAGTGGAGTTTAGACGGTAAAGGGTAAAAGTGCGGAAGGGGAAAAGTCTGTAGAGGGATACCAAAAAAGCAGGGGGTTAACTAAAAGTGGGGGAGGGGGGTTACCAAAAAAAATAAGTAGGGGTAGGGGGTACAAAATAATAGAATGTGGGAGGGGGATTAAAAAATGGGGAGAGGGGGGAGGGAAGGGGTGGGGGTAAACAAAGTAATGACGGGTGCGGACCGGTTTTTAAAAAAGTGTGTGACCCAGGGAGGGGGGAGGGGTAAATAAGGCGACTGGTGGGTGGGGTTTAAAAAAGTGGGGACGGGGGGAGTTAAACACCGTGGAGGGAGGTATTAAAAAAGTGAGGATGTGGGAAGGAGGGTGTTAAAAATAAGTGGTGACGGGCGGGGGGTTAAAAATGGGGGGGACGGGAGGGAGGTTAAAATAAAGTGGGGACGGGCGGGGGGGGGGGGAGAGAATAAAGTGGGGAAGGGCGGGGGGGTAGGGGTGTTAAAATAAAGTGGGGCCGGGCGGGGGGGGGGTTAAAATAAAGTGGGGACGGGTGGGGGTTAAAATATAATGATGGCTGCGGACCGATTTAAAAAAAGTGGAACAGGGGGTGTTAAAACAAGTGGGAACCGGGGGAGGGGGTAAAATAAGTCGATTTGTAGTTGGGGTTTAAAAAAGTGGGGACAGGGGGGGGGGGGGTTAAAAACCGTGGAGGTGGGCTGTAAAAACAAGTGGTGTCGGGCGGGGGGGGGGGGGGTTAAAAATGTGGGGACCTGCAGGATGAAGGGGGTTAAAATAAAGTGGGGATGGGCAGGGGTTGTAAAATGAAGTGGGGACGGGCGGGGGGGGGGGGGGGTTAAAATAAAGTGGGGACGGGCGGGGGTTTAAAATGAAGTGGGGACGGAGGGGGTTAAAATATGAGCGGGGACGGGGGCGATAAAAAAAAAAGTAAGTGAAGGGTTTAAAAACGGGGAGGGGTTAAAACTTTGAGAGGGGGTTAAAGAACGTAGGGTTAGAGGAGGGGGGTTAATAAGCGTGGGTGGGGGGGGGGGGTAAACAATAAATGGGAATGGACGGAGTTGGGATGTAGAGGGTTTTTAAAAGAATGTGGGGCCGGAGGGGGTTTTTTAAAAGAAGTAGGAACGGAGGGAGTTTTTATTTTTTTAAAATATAAAAGAAACTAAAAAAACGTGGGAACGGAGGGGGGTTCTATAAAAAGTGGGGACGCATGGGTTTTTTTTTTTTTTTTATGTGGGGACGGAGAGTTTTTATTTTACCAACAAAAAAAATGGGGAAAGAGGGTTTTTTTTTTTTTTAGTGGGGACAGGGGGAGTTTTACGCACACACACACACACACACACAAAAGGTGGGGACGGAGGAAGTGTTACACACAAAAAAAGGTGAGGACGGATGGGGTTTTAAAAATAAGTGGGGACGGAGGAGTTGTTTTAAAAATGATGACCTGCGGGAGGAGGGGGGGGGGGAGTTGGTTAATAAGTGAGGACGGGAAGGGGGGAGTGTAAAAAAGTGAGGACGGGGAGGGAGGTTTTAAAAAAGTGAGAACAGGGAGGGGGTTTAAAATAGTGAGAAATGGGAGGGAGATCTAAAATGTGCGGACGTGAAAAGGGGGGGGGGGGGGGGTTAAAACATATACTGGGTATTAAAAAGTGATGACGGGTGGGTTAAAAAAGTGGGACAGGGAGTGGGGTTAAAAGTGGGAACGGGGATAAAAAGGGGGGGGGGGACGAGGGTTTACAAACAAAAGTGGGGGTGGGGGTGTAAAAATTAAGTAGGGAAGAGGGGGTTTTAAAAGTGGGGACGGGGGGGGTAAAATAAAGTGGGGACGGGTGGGGGTTAAAATATAATGATGGCTGCGGACCGATTAAAAAAAAGTGGAACAGGGGGTGTTAAAACAAGTGGGAACCGGGGGAGGGGGTAAAATAAGTCGATTGGTAGTTGGGGTTTAAAAAAGTTGGGACAGGAGGGGGGGGTTAAAAACCGTGGAGGTGGGCTGTAAAAACAAGTGGTGTCGGGCGGGGGGGGGGGGGGTTTAAAAATGTGGGGACCTTGCAGGATGAAGGGGGTTAAAATAAAGTGGGGATGGGCGGGGGTTTAAAATGAAGTGGGGGGGGGGGGGGGTTTAAAATATGAGCGGGGACGGGGGCGATAAAAAAAAGTAAGTGAGGGATTTAAAAAAGGGGAGGGGTTAAAACTTTGAGAGGGGGTTAAAGAACGTAGGGTTAGAGGAGGGGGGGGTTAATAAGCGTGGGTGGGGGGGGGGTAAACAATAAATGGGAATGGACGGGGTTGGGATGTAGAGGTTTTTTTAAAAGAATGTGGGACCGGAGGGCGTTTTTTTAAAGAAGTAGGAACGGAGGGAGTTTTTATTTTTAAATAAAAAAAAAAAAAAACTAAAAAACGTGGGGACGGAGGGGGGTTTTATAATAAGTGGGGACGGATGGGTTTTTTTTTAATGTAGGGACGGAGAGTTTTTATTTTACAAAAACAAATGGGGAAAGAGGGGTTTTTTTGGTTTTTTTTTTAGTGGGGACGGGGGGAGTTTTACGCACACACACACACACAAAAGGTGGGGACGGAGGGAGTGTTACACACAAAAAAGGTGAGGACGGATGGGGTTTTAAGAATAAGTGGGGACGGAGGGGTGGTTTTAAAAATGATGACCTGCGGGAGGAAGGGGGGGGGGGAGTTGGTTAATAAGTTAGGACGGGAAGGGGGGAGTGTAAAAAAGTGAGGACGGGGAGGGAGGTTTTAAAAAAGTGAGAACAGGGAGGGGGTTTAAAATAGTGAGAAAGGAGGGGAGGGAGATCTAAAAGTGAGGACGTGAAAAGGGGGGGGGGGGTTAAAACATATACTGGGGGGGTTATTAAAAGTGATGACGGGTGGGTTAAAAAAGTGGGGACAGGGAGTATGAGGGTTTAAAAAGTGGGAACGGGGGATAAAAAAAAGGGGGGAGACGAGGGTTTACCAAAAAAAGTAGGGGTGGGGGGGTAAAAATTAAGTAGGGAAGAGGGGGTGTTAAAAGTGGCGACGGGGGGTTAATGGGTATGCATGTGTGTGTGTATATATGTGTGTGTGTGTCTGTGTGTGTGTGTGTGTGTGAGATGTTTTCCCGGACGAACCCCTACATCTGTCACGGAGCTGTTTCTTGGCTCGTTTTCTCAGCCTCAATGACAGACTTTAGCAGGAACATTCATAGGATATAAACACTGAACAACATGACGTCCTTGACACTCCTCAATATTTATTATTGACGATTATCACAGCAAATATCTTCATACGTTCCCGTAGGTGCGGGATGGCAAGTGATAAATATACAAAGTACATATTCAAAGCAGCTGAGTAATGTTCACAACTTTGATGAGAGACAATCGTCTCCTTTGCACAGTACTTTCTAACACAATGTCTGACTACGCTACGGTCACACTTACGGCCGTCCACCCTTGACGTCTGGCGTGGAGCATTGCTGAGCCGCCATCAACTCGGCACACTGCAAACAGGCTTTGAATGGCTATTCAATCAGCTGCACAACTGTACGAAATACTTTCGCCTCTTGCTGAAGAATCATTACACTAATGGAGTGAATAATCTTTCACGGCTTCAACACAGTTTCACGTCTTGCTTCAATCGAGACCCTGGCCTGACTGAGTCCAGCTGTCTCGTTTTAACGTGAACTACCCAACTGCCGTCACGTGATACACAACTTCTTTGAATAGTCTCCCTTCGCTATTCATCATCATCATGAGTTCCACACTGACTTTCCTTGATTTATTCGTGCGTGTTAGTTCATAGTGATAGCGTGAATTGCTCTCACTACGGCAATTCCTCTTCTACGGTAAACCTACTCTTAATACACCAGTTTACCTCTGTCTGCCTCATATCGGCACATGGCAGTGTTGTGTGGCTGTGGGTGTGTGTGTAGACGATGGAGTTTTTAAAAACAAAAATTGAGACGACGGAGTTGAGGGGGGGGGGGGGGTTAAAAGTGGGTAAAGCAAAATGGGGGGGGGGGGGTTAAGATGGGTAAAGGGTGGAGGGTTTAAACAATGTAGGTAAAAGGGGGGAGTGGGTTAATAAAAAGTGAGTGGAAAGGGGGGGGGGGTTAAAAGAAATGTGGGTCAAAGATAACAAGTTTTGTTCCACTCCCTATAGGCGTGTTGGGTATATGGTCATATTTTCACAGGACAGTCAGCACTAGGTGTGTGATGTAGTCAATGTCACACCGCACGCCTTTACTTCCAGGAACATTTCAGACTACAGTTCTACCTGGATGGGGATTTGAACACATAACCATGGCCCTGCAGACAAGTGTGATATCGTGTATAGAGTAACCAGTAGATACATGATGCTTTCCCTAGTACAGACTCAGTTAACAGATAACGTTATCATCAACAGCTTTCACTTTTGCTATCAAGCGTCGTGGGGAGGAATAGTTGACGCTCGAGCACCCTATGGGTGGCACTGGATAGTGTCATTCCGTGTGATTGTACGATGTCTTTCATGTCGTCAATCCATGTTCTTCTCATCTTGCTCTCATGTCAGATCTTTCACGTAGGGCCAGTGCTGGTAGTTGATGGTGGTGCTTTCCAACGATATGACCAAATCATCTGATCTTGTGCCTTTTCATGTATGTGGCTCACAGTTTGTACCCACTGTCACATTTCTTACTCAGTCTTGAATCGTTAAGTTGGCAGATCTTCTTAAGTATTTCATCTCGCGGGTGTTGATTTTGCTTAAGTTCAAAAAAAAAAAAAGTTATTTGTGAAAATGTCATAATCTCCCCACCTGTTCTAACGCGTCGTCGTCAACGGCGCCTGGCGATTACGGCCAGGTCCACCTGTGAGCGACGCTAACCACGCTGTGGTAGGAATGGTCAGTCGGTGCATGCGTGGGACATGGAGTCCACGCAGGGGCACAACTCCGACTAGCGACAACTCACAGTGGTTAGCGGCCAGACGGCCCGGTGAAGTTGTACAGGACAGACGGAATGAATGGTGCTCGTATACTTGTGTAGATGAATGATAATAGATAGAAAGCCTGTGTAAGTATAGGAGACTGTGCGCTTGTGAGTTGTATACATTACATTGATATGTCTATTGATTGTATTATGGCATCGATATTGTAATTGCGCGATGCATGTAATGGATGTAATGATTGTGATGAGTGAGACGCGTGAATAAAGTGTTTGAATTGCATTTGCAGTGTGTCACGTCAAGTCATTCTGTGACAGTATTTGTATCACATCTGTTGGTGATTACGAGCCTGTGTTATTGCTGAATGCAAGAATCTGACAGGTGTGAACGTGGGTGCATCGTCCAGCTTGAACCGACTATAAAATAGGTGTGAACGTGGGTGAATCGTCCAGCTTGAACCGACTATAAAATAGGTGTGAACGTGGGTGCATCGTCCAGCTTGAACCGACTATAAAATAGATGCGAACGTGAATGTATCATCCATCTTGGAAATAGTGTAAAATAGTATTGAACGTGTGTGTAAGCGGTAAGGTTTGGAAAGAAAGCAACATGGAAAGTAAGTTGTTGAATGTGTTGAACGGACGACAGTACGACTAACAAACATACTTGACAGCACACAAACCTACAAAGCTTAGTTGACAACGCATACACCACATAAACATACATGTCCTAATATTTTCTTCTTCCAAAAGCAACAGGTTTTTGTGTCATCCGAAACCGTTAGCAAGTAAAGTTCATTTTTCCGTGCAGTAACGTTCAGGCAGCCATTCTCTGGTACAGTTCTCCATCATACTCCAGAGCTCCAAAGTCACTTAAGTATTATCTTTTTTTCACATATACTTTTGGGTGTAAGTCTAGGCACAAGCTGTAGTTGATAAATATTGTACACATTGTTCTATTTACTAACACCTTATAATTAACTTGTTGTACATTCATTGTATCTGAAATATTTCATCATGTCCACATTGAATGATTTCATCGAATCTGGGTTGAAAATGAAGTTATCTGTTGATGAGTTGACAAAATGGAGTGAGGCAAAGTATGCAGAGTATATCCAACGTGAAGATAGAGCTGCGGAGAGGGAGGCTAGAACCAGACAGGCAGAATCAGATGCTGTTTTAAAACAGTCTGAATTAGCTGCTAAAACTAAACAGGCAGAGACAGATACTGAGATCAGAAAAGCTGAGATCTTAGCCCAAAGTAAGAGGGAAGAACTTGAAATGCAGCTGAAAATTAAACAGCTGGAAGCTGAAACATCAGCAGATAAAGATTCTAGAAAGTCAGAAAGACTAGATAAAGAGAATCAGTACAAAAAGTACCAAGGGATCGTCAAAAATTTCACCACGGGCGACTGCATTGCAGCCTTCACCCAAAATTTTGAAACCATAATGGACCATTATCAGATCCCAGAGACTGACTGGAACATTATATACATGAGAAGTCTTTCAGGGGAACCTCTCAAAGTGATAGAGACCATTCCCAAAGATCTTAGGAAAGATTATCAATATATTAAGTCCAAAATTATGTCACACTTCCTGTTAGATGAAGCAGGCTACAGAGAACAGTTTAGTAAATTAACTCCAAAACCTACACAAACGTTCTCTGACTACATCTCAGTAGTAAAGGATATATTTAGTAAATGGCTGTCAGCAGCCAAAGTAAATAACAACTTTGAGAAGTTGAAAGATCTAATTTAGAGATAAAATTATTACATCTCTACCACCACCATTTTCTAAATTTCTGCAAAAATGTGAGTGCGAAAGTGTGCAACATATTGAAAAACGAGGTTCGGCTTATTTCACAGCCAACAAACAGTGTTTTACTAGTGGATTGACTGACACACACTTTGTAGCAGCCGCTACCTATGACAGAACGAAGTCAGGTCCCTACACGAAACAGAAACCCTTTAAGCAATCTGCTGATAAATATTACCAATGCAGGTATTGCCATCTTCCACATAATGAAAGTGATATGTGTGACAAACACCCAGGGTACCTCACATACTTGCAAAACAATATACATAAACAAGATAAGGAGAGAAAGAGCTATAAACGACTCACCAAATGCTTCCTTTGCAAGGCATATGGCCACTGGCGTCATGCTTGTAAAGGTAAACAAATGACCAGAAAGGCTAATGCAGCCATGTTTGATAGCTCTTCCTCAGATGAGGAAACAGTAGAAAATCATCCTGTTAATGCAGCACAGGCCATTGATGTATTTCATCTTAATAAATTACCATCTGTGATCGTTTTCATGAGGATGGCTTATAAACATGCGGCCACTCAATACCTATTGCCAATGAAAAAGCTAATTTGGTAATAAATTCCAAAGGCAAACTTAACATCCACCAAGGGTTTGTAAATGGCAAATCTGCCACCGTTTTACGGGATAGTGGATGTACTCTTATTGGTTTGAAGAGAGACTTTATTTTACCTTCAGATTATACTGGCAAACATGTTACATGCAGAACTTTCTCAGGTAACATCGAGAAATACCCACTTGCATGGGCATATATTGACACCCCATTTCTCACAGGAAAGGTTAAATACGCAGCATTATCCAACCCATGTTGTGACATAATCGTTGGTAACCTTCCTGAAGTAAATGATATGCCACATGACAGTATAACATCTTCTGTCGAATGTATAGTTGATAATGCAATATCATCCTCAACTGAACATACTGTTGACAATGTATTATCACCTGTGAATGAATGTATGTTTGCCAATTCAGTAACTTCATCTAAATGTAATATCACCTTGTCATGTTGTTGAAATTTCAAATGCAGTAACTAGATCTGCTGCAAAAGTGCAAGATGAAATTAACCAAACTGAGGCTTTGGGAATGTTAAGCCCAGTTATATTACCTCCTAAGACCATGAGGGAGAATTTCATAATAGCCCAAAAGGCCGATTTATCATTGCACAAATATTTTAATTTAATAGGCCAAAAGCCAAGAATTACAAATAATGCTAGATGGCATTTTGGACTCAAAGGTGGTATCCTTACACGGTACTACACCAAAGGTACCATCACCAATTTGCAAACGGTGTTACCAACCGAACACCGCAAACAAGCATTACACCTAGCACATTACATACCCTTTGCAGGGCATATGGCTTATTCAAAAACTAGGTCTCGATTACTTACCCAGTTCTACTGGCCTAAATTCTGCAGTGACACTAAGCAATATTGCAGAACTTGTGACATCTGCCAGAAGCTTGTTAAAAAGGGTAAGCACCCGCAAGCTGAACTAAAAATAACAGATCTAGCAAGTAGAGCTTTCGAAAAGATATCTGTTGACATTGTAGGTCCTCTAAACCATGTAACATCAAGAGGAAATAAGTTCATAATAACGATAATTGACCTCTGTAGCAGATGGCCTGAAGCAATTCCACTTAAGAACATAACTGCCAAGGATGTTATGGAAGTGTTCTTCCACATTTTTTCTAGAGTAGGATTTCCTGATACCATTCTCTCAGATCGTGGGAGTGAATTCATAGCTGCAGCCACTCAAGCTTTTACTAGAATGTTAGGGGTAAAGCAGTGCTTTAACAGTCCATACCGCCCTCATTCTACGGGGATTGTAGAAAAGATGAACGGTGATCTCAAGCATATGCTATCAAAAGTTACCCAGGAACATCCTGAAGACTGGGATACTTATTTACCTGCCATACTATTTGCATATCGCGAAGTACCTCATTCCAGTACAGGTTTCTGACCATTTGAACTTGTATATGGAGCCAAACCACGCGGTCCATTATCTATGTACCATTCTATGTTAACTGAAAGTATAACTGTACATAAACCAGTATCATCATATGAACATGTAACATCATTGCGTGATAGGATAATGAAATCTTGTGTGTTAGCTAAAGAAGCACTAAAACAATCTGGTGCTATTTACAGACAGTATGCAAACAGAGGAAATAGAACAATAACACTGACACCTGGACAAGACGTACTACTTCTTTTGCCAAGCGACAGACATCTTTTGACAGACGCATGGCAAGGACCGTTTAAAGTACTGAGACAAATCTCGACTGTGGACTAGGAGATCGCAATAAAAGACAAACACAAAATATTTCACATCAGCATGTTAAAACCATACTACAACAGAGACGAAGACAAGGACGAAACAGCAGCAAGCACAACGATAGTGGACCACACAGACGATGACGAGACAGACGAAATACCGACCCCATCACTTGACACGACAAACAATCTGCACGACTTCAGAATAAATCCTAATCTTACTCAGACAGAGACCGACAATTGCAGACAACTGTTACAGGACTACATCAGCATTTTCTCCAGCCATCCAGGACAAACAGACTTAGTGCATCATCACATTACATCTGACAGCATTTGCCACACCATGGGGACTATACGAATGGTGCACGCTTCCATTCGGGCTAGTTAATGCCCCGGCGACATTTGTACGGATGACGAGACTTCTTCTGACAGACATCCCTAATATAATTTCATACATGGACGACATCTGTGTACATACAAAGACTATGACAGACCATGTAGCAACATTACAGCAGACATTTGACCGTATCTGACAACACGGACTGACAGTCAAACCATCTAAAGTCGACATAGCCTACCAAGAAATTTGCATAATGAGGTTTTCACCTCCATTTGATATTATTTTTAAGCTGTCCCCATAATTATGGCTTCATGAGTATGTTGCAGTATGTGCATCTTTCCTGTAGTAATATACCTATGTTAAGTCATGTACCATTTTGGTAAAAAGAAGAAGCTTGTGTACTTAACTGTTACAGAAAGAATATTATAATGCTGTGGAACAAGAAGAAGAAAACATTTGTATTCTACAAGATTTAAACATCAAAGAAAACTGGCTCCTAAACAGCATAATATCTAACAAACAAACAGTATTATCAACATCATCATGATCATGAGACATGCCGATTGTCACGGAAAATAAACTTGTTAGTTGCGATCGATGACAAACAAGACCCGACATTAGTCTGCAAAAACAACCGACCCTTTGATGTTGTACAGACTGAGAAAAATACGTCGTTAAAACTGTCTACACACGATCGGCATTTCTAACTGAGAAACGAGATACGTCGCGTCAAAATGTCTACCCCTGGTCGGCGAATCTTTATGATGTGGGTTGTTCGAGAAACGAATAACAACGCCAAACGTCTGCCAAGGCGGTAGTAGCCTTTGAAGTGCTTGACGGAAAGTCTGGACAGACGCGGGATGGATTCTGTGATGTGGGGAATTCTGTGGTTCACAGACAGACTGAACTATTGATGTACGGGACAAAGAATTTCCCCAAATGAAAGCAAATTTGACGGCGGATTGACTCCAGTTAGTCTAGAACAGGAGGAGGAAACCAGATTCTGGACGGATCAGCGTCTAGACTTTTTGGTGACGTCACTCCAGCCCAATATAAAAAGCGTTGCGGTAAACAAGTGGAGTTAGTCGATCAAGATTTCTGAAGTGGGAGAGATCGGTGCAGTTTTCCGAGTTGTGTTCAATGGAAGAAACTAGGGTGTCAAATTGTTGATAGTTATCGGCGGACATAGATCCAGTCTGTGATTGCCTAGTTTCGATTAGCAACCGGAATATGCATATGGTAGGCTATTAATCATATCTAACTTAGAGTATGATTAGGAATAGAGTACAGTACTGTGCGGTGATATAATGTATTATAGGTGCGGTGATATAATGTATTATAGGTGTGGTGATATAATGTATTATGATTAGTGATAGAATGTTCTATAAGTGCGGTGCTAGAAAGTATCATAGGAGCGTCGGCACTAGAATTCTATTGTGTGGCTTCAACTAGCTTGTGTGATAAATCATTTTACTCAGGGAGTTGAGGACAATGTAGTGGAGTAATAATTAGAGAGATTAAGGATGGTTGAGAGGGAGGAGAGGAATGTGAAAAGGTTGGATCTTCCAGTAGGGCATCTGCTGGGTTTCTACCCGTTCCTTTATTCTTTCCTGGTGTTGCCATGTCTCAGATCATATGATGAGTTACTTGGCCGTATGACAGAGATCGGATCTCTGTTATAGATCTGAGTGCTGCTATTGGCCTACACTCACCTAATTCCGGCCAGGATTGAGTTGCCCTCACCATAGTATTCTCTATTCTACAGGTTCCATTTACAGGTCCACGTATGTGTGCTATGATTTTCAACAGTGAAGCTAACACATTTTAGAAGATGATGGCTCAGAATTTGAAGACAGAAGTTGCTGAGAGGCCGCTACATTGGGCTTATACCCAAGTTGGTTTGCGGGAACCTGGCTTCTGCTGAGCAGGACATGCTGATGAGATTTAGGTTTAGCAAGTGATAGTTGTATCACTGAACAGTCAGAACATTGTAGATATACACTACTGACACCAGGAACATTCATACAAATTTATACTGATACCTAGAACATTCAGAGTGTGGTGTTAATATGGGGAATCTTTAAAACCAGTGACACTAGATCCATTAAGATTTCCCCAGTAACAGTGACAATAGGGTTAGAATTTTTCTGATTAACAATCAGTTAAGTAACAGAGGAAATTCATAGTGGGAATCAGATTGAAGACTCTCATTAGACAGTGTTTGTCATGGGTGTCCAAGCATTCTAGAGGTTCAAGAGACAACGGAGGAAGTCTTCACGTGACCGGGGGAGCATCACCTTGGTGAGGTTGCTTGTCTGGAATACATGGTGCTAGTGTGTTCTCAGCACAGTGATGAGAATGACTATACTCCTGAACACTGATCTGAGTCTATAGACACTTTAGAATATACGTCACACATTCTACACATTATACACACACACACACACACTTCTCCTACATATACTCTTTGCTTTAATAAATTTCTTGTTTTTATTTGTTGAAGCTAGAGTTGTCACGTATGTTATGTTGGGGAAGAATGATAGGGGGCATGATCCAGGGGTGAGTAAGAGTGAGAAGAAGGTGTCTTCAGATTGAGGGAGTGTTGTGGGCGGAGTCTGCTGGATATCTCCAGGATAGAGATATTGAATTAAAACAAATGTGGGTGTTGATTCCCCTCACTCCGGGGACGAAACTAAAGTGGTAAAGAATAACAAATAACTACTACGACATTCATTATTTACACACGCGACACCGATAAGCGTTGGCTGTCATGTTTCTCCATATCACACGATCACCAGAATGTAGTTCACATCTGTGTTCGTCTCGACCACGGCATGTAGCCATTCTATCTAGATGTTTACCTCTCTGCCTTCCCCTTGTACTTTTCACCAAAATCTTATCAGTTGTCACCAAGTTCTCCAGTTTATTTCTTCTCATAACGGGCCCAAACAAATTTTGACAATCTATGTATAATATTTCTAATAATTTTACGGTTTTAATTTGTTTCTTAAAGGACTTGTTATTGGGTTCTTCTGTTCGTCAATACTATTCTTTGCATTTTATTCAGAAATCACGCTTCCACTGCCATTATATATTTTTCATCTTGTCTGCTTATTGTCCAAGTTTCACATCCATACAAAACTACAGGTTCTTTGTTCCTTCAACACTCTTTTTCTCTTTGCAGTTGACAGCTTGTTATTAGTCAGTATGCTTTCCATCTTGCAGTAGGCTACCATAGCGATTTTTGTTCTAATCTAGTTTAGTCGATGGATCAACATCACGGTACACGGGTGCAACCCATAAGTGCTCCGTTCTCCTCCTAACTCAAACCTGAGTCTGGAGAAACTCAGCTCAGTGCACGAAATCTGCAGCACTGACTTGTTCTAATCTCTTCATGGCAACTCCCATCTGATGTTATGACTGTTCCGAGACAGTTATACCGAGTCATTTCATTAAGAATATTCCAACTTTCCCCTATATTACATTGTGGTATTTCTTTTTTTCAAACTGAAATCATCATATAAGCGCGTCATGTATCACCAGAGTCGTGGACCAGCTTCGTGTTCTTGTCTCGACCATGCCACATGGTCAAGTAATTTAGATATTTACTTTTCTGTCTTCCCCTTGTTCTATTCCCCTCAATCTTGCAAGTTGTCACAAAATTCTCCGATTTATTTCTTCTCATATTGTGTTCAAAGAAAATGTAAAGGCTGGCATGGTTGATTTCCAAACTGAAGTACGCTGATCATAACAAATGCTATATCAAGCGCTATCGGGTTGTTTGGAAGAAACCGTGGTGAACGGCATGGGTTGACCAGCGGGAAGATGGACACAGGACATTGCAGACACTTTGGGTATAAGGGATTGTGAGGCTGAATAAATGGTAAGATATTCAGAAACTTTTTAGCGTTAAACGATGATACGTTCTGCAAATGATCTGTTACACGATGAAGTTACATATGGGACTGTGTTCGAAAGCGGTATGCGGGATTGCGAACTGCGTTTGTAACTCCTTTGCCACAGTGACGGCTTAGAAAACCGACCTAAACAACGGAATATTTACAACACACGTCGTTCTGGCATACATACAGCTGGTGCCTCATCGATGCTAGAGTCCATTACGCGTATGGAGAAACTACTTGTCAGATACTTTGGATGGAGACGTACAGTTATGACCGATTCTGTGGACAATGGATGTGTGTGTGTGTTTTTTTTTTTTTTACATGAGGACGACTTAGACTGGGAGAGACTGAACACATAAGAGCTTGACTCGATGACTGTTAACTTCAACTTTTCATTATAAATATAACCTGATAAATATGACATGATAAATATAACATTATAAATATGACATTATAGATTTAACAGTATAAATATAACAGTATAAATATAACATTATAAATTTAACATTATAAATATAACATTATAAATATAACATGATAAATATAGCATTATAAATATAACATTGTAAACATAACATTATAAATAGAACATAACATTATAAATATAACATTATAAATGACCCTTATTTACATGCCGGTTCTGTCGGCTTGACTCGATGACTGTTACTTAAATATAGCATTATAAATATAACATTGTAAACATAACATTATAAATAGAACATAACATTATAAATATAACATTATAAATGACCCTTATTTACATGCCGGTTCTGTCGGCTTGACTCGATGACTGTTACTTCAACTTTTCATTATAAATATAACATGATAATAAATATGACATGATAAATATAACATTATAAATATAACATTATAAATTTAACAGTATAAATATAACATTATAAATTTAACATTATAAATATAACATGATAAATATAGCATTATAAACTTAGCATTATAAATATAACATTGTAAACATAACATTATAAATAGAACATAACATTATAAATATAACATTATAAATGACCCTTATTTACATGCCGGTTCTGTCGGCTTGACTCGATGACTGTTACTTCAACTTTTCATTATAAATATAACATGATAATAAATATGACATGATAAATATAACATTATAAATATAACGTTATAAATTTAACAGTATAAATATAACATTATAAATTTAACATTATAAATATAACATTATAAATATAACATGATAAATATAGCATTATAAACTTAGCATTATAAATATAACATTGTAAACATAACATTATAAATAGAACATAACATTATAAATATAACATTATAAATGACCCTTATTTACATGCCGGTTCTGTGGCGAAGGAGTTACTGACGCAGTTCGTAATCCCGGATATCGCGTTGGAAACACAGCTGCGGGCGATGTGGCAGCACACCGCCTTGCATTGGTTTTTTATTAAATGGATGAAATGGTATGAGTGCCGGTCGTTCAGAAAGCAATGGCAAACTACTGAACTAATTCAGGATAATGCTCGCCCGGGTGATGTGATTATCTACACAGATGGTTCGGTGTTGAGAGGTATGAGAAGTGCCTGGGGATTCTTATCAAAGCTAATGGTCGACGTTTGGTGCAGAAGGTCCTGGCGGATGATACCACAACATCTAGCTTAAGAATGGAGGTGGAGGCGGTCAGTGCAGCTTTCCGCTGGATGGAAAACACGATACATACACACAGCGTGATTGTAACTGACTCAGAAAGCATGCTGAGGAGGTTGAGGACAGACAGGCTTTGTGCATAGGGGCTTGCTTCGCTTCGGAGGTCACGGGTGGCAAGCATCACACGAATCTTTTCTCCAGGGCATGCCGGTGTGCTGGGGAATGAACAGGCGGACAGATTGACTGGCTCGGTAAAACGTGGTGGAGTATTGATGCATGACAAGGCAGACGTTGTTGCGGCCTTGTGGGAGCACGTGTACACATCGGAGGACCAAATGGATCACCATGGGTCTGGCAAGAATGCGACAGCGAGGAGTGACGAGGGGATCTGGCCGACGCTCGACGCTCAGAGGAAAGGCGAGACGAACATATAATCAGATTGCTACTGGAACTATTGGTGTTGGAACTCTTCGCTGGCTTCTGAGGATAGGGACTGAGCACTTATGGGAATGCCCCAAATGCTGTGATGTTGGTTCCTAAATCAATCAATCATAAATCAATCAATCTCTACTCATAATGGCACACGTTCAGTGTTGTGGTCATTATCATACCGCCCGTGTTTACTTCCAACGACACTCTATATTACCAATATCAGGTTAGATCGACCGGGGAAAACAGGTCAATGTAACAGACTTCTGCCTTGATGGTGAGTACAACACGTGACCTTCATGCCCGCAACAAGCAAGCGCTATCTCGTGCATCTTTTCCAAGTTAATAACATTAATGAAATAAATAAACAAACACGTAAATAAACAACATGATTATATTAAATCCACAAAGCAAACATTCTGAAAGCTTCTATGCTAGTTATAAAATCCTGGCAGTTATCTTCTCTTGCCCGATTTCACTTTTGATTCCTATCACCCGCAAATGATATGCCAAGTTGGCATGAGGTTAAAGTTATCGCCCTATGATTTTGCCCAAGAACGGATTCTGTGAATTTGAAGCGTAAAATTAGTAGTAGCAATAGCGTATACACTTGACTAAATCAGCCGGCAGAATCACCACACAATGTTTCCACCAGGAAATGTGAAGATGTATTGCTAGCGATGTGTGTAAATTATGGTTATGTTTGTTGATGGGGAATCCTGGTTGTTTGGTTACAGATGAATGTGATACTTACAAGAGTTTGATTTATTGATTGATTGATTTAGGAATCGACACCACAGCATTCGGGACATTCCCATAAGCGCTCCGTCCCCATCCTCAGCAGCCAGCGAAGAGTTCCAACACTAATAGTTCCAGTAGCAATCTGATTATATGTCCGTCTTGCCTTTCCTCTGAGCGTCGATCGTCGGCCAGATCCCTCGTCACACCTCGCTGTCTCATTCTTACCAGACTATGGTGATCCAACTGCTCCTCCGCGGTGTACACGTGCTCCCACAAGGCCGCAACCACGTCTGTCTTGTCATGCATCAATACTCCACCAAGTTTTGCAGAGCCAGCCAATCTGTCCGCTTGTTCATTCCCCAGCACACCGGCATGCCCAGGAGAAAAGATCCAGGTGATGCTTGCTACCCGTGACCTTCGAAGCGAAACAAGCCACTCTGCACGAAGCTTGCCTGTTCTCACCCTCCTCAGCATGCTTTCTGAGTCAGTTACAATCACAATGTGTGTATGTATCGTGTTCTCTATCCAGCGGAAAGCTGCACTGACCGCCTCCACCTCCATTCTTAAGCTAGTTGTTGTGTTATCATACGCCAGGCTCTCCTGCACCAAACGCCGATCATTAGCTTTTGCCAAGAACCCCCAGGCAAGGGTTCTTGGCAAAAGAACACTGAAGAAGATTGACTTGCAAGGGATGAATGGGAAGTATTGGGTCGAAACAGGTGGTCACAAGACAACGGTAGTAATTTGTTATCTGTGACATAACTATGACACCACACAAAGAAGTACAAATGGTACAAGACAGATGGATGGATGGATGTGAATGGATGGATGAATGGATGGATGCATGGATGGATGCAAGGATTTACGGATACATGCATGCCGTGAAATAACATGCTCCAGATTCGAACAATACCAATGACTATGTGTTTCAAGTAT
>JACEFZ010012375.1:112500-115000 GCA_014155875.1 Cepaea nemoralis
CGGAGAGTGACTGCCAGGCAATTTCGTCTCAGGTTAGATGGATAGGATTGGATTGATGTATAGGGTTAGCTGGTTGGTTGGTTGGTTGGTTGGTTTATTGATTGATTGATTGATTGATTGATTGATTGATTGCGGCTATGTGTATGGTTATTTAACACAGCCAAAACACAAAGTAGCAGATGTGTTCACATGAGGACTTAGAACCTGGGAGGAGTGGGTACAAGTGCTAACAGAGTTCTGTACATCCTTTTCAGTGTGCATCCAACTAGATAGGAAATGCACATAAGAAAATCCAGCTGCTGTGGAGGCGGAAGTACAGGCTCTGATCTTCGAGAATTCTTTAGAGGATGATGCTGTGATTTACACGGATGGGTCGGTCGTTCGACGAGTGAGAAGTTCATGGGTCTTTACGGCTTAGGCCGGAGGGAAAATTGTGAAGGAAGTGTCTGGCGATTTTGCTTTGACCACAAGTAGCCTGACTATGGAAGTCATGACAGTTAGTAAAGCAATAACATGGCTCGAGACACTGGCATTCAATTGAGCATGTGCCCTTAGTGACTGAATGAGTATCCTCAGGAGGATAGAGATGGGATGGGTCCGAAGAGAGTGGTTGCTGTCTCTGGAGCGGTCTCGACTGGCAAAGATTAGTTTCATCTTCGTGCCAGGGCATGTTGGGCTTACTAGGAAATGAACAGGCTGACAGGCTTGCAGGTAGGGCTACTGTTGAAGGAGGACGAGCCAAGGACCAGGCAGACATTCTGAATGCTCTACGAGAAGTAAGTAGTTTACGAGAACCAAGATGACTGTGAATCTACAACCATGGTCAGGCTGCGAGAACAAGAAGTTAAAAGAGGTGTGACCAAACAAGAACACTACGCAGGAAGCCAAAGAAGATTAATAAACCAACACAGAACTGGTGTTGTGAGCAGCTACACTCTACGGGATTTACTGAGGAGGGGATCCAAGCACTTTTGGACTGAATGGTTCGATGTGCAATAAGGATAATCTGTCCACTAACTAACTAACAAACTAAAAGAGACAGACATAAACGAACAAATTAAATTTACACCATGAATGAAGTCTAAAAATATATTCTCCCATATTAGTTGCCAAGAAATCCATCCTCAAAAGTGGGCCAGGGATCTCGTCAGTCTCCATAACCAAAAGACGTCAATACTGTTTCCCACCCACTAAAATATTCTGGACTATATTGTCCAGACTTGTTGTACCAGACCAAAGTTCCTTACAAGCCAGGTTGTATTTTCATACTGGGGCAGAACTTATGACAAAGATTTATTAAGACGAGTCACATATAGTAGTGGGATAATTTTTTTTTATGAGCCACAAATTAAAATGCAAAGGTTTGCATTGTTTGCCGTTTAAGGACATCCAAGTGTTTATAATAGTCTCGGTAAATTACTATTAGCTTGGGACTCTTGTGTTCGATTCCCCATTTAAGACAGATTTAATACTGACGCGGGCTTCCAGGCTGACCCAGGTTAATTTAGGTACCAGAGGAATGCTCTGAAAAGTAAAGGCTCTCGGTACGACATTCACCACGTCAGCGATTGAGGGCCGTGTGGTCTATAACATAATGGAATTAGCACAATATGCCAATACGTCTCAAGGAGTGTAATTAAGGGTCATTTTAACTTCGCTTGCGTTTCATTTTTAATGATATATTTATAATGACAAGTTGAAGTAACAGTCATCGAGTCAAGCTCTTAAGTGATCAGTCTCTCCTAGCAGAAGTCGACATTTGTAAATAATCACACTCATTTCATACATTTGTTTTTCATATCATATTTACAGGACATCGCTGTTAATACCAGCATTTTATTGCTATTGTTGATGTCTTGGCAAGTTTACGTTCAATTGTTTGCATTGCTTTCTGAACGACCGGCTCCCATACCAACACGTTAAAACCCAGTCGACATGATCTGCTGCCAAATCTGTTGCAGCTATGTTTCGAACGCAGGTAAGCGGGCTCACGAACAGCGTCAGTGAGCCCTTTGCCACGGAGACGGACCATTTACCATAGAATCCGTCATAATTGCGCGTATCCTTCCACAGGATCACCCCAGTAATTTGCCAATACAGGACATGAACTCCATAGCACGTTGTTCTGGCTCTCCCACTAGATACATCAAAAAAGCAGTAGCAAAAGCCAGAAGGAAAATAGCCATCCTGAGAAAGCTAACTGGAACCACTTGGGGAGCCAGTGGGAAAATACTTAACAAAGTTTATCAACAGAGCATACGACCACACTTGGAATACGGGTCAACTGCGTGGTGTTCAGCATCAAAAACCACAGTATAGGAGCTAGACAAAGGTGCAAAATCAAGTTCTTAGAGTCATCACAGGAAGGATGAGATCAAGCCCCTACAGTAGCAATGGAGAAAATGGGGAGGACACAGCTCTAAGAGAACGCAGAGATACAAAAACACTAATACAAGCAGAAAAGTTCCTAAGCTTGTCAGGTCGCCTTATGAAGAACCGA
>JACEFZ010012375.1:120000-135000 GCA_014155875.1 Cepaea nemoralis
ACACAATTATTGTCCATTGTTCTATGGAAATATAAATAGGACCTTCACCTAATACGCTTACAAGGAGAGAAAACAGTTACTGTTACTGTTACTTTGCTTTGCTTTACTTTACTTTACTTTTACTTCACTTTACCTTTACTTTTACTTTTATATAATTTTACTTTACCTGTACTTTACTTTTACCTTTTATTTACTTTTAATTTAATTTAATTTTACTTTTACATTACTTTTACTTTACTTTTCCTTTACTTTTACTCTACTTTAATTTACTTTACTTTACTTTTACTTTATTTTTACTTTACTTTACCTTACTTTACTTCACTTTTCACTCCACTTCACTTTTTAGTTCACTTTTCACTTCACTTCACTGTTAACTTCACTTTTCACTTCACTTTTCACTTCACTTTACGTCTCATTTTACTTTTCACTTCGCTTCACTTTTCACTTCATTTCACTTTTCACTTCACTTTTCACTTCACTCTTCACTTCATTTTTCACTTCGCTTCACTTTTCACTTCACTTCACTTTTCACCTCACTTGTCACTTCACTTCACTTCATTTAATTTCACTTCGCTTCACTTTACTTACAGTTTCGGTTAGTACTATTTAAAGTAACACACACCAGGGTCTTAAAGAAGCTTTTTTTAAGGGTTTAAAAGGCTCGAAGATCCACTTCATTGCACCCCGTTTTATCCCATATAGCTCCGTTTCTTTCCGCAGGGTGGCCTACCAAAATCGCAGCACAAATCTACGAACTCCGTATCTCCAGTGACGACCCCCAGGAGTTTCCGAGAAAATCGCACTCGTGAACCGAACGACGTAGCCCAGAATCTAACCCACAGCCTTCGGAGCGTGAGACACGTGACGTAACCACTTCGACACGTAG
Source organism: Cepaea nemoralis (assembly GCA_014155875.1). Lineage (NCBI taxonomy): Eukaryota > Metazoa > Mollusca > Gastropoda > Stylommatophora > Helicidae > Cepaea > Cepaea nemoralis. Next base: position 120,887 of record JACEFZ010012375.1, read on the forward strand.
TCTCCCTGGAAAAATTAAATAGGTCATTTGTCCACAATACATTCTATTCTAGGGACAGAATTATTCCAATGGATGTTCAGATCCCTTGAATAGATTCAGTGGCGTGCTAAGGGGCGTGCGGGGGTGCGACGGCCCCGGGCATCCAGCTGGGAGGGGGGCATCCAATTAGGGAGAGGGGGCAGCACAGTGCAGTGGGAGAGGAGGAGGAATGAATTAAGGAAAGAACAATTTAGGGGCATCCAATCAAGGGGTTGGCCCCTGGCATCAAAGAACCTCTGCACGCCACTGAATAGATTGATTTGGGCATATGAACAACTACATTATTTTAGATTAAACACTCAACTCCGTGTAATCAGAGAATTATTATTATTATCAATAAACAACAGATATTCGAAAACGGCGTGGACTTAATACTTCGGAATCGATTAGTATAGCCATTGGTTTAAATCTGACATGCGTCTCAATACTACGAAATTTGATTGGCCGAAACTATGGGGCAACCGTTCCGGGAATGTCTCAGTGGCCTGAATCCGATATATTTGCTTTACGTCTCACCATGTCCGGGTATGTGTAGTACGGGAGTATTCCAGAGTCTGGGTAACTGATAAAACAACATGGCTTAGGGTTATTTCGGCTGTAATTGATCAGTGTTTTTACAGTAATCGGGCATAAGGATATGCACTGGCTAGAGACAGAGAGAGAGAGAGACAGGGAGACAGGCAAAGGAAGAGAGAGAGAGAGAGAGAGAGAGAGAGAGAGAGAGAGAGAGAGAGAGAGAGAGAAGCAGACATGCAGAAAGAGATTCATTCGGGGAGACAAAGAACAGAGGGGGGGGGGGGGGAGAGAGAGAGAGGCAGATATGCAGAAAGAGATTCAGACAGGAAGACAGGGGGGGGAGAGAGAGAGAGAGAGAGAGAGAGAGAGAGAGAGAGAGAGAGAGACAGACAGACAGACAGACATGCAGAAAGGGATTCAGCCGGGGAGACAAAGAACAGATAAAGAGGGAGAGGTGTGAGAGAGACAGAGGCAGATATTCGGAAAGAGATTCAGACAGCGTGACAAAGAATAGACAGAGTGATAGAGAGAGATAGAGACAGCGCGAGAGAAATAGAGAGAGAGAGAGCAAAAGAGAGAGACAGGTAGACAAAGAAATATAGATGCAGATTGAAAAGACAGATCAAATAAAGAGATAAAATGACACAAACAGACACTGAACCAATCATAGACAGAAAGAGATAGATATAGGGAGAGAGAATAACAGAGAAAAATACAGAAATGGATAGAGCGAAAAGGAGATGCAAACAGATACTGTGAATAATAGTGATGTGTGTGTGTGTGTGTGTGTGTGTGTGTGTATATATATATATATATATATATATATATATATATATATATATATATATATAGAGAGAGAGAGAGAGAGAGAGAGAGAGAGAGAGAGAGAGAGAGAGAAAGAGAGAGCGAGACGGGGGTGGGAGTGTTCCTCTTTCTTTCTCTTCGTATAATGTGGTCAAGAAATTGTCATTGCCTCTTTCAGAATGGGGTACAGACAAGAGGGTTAACTTCATTGTACAAGTTTTTATTTCTATCTAGCTAAGTCTCCATTCTGTGATGTGGATAGTAATACTGTATCATCAGCATATCGAATGTCTGGTTTTTCACGACCACCGATATTTAGGGCAGCATATTTATATATTATCGGCGTACATGTTAGACAAATAGAGTGACAGCACACATCCCTGACGGACTCCTTGCTTAATGTCAAACCAGTCTGATGTCTCGCCATCTATTCTTACCGCTGCTTGTTGGTCTATACTCTAGACTAGAGCATTTTATGAGTTGTATTACATGTGATGGAAAGCCCATATTCCTCATAACTTCCCAAAGTTTCTGATGTTGTACACAGTCGAATGCCTTTGAATAATCCACAAAACACGGGAACAAGTTTCCATTAAATTCTCTGCACTTCTCTTTTAAATGTGAATGTTACAGACGGGTTCTAAGAATATATTGGGTTAAAAAAAGAACAAATGCATCCATACTTCAAGAGCTGAATATTGAAGAGGGTTGGCTATTAAAGACGATAAAACAAAGAAAATGGATATATTTTGGTCACTTTAAACTCATGAAAGTTTGGAGAGAACAATAATGGAGGGGTATATACATGGGAAGAGAGGAAGAGGAAGGCCAAAGAGAAGATGGGTGTAGGATGTGGCAGATGGTCTCCAGATGGGTCTATCGGACGCGGGACATCTTGCTTGTGATGAAGACGTTTTCCGGGAAGTTGTTACGGGAGCGAGGTTCTGCAAACGACATGCTACTGAATGAATGAATGAAGGAATGAATGAATGAATGAATGAATGAATGAATGAATGAATGAATGAATGAATGAATGAGCTAAGTCTCCAGCATACTCCACAGCTGAGCTGTGGGACAATCGTCCACGCGAAATCAAAAACATCGCCAATTTCTATATATATATAATACAAAAGTATTCAAACATTATCTAAATACAGAATACCTTCCTCTAAGTAATAATAGTGTTAATAATAATCGTAATAATAATAATAATAATAATAATAACTAACAACAACAACAACAACAACAACAAAAGCCTAGTATAACAGTCTCCTATTTGTAGAACAGTATGTCTCTCATAGCTAATAACAATTGTCCCATCGATAATTAATATTAGTGAGTCGTGTAGTATTGACGTGTGCACATTTGCCATGCCTTTATAATGCACATATTGATACTGTTGTTGTTGTTGTTCAAGGTTAGCCTCTTAAGTGATGTATCGATGAAATAATGTATAAAGAGCGGAATGTTGGACGGGCCTACGTGCCCAATTCTTAACACTTTCAAAATAAAGTTTGTTCGTTCGTTCGCTCACGTCTCTCCAGATATCAGCTAACCGCCTGCCGAAAACGTCACATAGTTAGTTAGTTATTACTTCAACAGATCATCCTCACTGCACATCGAACCATTCAGTCCATAAATGCTCGGAACGCCTTCCTCAGTAAATCCCACAGCAGTGTAGCGGCTAGCGATAGCAGTTGTGTGTTGGTTTAATAAGTTAAATAATCTTCTTCAGTTTCCTGCATAATGGTCTTTTCTGGCCACAACTTATTTAACTTGCTGTTCTCGCAGTCTGACCATGGTTGTAGATTCACAGTCATCACTTCGTTCTAGCAAACGACTTACTTCTCGTAGAGCATTCAATACCTGGTACATGGCTCTTCCGCCCTCTACAGTAGCCTTACCTTTAGACTGTCAGCCTGCTCATTCCCTTGTACACCCGCATCCTCTAGCACGAAAATGAAACTGATCTTTGCCAGCCGTGACCGCTCCAGAGACAATAACCACTGTCTTTAGACCTACCCCCATCTCTATCTTCCTGAGCATACTCATTGAGTCACTAAGGAAACACGCCCGAGTGAAGGTCTGTATCTCGAACCATGTTATTGCTTTACTTACTGCCATGACTTCCATAGTCAGACTACTTGTGGTCAAGGCAAGAGCACCAGAACCTTCACAATTCTCCCTCCAGACTGAGCCGTAAAGGCCCATAAACTTCTCGCGTGTCGTAGGGCCGACCCATCTGTGTAAATGTCAGCATCACTACGTCCCATAGAACAGAAACACTGTAGCTCCGTCGACGACCTCAGAGGTGAATCAATCAATCATGTGCCATGCCGGAAAGCGTGGGCTGTCATGACTCGCCATTTCACTCGATCACCAGAGTCGTGGATCAGTTCAGTGTTCCTGTCTCGTCCATGCCATGTGGCCAAGCCATCCAGGTATTTACTTCTCGGTCTTCCCCTTGGTCTGTTCCATTCGATCTTGCCAGTTGTCACCAAGTTCTCCAATTCATTTCTTCTCATAACATGTCCAAAAAAAATTGACTGTCTACGTCTAATTTCTTTCATCAGTTTACGATTTTCAGTTTGTCTCCTGTAGTACTTGGTCATTGGTTTTTCTGTCTGTCCATGGTATTCTTTGCATTCTCCTCAGAAACCACATTTCTGCAGCCATCAGATGTTTTTCAGCTTGACTGCACATTGTCCAAGTTTCACATCCTTACAAAAGACCAGGCTACACGTAGCACCTCAACACTCTTTTTCTCGTTTCAAATGACATCTTTTTATTGGTCAGAATGTTTTTCATCTTGCTAAAGGCTACTTTTGCCATGGCGATTCTTGTTCTAATCTCCTCAAGGCATCTCCCATCAGATGTTATGACTGTTCCGAGAAAATTGTACCGATTCACTTGTTGAAGAATATTCCCATTTACTTGTATATTACATTGTGGTATTCGTTCTTCCCAGTGACGACCATAATCTGTGTATTTTTACAATTTAATTCTAACCCTAGTTGTTCACTGTGTGCAACAACCGCATCTACTAATTTTTGCAGATCCTCAGAGGTCACCGGAAGCAAATTGCTGTGACCACCCGAATGACAAAATCCGACAACAAAACTCGCGACCTTCGGAGAACCAGGCAGACGCACACATCGAATGTTTGAGATCAGTTGTCTTTATGTTTTGCCTGTTAATCTCCTGCAGTTTCATTCTATCCCAGCTGTTGTTTACCAGTGGATCAAGAGGTTAAGAGTTTAAAAAGGTTTGAAAGGCAAGAGGTCGACTTTGCGTCTGGTTTTATCTCGTATGGATCGGTCGCTTTTCGCTGAGCCGCCTGTCGAAAGCATCGCACAAAGCACGAACTCCGTAGCTCTAGCGACGACCCTCAGACGTCTCCGAGTAAATTGCCCGAACGACGTAGCCCACAACTTTCGGAGTGCGACGCAGGAAGCGTAACCACTTCCTCACTGAGAGTCCTCAAAAAGTCCTGAAAGGACGCTGGCGCCGGATATGATATACACTGATAAAACATGAGAATAGTTTCACTAGAAGCTCCTTTGTTTGAAGACCCCTAAGGCAAAAACAAATATAGAGGAAGTTCTAATAACACACAGATAAATAATATAGAGACGATATGACCGGCTCTGTGGCAAATGGGGTTACGATTACAATTCGTAAACCCGCATAATGAATTCGAAACATCTGCGGGCAATTTGGAAGCAGATTGCCTTGCGTTGGTTTCCAAATAATGATATGAATATCGTTCGTTCAGAAAGTAACGGCAAGCTACTGAACGTAAACTTGCCAAGAAATCACAAACAGCCAAAAAGTCTGGTGTCGAGAGCGACATCCTGTAAAGGAAACGCAACTAAATTTTGTTAATGGTGGAACTGTATGGAATAGCAAATAGTAGGGCGGCTTGGGTCGAACTGATTGCAAACCTGTGCCCCAATGGGATATAAATGCGAAAGGAAAAGATGAAGAAGCTTCGTCTTTTAATATTATTCAGTTTTGCATAAATTTATGACCCAACTTCAAAACAAACCACACACACAAAAATGTGCAACAAAGACAGCGTTTAGCTTCTGAAAGACAAAATAAAAGAGCCGCTTAAGCTAAATATTTATTTCACTTATCGATCAGGATTATTCTGGGATATTTCGGTTAATTGGAGTCACGTGTGGAGGGATTTTTTTTTAAACGTGTGGAGGGAAATAAGTGAAATTTGAAAATGTGACTTTATAAATTACGACAGTATCAGACTTCTTGCTGTGTCGGCTTTTCTTTTCTTTTAAAGGGACGTTAACTATAGGAAAGTTGATGATGAAAGGATTAAGGTGAAAAAATAAAAACCAAAAACGGAGGGTTTGGGGGTGAATATAGAAAAACAAACTGAAAATGGAGAAATAAAATAAAGAAAACTGCAGACATTGCAAAATTGTTAAAAATGTCAAATAAAAAGTAGAAAATGGTTAAAATACGACCATAAATTGGGAAGATGGCCGATCTTTCATTAATGGCTGTGTTTTGTAAAATTAATATTTAATTGTTATGTTTTTCTTAATTCTTAGAGTTCTTGAGGTCATCATAACGGAAACTGTGAATTCCAATTGTTCGTGATGTCGTAACTTCTACTAACTATTTTATTTTATTTTCACCTGGTTATAAATTTAATTAACCCATTCGTTACCACATAAAATGGCAGTATAATTTTGAAATACCTCACTTGTATTATGCTGACCACGCAGTATTATTATCAACATCCCCAATAGCAACTGAGACAATAGTTAAATCAATGAAAAAAAGTGTGCTGCATATCATTTACAGGAATTCGCAGGTAACCCCAGCATTTGGGGGAGTGGATGCGTGTGATTCCTGGGCAAGTTTACCTTCGCCAATGCTTTATGAACGACCTGCACTCATACCACCGTATGAAAACTAACGCAATGCGGTCTGCTTCCAAATCGCCCGCAACTGTGTTTCGAACAGCTTTTTAATGTCCTAAACCTGCGACTGTCCTAGCAAGCCGGCAGGGGATTGTCACACTGCAATAGATTTATCCAACAAAAACTCAATAGATATAACCAATAATATCGCAATAAATCTATCCACCAAGGATGTAATAGATCTGTCCAACAAAAGCTCAGTGGATATATCCAACGCAATAGATATATACAACAAAAACTGAATAGATCTATCCAACAAAAACGCAAAGGATCTATTCAACATAACCTCAGTACTGATGAAAATGTGTTATTAAGAGAAATAAAATTTAGGAAGACTGAAGGAATTGAATATAAGGAAAAGATAATAATGAAGAAGAGTTGCCGGGGCAGAGGAAAGAGAGGCACGTAAATGGATTGAAGATGTAATACATTATTTACACATGCAGGAACATAGACAGGAGATTTGGTCTGTAGTAAAGACAATTCTGGTGTAGCGGGACATTTCTAAACGGACACTAGATGATAGTAATGATACATTTTGAAATCTTTGGAGAGAATTAAATTGTAATCGTTAACAGTAAATTCAAACTCAGAGAGAAAATCCCTGAGCTAAGCACGCCTGACATGTAAGAGTTAATGTGACGGGATATGTTGTTTCTCCAGGGAGTTGCCATTTGAAACTGTGTCTTAATGTTACAGCTTAAGTGCTATTTCTCCCAGGAAGCCGTCACTTTGACGTGGTATATGCCGGATGTAGCTAGCCTGATTGTCTAGTATCCAGCCACTCGCTGTTATCCCGGTGATCAAGGGTTCAAATCCACATAGCTGCTCATTTGTTCAATTAAGATTGATTGCCGTGTCAACTCCACTTAAATGAGTACCAGGCATTTCTTGGAAAGTAAAGGCGATCACATTCCCCCACAGAGTGTAGACTATAAGAATATAGAGTTACCACTTTTTAAAAATTTAGTTGCATGTCCCTCACAGGACGTAGCAGTCAATCCCTGCATTTTGGCTGTTCGTGATTCCTGGGCAGGTTTTCGTTCAGTGGTTTGTCATTGCTTTCTGAACGACCGGCACCTATACCTTTTTGGAAAAAAAAACAGCACCGCAGTGTTTCGAACCCGCGTATACGGGATTACGAAACGCGTCCGTAAACCCTTAGCCACGACTAGATGTTCAATACATCGGAAGGCGTGTAATGTGGTCCTTTACTAACTGCCCAGTGTAGAATGAAACAGCACTAACCATCATCATCATCTTCATCATCACATCCCCGGAAATGGGTCGATACGGTGTTATGATGTGGGTCGAAGATGTGTCCTGATGTGAGTCGAAGATGTGTTATGTTGTGGGTCGAAGATGTGTCATGATGTGGGTCGAAGATGTGTCATGAAGTGGGTCGAAGTTGTGTCATGGTGGTGGGTCGATGAGATGTCATGAGGGTGGGTAGAAGCAGTGTCATTATGGTGGGTCGATGATGTGTCATGATAATTGGTCGAAGCGATGTTATGATGGTGGACAGAAGCGGTGTCATTATGGTGGGTGGAAGTGGTGGGTGGACAGAAGCGATGTCATTATGGTGGGTGGAAGTGGTGGGTGGACAGAAGCGGTGTCATTATGGTGGGTGGAAGTGATGTCATGATGGTGGACAGAAGCGGTGTCATTATGGTGGGTGGAAGTGGTGTCATGTTGGTGGACAGAAGCGGTGGCATGATGCTGGGTCGAAGATGTGTCATGCCGGTGTGTCGAAGCAGCGTGATCATGGTGGGTCGAAGCGATGTCGTCATGGAAGAATAAGTAATCAACCCGCAACCACTATCTGTCCCCAGCTATGCCTACAAGTGTGCAAATGCTACATCCTACACTTTCCGCGAGTGGCACACACGCTGTACAGATGACACTGGGGCAACATTAACACGAACTAAGTAGCTTGTATGTACATTTATAATGTAGTTGCATCCGTGTTTGTTTATTTGTTTGTGTGCTGACGAAGACTTTAGCCGCAACATCCATTTTGTTATTTTTGACTGTGTTCTAGTAAAGCTTACATATTTAATTCTTGTTTGCTTTTATTTACTCATTTTATCTCCCAAAGACTGCAAATTTAAAACTATGCATCAGTTATCCTTCCATTCATTCAGTAGCATGTCCTTTGCAGAACCTCGCTTCCATAACAACCTTCCGGAAAACTTCTCCGTCTAAGCAAAATGTCCCATCTGGAGATTATCTGCCACATCCTGCACCCATCTTCTCTTTGGCCTTCCTCTTCCTCTTTTCCCGGTCATATCTCCAAACTTTCATGACGTTTCAATTTACCACAATACTTCAATTTTCTCTGTTTTATCGTCTTTAGTAGCCAACCTTCAGTTATCCTACCACCATACTAACACATCGTGCTTGTAAAATCATATTCTTAATCATCATTAATTTTATTAAACGTAAGTTACAACAAGTTCTACTAGCAGTACAAACAGGTTTCGGATAGAGTGAAGGAACCAGGGCCAATATCTTCAATATGAGAAGCATCTTTGGGAAATTCAGAGAGTACAGTGTAGATCTTCATACACTTTTTGTAGACTACGGCAAGCCCTTCGAATTTGTTGAGCATAATAAATTATAAAACAAATTGAGAGATATTAGGGTTTCTATAGTGTGTGTGTGTGTGTGTGTGTGTGTGTGTGTGTTTTTTTTGGTGTTTTTTTTGCCTCAATATAAAATTCAGTAACCAACTGAGGGAAAATGATGAGATTTAGTATATAACCTTATCATTATGTCCACCCAACAAAAAAATGTTTGTTCTGGAGATTTTACAGCAGATTTCAAAGTTTGTTTATATGCGGTATATAAATTACGACTTAGAGATTACGTCCATCATTTTAACAGTATTACAGCTTCACCAAGACACGTCCCCGCATTTTTTTAAATTTTCACGTGATTTCCGTTTTGAAACAAACAGCGCGAAGTTAAATGGGATTGTTCAGAGGTGTCTCCAAATGGGGGTTCTTTCATGAAACGTGATTATATAAATAAACTAGCTGACAATGCCCGGCTTCTGGCGGGAATCTATCTATCTATCTATCTATCTATCTATCTATCTATCTATCTATCTATCTATCTATCTATCTATCTATCTATCTATCTATCTATCTATCTATCTATTACTGCGATATTTTGCTCCAACTATTCAGACGAATTGCAGGCCCTAAACATTACAGCATCAGCATCAGCATCAGCTGAAGAAACAAGAAGGAAATTAAAAATAAGGTAAGAAATATAGTCCTTCTACTTTCCTGTTAATTTACAAATTATTTACCCCATGCCTCTGTAAATTCTCTGTCTTTACTAATATTACACATTGCACCCCTCTCGAGATTCTCCGTGGTGAAGTGGTCAAGCCGTCTGACTCGGGTCCAAAGGTTGTATGTTCAATTCTTGGCCGCGTCCTTCATTTCACGAGTGCATTTTTTCGGAGACTCCCGGGGGTCGTCGCTGGAGCTACGGAGTTCGTGCTTTGTGCGACGCTTTTCGCGCTGCGGAAAGAAACTGAGCCATATGGGATAAAAAACCTGGTGCAATGCAGCCGACCCTGTCGAATTTAAGCTACTTCTTTCATTGCACCCACTCCCATACGAATCCGGATCCGCCTTTGTGTGTCATCTGAATTGGCAGGTCTCCAATTACTGTAAACTTAACTTTGTTAGCGACAAATCACTAGTTGTTCAGCAAAACATCAAAGGAATGTCGCCGCTTTTGATGATTTAAGTTGTTTTTGGACCTATCAAAGACATATTCCTTGGGTGGGGGTAAATATAAGACGGCTGGAAAAATTTCATAACGATGCAACAGACAGTTTTCAAAATAATTGATCGTGAATGAAGGCATTCAAATCGGAACATACTATAGTACGTGTGTCTGGCTTGACTGAATCATTATTTAATGAACAACAAGCAGCTGTCAGAGTAGCCGATGAAACATCAAATGGGCTTGCGGTGAAAAAGAGAGTAAGGCATTCTCTCCCCAAACATGTTTAATGTCTTTGCAGAAATTATAAACGACTGAACTGAATGACAAACATCAAAAGTGATGAGACCAGTGATAAGTTTGATCCATTAATGTTTGATGGATATCCAATCCCAGGCCTCAGATACGCAGATGACAGAGTCCTCGTGTAATAGGGGTTTAGAAACGTGCTAACGGTTTAGAATCGTTGATCCTATCTGTCAAGAGATAGTCAAAAACATGTTTTGTCATACCTTTTTCTGAAGTAGAAAAGAGACTTGCTGTAGCAATACAAATGACATGAAGACAAACATTAAACACTCCGGTGTATCATCACCAGCTAAAACAACACGGCACCTTCCATTCGACCAAGAGAAAGCCAGCTTCCTTTCTCCGGCATTTTTGCCTCTGTTGCCACCTCCACATCGACGATTTGCTATAATAAAATAGACGCGTATACTCAAATACAGTAAATGATTGGCAGAATAGTTCAATAGGCAACTTGAGCAGGGAAAGATGATATAGTGACTGAGATAATAATAGTAAAGTAATAATTTGTTCGGGGTAAATTGAAACGGCAAAATTCTGTAAGAGAAGGCGTTAACGAAATTATTCAAAAAGTATTATGTATATGTATAACATGAAGCGGAACTAAACACTCACACTGAAATAAGTAAACAAAGCGACCCTTCAGACATAAATCAGAGGGTAAGGTACTGGCAGCTTCAGGTGTCCCTAAAAACTCATCAAAACCGTCAGGGAAACACAGATGATATTTGTGAGCAAAGCAATGGAATAAACGAAACAGAGACATTGCATTTTAATGTGAAAACACTCACAGGAGGAGAGACAGGAAAGCCAGAGAAAAGATGTGTTTGGAAAGTTTAACTCTTAAAGATCTGGATGGCTTATTTGGAGCTGATATTTCCTAGCGTTCGTGGTGGGGTAACATCTACTGAATTGTTTTGTTTCACAGTCCTGGTTGGAAGGTGCGAGGGATGTGTCTTCATGTCGAAGTGGACAAGCCGCCTGTCTAGCCCTGCGAAGGTCGTGTGTTCGTTTCTGGACACTGTCATTTGGTTTACGTGTGCAGTTTATTTTCGAAGAACCCTGGAGGTCGCTGCTGCAGCTATGGTTAGTTAGATAGTTATCTGTTGAAGTTTCATTCTGGCACTTTGGACATGTCAATAAGTGCTCGGATCCTCCTCCCTCTTTAAACATATGCATCAGCGATCGGTGCTAAAAGTGCCAGTTCTGTGTTGGTTGACGAGGTCCCTTCATTGTATTGATGTGCTTCTCGTGTCTGGTTGTGCCAATTCTTACTCTCGTCTCTGATTCTAGACAACGATGCGGATTCACTGGCGGCAAAGCCTCCGCTCTCGACATCTCTCTAATGGTATTAATCATATTGGCATTATCCATTGGCTGGCCATCTACAGGAGATACAGAGCCAGCATGTTTTATCAGCTCCTGGATGTCTCGGAACGAAAGTGAACAGCAGACATCCGCATCGATTCAATTCATGGTCTGAATACAGAAACCGCCTCTACCTTTCCGTTTATGCTTATTTAATTTACCGCAGCTACGGTATTCGTTCTTTGTGCATCGCTTTCGGCAGGTCACTCTTATAAAAACCATACTGGAAGGCAAGGTTGAGGGCAAACGAGCAAGAGATAGACAACGATACAAGTGGGAGGGTATCATCAAGAGATGGAAGAACATCAGCATGACAGAATGTACAGTCAAGGCGAGAGACAGACAGAGATCTATTGCAGCCAACCTTTATTGCGGAGACTGCACCTGATTGATTGATTGATTGATTGATTGATTGATTGATTGGTTGATTGATTGATTGATTCAGCAGGTCACTCTGGGGAGAGAAGACCGGGCTATATGGTGTTTATCTCGGCGCAATTAAACCGATCCTCCTGTCTTTAACCTTTAACCCTGTTATTAATGGTTATACATTATAAATATTTTTTAATCGTTTAGATACATTCAAAATACCTTTCTATCACAAGAGACATTCTAAATACCTTTTTAATCATCAGTTACATTCTAAATACACTTCCATCACCAGATGCATTCTAACTACCTTTCTGTCATAAGATACATTCTAAATACTTTATTATCATCAGCATCACCATCCTCCACTTTTGCCGGTAAGCGTTGAGGTGAGGGATAGTTGATGTTCCTGCACCCATATGTGTGGCACAGGATAGTATCATTCCAAATGACTGTATAATGTCTTTCTTCCCACGTACCCCCGGGGGGTCATCAGCAAGGGTCGGAAGATCCTGTAGGCTTGTGACAGGCACCCGCAGTCCACAATAGCCAAAGAGGTTCTCATCTCATCTCATCATGTTCCTCTTGTACCTTGCGGTGTCGAGATGAAGTATAAACATCGTGAAGTCAATATTTTAGTCCAATTGACCGGTGTAAGGGTTGAACCTGTTATCACGGCATCAGCACACCGGATGTCTAAGACCTGAGTGCTGTTATCCATTCGGCCATGCTGACCTCACCATTATCTTATAATGAGCCGTAAGGTAATACCATAAGACCACATGAAAGCACAAGATTAAAGGTTAGACTAAAACTCCATGCGGTGTCAACAAGTTTGATTTAACTGCTGCTTTCTTTGCACTGATTCATACTGACATCTGAAGGTGAACGAAGAAGAGGAGGAAGAAGAAGACTAAAAAGTGTCAATGAAATATTGAAACCGCAGCCGGTCTAATAATTCTGACTCACTCCCTTGATTTAAGAGCAGATGGCTTAAAGTTGATTTTCATAATGTTGCGAGCGTCGGTCGTTCAGAAAGAGATGATAAATTACTGAACGTAAGATTATATAGAAAGTCACGAGCAATCAATAAATGTTGGAGTTGATTGCTACCTCTTGTAAAGGATATGCAACTAAGCATTAACTGATCACAAATTGAGGATCTGGACAGTTAATTTGTTCGGCTGAATTATATTAACAATTCCAAAAGAACAATTATGCACCTAGGATGACGGATGGCTTATTTCTGTTAGGTATAGCAAGCCTAGTCTCCCTGGCCTAGGTGTTAAACGACTTTCTCCGTAATCCCGTTTATCCACGTGAGTTAACGCAGCGCGCGAGAATCAGTAGTGGTTCTCGCCGCGTTGGTGACTAACGGGATAAGTGAGCCGGTCGCTCAGAAAGCAATGGCAAACAACTGAGCGTAATCTTGCCAAAAAAAATCAACAACAAGCGGTAAAATGCTGGTGTTGACAGCGATGTCCTATTAATAGGATATGTGGGGAAAAAATAGCAGCCTAGGTCTCAGTCAGATACGACTGAGCTACTTACCGTATGATAGTACACGATACTACCTGACTTTCTGTTAGCGCCGTTTGTTGGGCGGCGCTCACCAAAGTCGACGCACCCACATTGTGCCAACCTCTTCGGGCGGAGGAGACTATTTGGGAGGGCATATGCATTATCCTAGTACTAGGAAATGCAACCTAGAGACTAAATATCATGGCAGGACAGACTAGGCCCTAAGCCTTCGTCAGCAACTGGTCTAGGAACGAAGCTCCGACAGGCGGATAGGTAGAGTATTGCTTCTCTCATCCGGCAGCTTCTGTAGCTTATTTTGTTCTGGATGCATTATGTTACCTTTCCTCTGGAGTAGACTACTTGTAGTTAGGCCGAGAGAGGGACCTTGCTGCATGTGCAACACAATGTCTCTCAGTTCAGCCCAGGCATTATTCTGTGAAGAGGTTAACTCCATTTTTCAAACTATCCTCTTTCAAGACGGCAAGGTGTCATTCAGCA
>JACEFZ010012375.1:140000-152500 GCA_014155875.1 Cepaea nemoralis
TGTTCCACTTTTCACGTGGGGCAGTGAGGAGCATTTTGTGTAACATTCACGGGCACAGGACGGAGTATAATGGGGTGACCATTTGCCATGGACTTCTTCTTGATATTTGGAGCTATATAGATGGGCACGGGACTATTACTTCTTCTTCTACCTCTTCTTGTCCTCCTCCTCCGTCTTTTTTTTTTTTTTTTTTTTTGCTCTCGCTCGCTTTGAACTCAAGCGTGGTCCATACACACTATTTATGATGGTGATGGGCTGCAGTTTGCGTGTGGATTAGCTTTCATTTTTTAACAGTATCCCTCACCATCAGGCGAACCCTCTCCGACTTCAGAGGTACATGTAAGTCCCCAAGTCATGGACGACAGGTTAACATTTTAGTCCCGCTGTCCGGTGTACTTCTTAGCTCGGCATCAGCGCACCGGAAGTTTAAGAACACGCGTTCTTACCCATTCGGCCATGCAGGCCTGCTTCTCCTTTTCTTTCTTCTACTCCTCCTCTGTCTTCTTCTCCTCCTTCTTCTTCTTATTCTTATTCTGCTGCTGGTACTGCTGCCGTTGCCGTTATCCCCAAATAGGACAATCTCACAACCCATACCAAACAGTCCTCTCTCTTGCTATCTCTTGCAGCTTGCATCATGAGATACCCAAGGTATCTATCTGTATTTCTAGTTCTTTTTTCCATGTGTCTTACATATTCTTGTATTTCAGTTGTCCCATGAGTTCCAGTGGAGACTATCTAATTATACTATTCTCATGTTTTCTCCATGTATGCCCCATCCATCGACCTTTCCCTCATCTGGATTCACTGCAGCCTGTCAAATACTCTTCAAAAGCCACACATTAGTGATTCTGTCATTCCATTTTATTACTTCTTATTTATAGTTATAACCCACTAGAACGGGTGATTTCCCAACATGCACTTCACCAAACCACACCTATAAACCTTAAGAAGCTTAACGTCAGCTGTGACAGCCCTCCCAGAAAAGCGGCATCGGGATCCTGTCTACTCCTGGTATTGTGTCTAGCCTATTACTACACACAATGCCTGCCTCTGATAAATGTCTGTTCTTCCACGAGCTCTCTTTTTCTACGAGCTGTCTGTTCTTCTACAAGCTATCTATTCTTCTACGAGCTGTCTGTTCTTCTGTGAGCTGTCTGTTCTTCTACAAGCTGTCTGTTCTTCCACAATCTGCCTGTTCTTCTACGAGATGTATGTTCTTCTCCAAGCTGTCTGTTCTTCTTCGAGCTGTCTGTTCTTCTACAAGCTGTCTGTCCTTCTACGAGATGTCTGCTCTTCTACACGCTGTCTGTTCTTCTAAGAAAAGTGGTTCTCAATGGATGGGGTATCCCTCCTAGGGGGAAATTTTAAGGTTTCCGGGGGGCGTGGGGCGGGATTTAAATTATTTCAAGATCGCGTTAATACAAGAACCGATTACTTGATATTGTTTTTCCCTTCTTACTTTACGGTTCTGTACGTCTCACTCTTCTGAAATTCATTTTATAACGTACGTAGACCCGCAAATCACGTTTTATGTAGACGTCTAGCCTTGGTTTAGTTTGTGCTATTAAATTTATTCATTATTACGTATACTGTTTATGGGCGCGGGGGGAGGGGGAATTTTAGTTAGGAAATAAGAAAGGGGAGGGGGAATGACGTTCTGAAAATATGGTGAAGGAGGGCACGGGCCATAAAAGGTTGAGAACCACTGTTCTACGATATGTCTGTTCTTCTTCTAGCTGTCTGTTCTTCTACGAGCTGTATTCTATTCTCTTACCTCAGCTATTCTTACTTCTTTTGTAAAGGAGGTCTAAAAGGCAATAGTATCGACTTCATTAGTATTATCCCATTCGGCTCGGTCTCTTTACTCAGGGCGGTCTGCTGACAGCGTCGCATTCTTCTCGCACACAGCACGAATTCTAGAGCACCATCCATGACCCCTAGGAATCTTCGAGAAACTTGCACTCGCGAACCAAACGGCAAGCCCGGATTCAAACCCACAACCTCCGGAAGCGAGGAGGGCGGTGTAACCATACGGTAACAGAGAGTCCCGTGCATTTGTTATTTCAGTAATAACAAGTAGCCCTGGTCAGCTCTAGATAATTTTCTTACGTTATAGCGTCAGGCGACTTGGTTCTGGATAATGGTGATAACAGTGTAAGATATAATAACGATAGGTCATATTAAACTCGTTGTCAGTGTTGACAGGATAAGTGTTCTAGTTATTTTCTCTTTAGTCACACTCGTGATAAATGTTGACGGGATACGTGTTCTAGTTATCTTCCTCTTTAGTCACACTCGTGATAAATGTTGACGGGATAAGTGTTCTAGTCATCTTCCTCTTTAGTCACACTCGTGATAAATGTCGACGGGATAAGTGTTCTAGTTATCTTCCTCTTTAGTCACACTCGTGATAAATGTTGACGGGATACGTGTTCTAGTTATCTTCCTCTTTAGTCACACTCGTGATAACTGTTGACGGGATAAGTGTTCTAGTTATCTTCTCTTTAGTCACACTCGTGATAAATGTTGACGGGATAAGTGTTCTAGTTATCTTCCTCTTTAGTTCTGATCTCTTGGGTATTAGAGCGAATACCAAGCCTCCTCTTAAGAGCGCGAAAAAGGGGGTCCCGTATTCAAAACTGCCCATGTTCAAAATCCCACGGTATTTAGATATCGCACAGAGAAGGCCGCAAGGTGGCTGCCTTAGCAAAACTGTTATGAGGAGAAGGGGGTCAATCCCTGGTTGGTGAACTGGATAACGGCCGTCCTGCACTCTCGTCGGGTTGCTCTCTGTCTGGGTGCATGGACCTCAGAGTCACATATTTTAACCCCTGGACTGCCACAGGGATGAAATCTCACCGGTGCTCTTTAATGTGTATACGAGCAAGATTGCAAACCTAGAAGCACCAGGGGTTGGAAGAATACTAACATTTGCAGATGATATTCTTGCATATAGGCAGGGGAGAGATAGGGAGCAAACAGCACAGGAGCTACAGGCGACAGTAGACAAAGTAATTAACTGTTGCACTGAAATGAGTGCTGTCATCCACCCGGAAAAGGCAGCTGTTTTGTGGTGCTCTCTGGACAACAGGATTGTGAGAACTGATGTCACAAGTATCATGATAGATGGCAGAAGTGTCACCAGAGAGAACAAACTGAAGTATCTGGGAATCACATTTGACAGGAGCCTGCCTTCAAGGACCATGTGGAGACGGTTGTGATAAGATCTCAAAAGGGACTCAATACACTTAAAACTATTGCTGCAATGGACAAAGAGCAGAGAATGCTTTTCGCACTATACCAGAACATGATCCTCTCAGTGATTGATTATATGGACTAGGACTGCTCACTGTCTCAAAGAGTCAGTTGGTGAAATTAGAGCACATAAGAACGAAGCTATGACGGTCATTCTGGGATGCACCAGAGACACTCCAGTAGTGTGTATGCGTTACATCCTTGGTTTGCCGACTGTTGTTGGTAGGCTCAAGGTGATGCAGGCGAAGGCATACCTCAGAGTAGTTGCTGACACAGATCACCCGTTGCATGAGGCGCTGGGCGCAGTTAAGGATCAGCGACTGATAAGGTGGAAATCATGGATGGCTCAGGAGGATACGATCAGACAGGTGTGCATCTTGGAGAACATTAGGCGAGGAGAGGAGTGGTTCAGAGTGCCAGCGGAGCAGTCAGACTTGTGCAGAGTTATAATCACATTGAGCCGGGAGTGCAGGGAGTGGCCAGCAGGGGACACGGAAGTGAAAATCCAGCAACTAATTCAGGATAATGTTCGCCCGGGTGATGTGATTATATACACAGATAGTTCGGTGTTGAGACGCACCAATTATATGCATGAGGCATATTCTGGCGCTACCAACAATGACGGATAGGCATAGGGTCCTTCAGGCCAAAAATCGTGAAAGAGGGTGGGTGGAAGTTCCGGAAGACATGACGGACAGGCACAATGTAATAATAACACTGGGTAGTGAGTGCAGAGAATGGGCAGCGGGCCGCACTGAGTTTGAAGTGCAACAGCTGATCCAGAGCAACACACATCAAGGTGACATAGTCATCTACACCGAGGGGTCAGTGGTGAGAAACAGACGTAGTGGCTGGGGCTTTATTGCAAAGGCTAATGGGCGAGTCTTGAAAAAGGAGAGTCTGGCATATGAGACTACGACCTCCAGCATGAGAATGGAGGTGGAGGTAGTAACAGCGGCATTCCGGTGGCTAGAGGAGACTACTGCAACACACGTTGTATTCATTACGGATTCAAAGAGTATGCTTAGCAAGGTGGAGAAAGGAATGTTTCGTGTGGAATGGCTCTCGTCGCTTCAGAGGTCACAGACTGTGAGAATTGTATGGATATTTTGCCCTGGCCATGCGTGGGTACGGGGTAATGAACAGACTGATAGTGCTAGCAGGGAATGCACCTCTTGGTGGAATTTTGCCTATGGACAACGGGGAGGTGGTCGTGCGCTTGTGGGACCAGGTGGAGAAGGCGGAGGAACAGATTGAGAACCCATATGTGGAAAGAATGAGATTGCGGGGGATCGGCAGGTGTACTGGAAGAATCTCAAAACTGAGAGGGAAGACCAGGAGAACTTTTAATCATATAGCGGTGGGAACTATTAGTAGTATGACTCTTCGCTGGCTGTTGAACGAGGGGACGGAGCACGAATGAGAATGTCCTGAGTGCAGTGATGTCGGTTCTTAACTCAACTCAACTCAACTCGGTGTTGAGAGGCAGGAGAAGTGCCTGGGGGTTCTTAGCAAAAGCTAATGGTCGACATTTGGTGCAGGAGAGTCTGGCATATGATACCACAACATCTAGCTTAAGAATTTAGGTAGGAGGCGGTCAGTGCAGCTTTCCGCTGGATGGGGAATACGATACACACATACACGCATCGTGATTGTAACTGACTCAGGAAGCATGCTGAGTAGGGTGAGGACAGGCAACTTCGTGCAGAGTGGCTTGCTTCGCTTCGGAAGTCACGGGTGACAAGCATCGTCTGGATCTTTTCTCCGGGGCATGTTGGTGTGCTAGGGAATGAACAGTCACACAGATTGGCTGGCTCTGCAAACCTTGGTGGAGTATTGATGCATGAGAAGGCATACGCGGTTGCGGCCTTGTGAGAGCACGATCGATGCTCAGAGGAACGACGAGACGGACATATAATCAGATTGCTACTGGTACTATTAGTGTTGGAACTCTTCGCTGGCTGCTGAGGATGGGGACGGAGCGCTTATGGGAATGCCCCAAATGCTGTGATGTCGGTTCCTACATCAATCAATCAACTGTTATGAGAAAAACACCTATCCATGGGTAAATAGCGCCCGTAAACTTGGGTGGAATCTCTCATGGTGATGAATATCTTACAAATATGCATGCCTAAAACAAAGACACTGATCTTTTATATGTATAACTTATACGCATAGCATGTTTATTTGAGAACTATTTTAAATATAACTTTCAAGAACTACTTAACCTCACATATAATAACACAGGAAAAATTACTTTTGTGCCTAAAAGCCATGGACAACAAGAACCAAATTTTATACCTGCAGAAGTCAAAGCAGTTATACAGAAAAGTCCTAAAAACAAATCACCAGGTCCAGATGGAATAACCACAGAAGCTATTCAGGCCTATGGGAAAACATGAGTTAAATGGCTAACAAGACTTTTTAATATAGCATGGGAAGAAAGAAAAGTCCCAGACGATTGGCAACAGGCAATAATTGTACGAATATGGAAAAAGAAAGGCAATATGAGAGAGTGCGAAACATACAGAGGTATATCACTCCTGAGCCACATAGGGAAAATGTATGCAACACTATTGGAACAAAGAGCTATACCCATAGTTGAACAACAGATAAGCAAAGAACAATTTGGTTTTCAGAAAGGTAAAAGTTGCACTGATGTACTATTTACATTTAGACAAATATGTGAGGGAAGAAAACGTTAAATATAGTGACCAGCAGAATATTGTGTTTGTAGATTAGGAAAAGGTTTTCGATAGAGTAGACAGATACAAATTATGGATCATCCTTGAAGACTACAGGATACAAAGACAATTGCTAGAAAATATCATAGCCATGTCCCACTCGAGCCGAAGTGCAGTAAGAACACAAGAAGGTATGTCAAATATATTCACAGTCAATACAGGAGTGAAACATGAATGTGTGCTCTCTCCACTGCTATTTAATATCTACATGGACAGAATATCCAAAGAAACAAGCCTTGACAGAACAGATTGAGAACATTTAGAACTCTTTACTTCAGATGAAACAACAACTTATCCACAGGAAATAAATGAACTTCTATTTGCAGACGATCCGTGCCTGTTTTATAGCGATGAGGGCAGACTACAAAATCATATTAATAATCTGAATTCAACATGCAGCAGATACAATATGAGTATAAACACAGCCAAAACCGAAGTAATGCAAGTTAGCAGCATATCGCCTGGTCCACTAAGTTTACCGATTTATAGCACAACTCTGAAACAAGTTAAAGAATTCAGATATCTTGGAAGTTTGATCACAAAATATGGCAGATTGGACAGAGAAATCGAAATCAGATGTCAAAAAGCTAGTGCACTTACATATCAACTGTCACACATACTGAAACATGAACATGATAGACTAGCAGGGACTGCACCTCTTCGTGGTAGATTGCCTATGGACAAGGGGGAGGTGGTCGTGCGCTTGTGAAACCAGGTAGAGAAGGCGGAGGAACATATTGAGAACCCATATGTGAAAAGAATGAGATTGCGGGGGATCGGCAGGGGTTCTGGAAGAATCTCAAAACTGAGAGAAAGATCAGGAGAACTTTTAATCAGATAGCGGTGGAAACGATTAGTAGTATGAATCTTCGCTGGCTGTTGAACATTGGGGCGGAGCACGTATGGGAATGTCCTGGTGCAGTGATGTCGGTTCTTAACTCAACTCAACAACTTTAGCAAAATCAACACCTGTGAGACGAGATGCCTGAGGAGAGCTGCCAACTTAACAATCCTAGACCGAGTAAGAAATGCGGTTATCAGACAGACAGTGGGATCAACACATTGTGCCACATTTATTGAAAGACAGAAGATCAAGTGGTTTGGCCATGTCGTTAGAATGCAACACCATCAACTACCATCACTGGCCTTACATAAAAGACCATCTGTGACGAGACCAAGAGGACGCCCAAGAAGAAAACGGATTGACAACATCAAAGACATTGTACAGTCACATGGAATGACACTATCCAGTGCCGCTCATCTGGCCCTTGAGCGCAAATTATTCCTCCCCGCGACGCTTAACGGCAGAAGTGGAAGATGATGATGATAATTACATCTTCCTGCTGCTGTTATTAAAGCGCCTATATACGTAAATATATTTACTTGTTCTAGATTGGTTTCATTCATTTTGTTGCTGGATTTTGAAAGACCTCCGAGCTAATCTGTACTGCTGACATCAATTAACATACGCTACTGGCGACTAATGTATAGCGTAGTTACCAGTCACAAATTGGACACTGACTACGTAGTTGTTACAAATTAGGAGTGTGTACTGTGAGAAATAACGTCTAGAAACTATTTCATGTATTTATATGCTTAAACAGCAGTAAATTTTGTATCGTTATTGTTGTTTTCAACTAGTTTTGCTTTTTGAGTTAATTGTTGTTGTTGTTTTTTTGTTTTTTTTTTGGTCTACTGTATGTTCTTATCTGTGTTCTTGTTCTGGTACTTGTTCTTCTTATTCTTGTTGTTATTCTTGTTGTTGTTCTTGTTGTTATTGTGTTGTTAATATTGCTGTGGTTGTTGTTTTTATTTTGCCTCCTCCTCCTCCTCCTCCTGCTTCTTCTTCTTCTTCTTCTTCTTCTTCTTCTTCTTCTTCTTCTTCTTCTTCTTCTTCTTCTTCTTCTTCTTCTTCTTCTTCTTCCTCTTATCCTTCTCTTTCTTCTTCTTCTTCTTCTTCTTCTTCTTCTTCTTCTTCTTCTTCTTCTTCTTCTTCTTCTTCTTCTTCTTCCTCTTCTTCTTCTTCTTCTTCTTCTTCTTCTTCTTCTTCTTCTACTACTACTACTGCTACTACTACCATTACTACTATTACTACCAACACTGCTTCTTCTTTTTTCTTATTTCTCGCCTACTACTCCTTCATCTTCTCCTCCCCCTATTTGTCCTATTTCGCAATTACAGCAACAGGATGACATTTCAACATCTGTCCTAAGTAGGACAACACAGGGAAAACGTGAGACACTTGAGAATGCGCAGATTATGTTGGAACACTGTTTACAACGGTTCCATGCTGATAATTATATAGTCTCTTTTAGAAAAATAATCTTTACCCAAGGACAAACGATGAAAGAGATAATAAACTAGATAGACTAGATAGACAGTGCGATATTCTGGGCTTGGTTGTCAGTGAGATAGACGAGTCAGCGTCTCTCAAGGTGATATTTGATATTTGTTCGCAGAATTTAATATGAAATTCTTAATGTCGCTTATACAATTCATCACTATTGTGAATATTTAATCAGATGTTATATGGCCTCATCTAAATATTGTCTGGCGAATTAGAGACGGGTATCTTGCTTCTGTTATGTGGGTGTTTACTTCTGATAAAAAATGTACAGGAAGTGAACTTGTGTGTGGGAATGGTGGTGTAGGCGGTCATTGCAATATCCGATTTTTCTGCACAAATGCCTTGTTATCTTTATTTATGTAATTATTTCAATCAATCATGTGCCATGCCGGAAAGCGTGGGCGGTGATGACTCGCCATTTCACTTGATCACCAGCGTCGTGGATCAGCTCAGTGTTCCTGTCTCGCCCATGCCATGTGGCCAAGCCATCCAGATATTTTCCTCTCGGTCTTCCCCTTGGTCTGTTCCCTTCGATCTTGCCAGTTGTCACTAAGTTCTCCAATCCATTTCTTCTCATAACATGTCCAATAACTTTTGACTGTCTACGTCTAATTTCTCTAATCAATTTACGATTTTCATTTGTCTACTATAGTACTTGGTCATTGGTTTTTCTATCTGTCCATGGTATTCTTTCCATTTTCCTCAGAAACCACATTTCTGCAGCCATCAGATGTTTTTCAGCTGACTGCACATTGTCCAAGTTTCACATCCATACAAAAGAACAGGCTCTATGTATCCCCTCAACACTCTTTTTCTCGTTTCACTTGACATCTTTTTATTGGTGAGAATGTTTTTCATCTTGCTAAAGGCTACTTTCGCTATGGCGATTCTTGTTCTAATCTCTTCAAGGCATCTCCCATCAGATGTTATGACTGTTCCGAGATAATTGTACCGATTCACTTGTTGAAGAATGTTCCCATTTACTTGTATATTACATTGTGGTACTTCGTTCTTCCTAGTGACGACCATCACCTGTGTCTTCTTACAATTTAGTTCCAACCCCAGCTGCTCACTGTGTACAACAACTGCGTCTACTAATTGTTGTAGATCTTGTACATTGTCTGCAATCAATACTGTATCATCTGCATATCTAATGTTTCGTCCTCCAATGCTGATTCCATTTATATCTTCTACATTCCTGAAAATATTTTCACTGTATAGGGAAAAAAGATCTGGAGACATTACACATCCCTGCCTAACACCTCTCTTAATAGGTTGATATTGTCCCACTTCATTATCAATCCTTATGACAGCTTGTTGTTTCCAATATATGTTTTTTATAAGTCTAATGTCTTTCCCATCAATTTGTAGATCTGCAAGCATATTACCATGTTGACATGTCTAACTCTATCAAAAGCCTTTGTGTAGTCAATAAAGCAAAGGTGTATATCCTTGTTTACTTCTATAGCACGTTCAATAACTGTTCGCAGCATATACACAGCATTTACATAATGTAATTATTTACGTTGGTATTAATATGTACATAATGTTTTACTTATTTGTCTTCTTCTTCTTCTTCTTCTTCTTCTTCTTCTTCTTCTTCTTCTTCCTCCTCCTCCTCCTCCTCCTCCTCTTCTTCTTCTACTTCTTATCCCCTGCATGAAGCCATGGATATGGTCAAGTGTCATAGACTAAGACAAGGCTGATCCTGGATGGCATAGGCGGAAATATCTATACGTCCATCCATCATGTGCCATGCCGATAAGCGTGGGCGGTCATGTTTTGCGTCTTACCCGATCACCAGAGTCGTGGATCAGCCCCGTGTTCCTGTCTCGACCATGCCACGTGGCCAAGTTATCCAGGTAAATGGGTGCTCCATAGGAGCAACCTCGCCTGGTAGGGGTAGTCATGTGCACCAGATGACTCCGGACCGTCAGCAGGCGACTAAGTGCAAAAGGGTATCTAGAGACCATCAATCGTGAAAAAGAGTGGGTTTGAAGTACCGGCAGACAGGATGGACTGGCACAATGTAATAGTAACACTCGGTCGTGAGTGCAGAGAATTGGCAGCGGGCCGCACAGAGTTTGAGGTGCAACAACTGATCCAGAGTAATACACATCAAGGTGACATAGTCATCTATACTGATGGGTCAGTGGTGAGAAACAAACGGAGTGGTCAAGGTTTCATTGCATTCTTGAGAAAGGAAAATATGGCATATGAGGCTACGACCTCCAGCATGAGAACAGAGGTGGAAGCAGTCAACGCGGCATTCCGTTAGTTAGAGTAGACCACTGCAACACACATTGTCTTCATTGCGGACTCAGTGAGTTTGCTTAGTAAAGTGGAGAAAGGAATGTTTCGTGTGGAATGGCTCACCTCGCTTCGGAGGCCACAGATTGTAAGAATTGTATGGATGTTTTGCCCTGGCCATGCGGAATTGCGGGGGAATGAAAAAGATGACAGGCTGGCAGGGAATGCACCTCTTGGTGGTCGATAACCTATACATAAGGAAGAGGTGGTCGTGCGCCTGTGGGACAGGGGCAGAAGGTGGAGGAACAGATTGAGAACCCTTCTTCACTAACTTCCATTTTTATTGTTTTTCTTGTTCTTCTCATTATAATTCTGAGTAGAAGCTTAATGACATGGTTTATGAGGTTAATTGTACGAAAATCTTCGCATTCAATTGCTCCTGGTCTCTGTGGTATTGCTATAAATACAGATTTCAGCATATCGCTCGGTAAATATCCACTGTTGTAAATATCATTCAGCATTTTGGTTAATATATCTACCCCAAATTCTCCCAATACTTCTAACTTCTTCTACTGTGATTTCATCTGGCCAAGCTGTTTTTCCTTTCTTCATATGTTTCATAGCGTCAGCGACTTCTTCTTTTAGAATAGGTGGGCCTTCTAAGTTACTTTCTTCTGTTAATTCTTCCCTTTCTCCATTATATAATTCTTTTATGTACTCACTCCACCTCTTCATTATAGCATCTTCCTCCAATAATATCTTTCCTGTTTTTGATTTCAAAACCCTGTATTTATTCTTATTTTTCTTCCTGTGAGCTCACTGATTTGTCCGTGCATACTTTTTTGATCTTTAATGGAATTTAATTCAATTTTTTTGCATTGTTCGTTTAACCAACTTCCTTTTTCCTTCACACATTTATCTCTTATTTCTTTATTTATCTTGGCATACGCTTGGTTGTCATTTATACACTGTTTTCTTTTGTCCATCAGCATTCAGATTTCTTCATTCATCCACTTTTTCTTAGCTTTGCTGCTTCTCTCCCGTAATATTTCTTTGCTAGTTTGATGAATGGAGTCCCTTAACATTTTCCATTGTTCATTTATTTTAGCTATTGCATTGTACCTATTTTTTACAGTCACTCTGCATTTTTCTTTAGTTTCTTTATCTACTTTCAGAGGCGCTTTATTAAGTCTCACATTCTTAACCATTTTTTTCACTCTCTTTTATCTTACTGTTATTTGTCCACATAATGGTATATGATCACTATTACAGTCAGCACCAGGCATTGTCTTTACATTAATTAAAGCATTTCTACATCTACATCTAAACTAAACTAAACTACATCTTTTATTAATAAGTATGTAGTCAATTTGGTTGCGTATATAACCAGAAAAAAGAGAATCTAAAGTCTTTAATACCAGTCTCATCATGTAATGTAAGTTCATTGTCATCATACGGTGAGGAGAAGTTCATTAGAAATATTTCTTCTGAGGTCCCCGAGATGTCGGTTGCAGAAGTATATAAATACAGTGGTACCTCAGGCTACGAACTTAATTCGTTCCAGAACTCGGTTCGTAACCCGAAACATTGAAAGCAATTAAATAGAGACAATCTGTTTCAAGATGAAAGAATCGTTGTTTTTTTTAATTACGAGGGGAAGTTCTATTGTCAGGCCCTCTGGCTCCGCAGGACATCTGAGAAGGACCTCCATTAGTTGTGGTTAGACCCTTACGAGGCATAAGGCCTGGCACTGCACCTGCCTGGGGGTCCAGAGCAGGGCGAGCACCATAACACGTAGCAGTTGTCGACATAATTCACGGCGTTATTGCATAGCAGCCTGATTTCTGTTGTAGCGTCTCCTGGCTGGCTGCCTCCGTCTTCAGCACCTATCTTTTGCAAGAGTA
>JACEFZ010012375.1:157500-217500 GCA_014155875.1 Cepaea nemoralis
TTACCTGGAATATTTCGCCGCATCTCCTCAGGTGCATACTGCAGAGTTATATATTATATGAAGTGAATAAATGAATTACACTTTGACTTGAATACTAAAAACACATATCACTGATACAGATCGGGTGTGAGGGTTTATATGTTAATCTCCAAGGTAATCGCAAATTTAGGATGGATTCTTTCTGTTTGCACACAACTGGTTGGAACCGCCTAACTGTTAAGCCTCATCTCATATGTGAGCAATAGTATAACAATATATACAGCAATATTTCCATCCATCCATCATGTGCCATGCCGATAAGCGTGGGCGGCCATGTTTAGCCATCTCATACCATCACCAGAGTCGTGGATCAGCTCTGTGTTTCTGTCTCGACCATGCCACGTGGCCAAGCCATCCAGGTATTTACTTCTCGGTCTTCCCCTTGGTCTCTTCCCTTCGATCTTGCCAGTTGTCACAACTTTCTCCAATTCATTTATTCGCATAACATGCCCAAACAATTTTGACAGTCTTCGTCTAATGACTCTAATCAGTTTACGATCTTCATTTGTTTCTTGGAGTACTTGTTCATTGGTTTCTCTGTCTGTTCATGGTATTCTTTGCATTTTCCTCAGAAACCATATTTCCATAGCCATCAGATGTTTTTCAGCTTGTCTGATCATTGTCCACGCTTCACATCCATACAAAAGTACAGGTTCTATGTAGCACTTCAATACTCTTTTTCTTGTTTCAATTGATACCATTTTATTGGTCAATATGTTTGTCATCTTGCAAAAGGCTACCTTCGCAATAGCAATTCTTGTTCTAATCTCTTCAAGGCATCTCCCATCAGATGTTATGACTGTTCCGAGATAACTGTACCTATTCACTTGTTTAAGCAAATGCCCATTTACTTGTATATTACATTGTGGTTGTGACATGTTCGATTGAGACAGAGGACCTAGTTAGTAGTGTTCTCTGGAAATATATCTTGAATAATAGATATACAAGATAAAGGATATGATTTTGCACGTTTTTGTCTAGAGGTCTCTCAATTGAGATAATCATTCCCGCAATAGCCCTTTTGGAGAACCATTTTTCCCTTGGCTCTGAACCCCCACTGTGAGACTACCAAGTATCTACACAGAAATTTATAAAAGAAGAAAAAGGTTCCCTCAAGGCCAAAAGGAGATCTGAACTATTCGCCCCTGAACAACTGAGGATCCAATTCACTCATCATAGTGTTGTCAGTGTGCTGTTCGTCCGTCACATTAGATCTTCCCTTATTTTATTTGTTTGTGTCAAAAGTGACCTATATCAGTTGTCCAATTATATCTTAGGACTTTAGGATTCAATATTAGTCGACAAACTCAACAATAACGGTACATAACATCTGTTGAACAAGACATCTACATGACAGGTTCTTGACAAAAGTGGGACATACATTCACATGGAAATGTTTACACCAACCATTGCACAAGACATACATCATGAGAGATACTTGATAACATCTATACAAGACTTTTCACAATATATGTAACCAACCACAGTAAATTTAAGACATTAACCAGAGACAATACTTGACAGTAACTATACCAGATATTCTCCTGAGACATGTTCTTAAAACACTGGTTCATTAACATTCTTTATTGAGCTGCTGGTGGATCGAGTGAAGACCAATGGTTTACCCTTGTGTCATATCTGCACTTCAATTAATACATACATAATGTACAAAATATGCAGAACATGCATGCAGATAAACATGATATCACACTCCTAAATAATCCACCAACCAATCAATAACTATCCTCCTCCTCTCCTCTCTAACTACACCACTCATTTACAGTATCTATCATCAATCTCTTCAAGTCTTCATTCACAAACACTGTGTGAGCACCAGGCTGGAGATTAACTAAGATAAGTCCTATATAAACAATCCAATGCACTAGTCATTTCACCAGTTTTCTTGAATGGGGTTAACAACTAGAGACTTGTTGTTTTCGTTCTCAGATGATACTGATAATTTATGATCACTGTCTGGATCACTATAAGAATCACTATAATCACATTAATGACTCCTTCAGAACTGTTAGTCTCCCCATTTTCATTCAGCGGTTCGAGAGCTGAGATAAAAGCCTCCAAGAAATTCCTACATTTTGGATTTTAGGAGAATAAGTGTTCCATTAGGGGCACAGGTTTTCTTTCCATGAACCTGACCGAGACAAACTGTAGACAGGGGTCTTCTTTATTAAAGAGCATGGTTCACTGTGCACCAAGACAGATTCACCAATGTCGACCATTCCTGCTTTCTGTTTAAAAACAGTTACTGTCAGTTGGGGGCCAAAGGTTATCATGAAAATAAAAGCTGGCAATTCAGCCTGTGTTCATCTGTGATTTTCCCTGGATTACACTTATAGGGAGTAGTTCTGGGTCTTGGGACTTCTGGTTAGTTGTCCCAGATGATATATGAAAGGCCTCTCCACCATCCTCTCTGTTCTCTGTTGATATACAAAATGGCACAACATCTCTATACATTTGTTAAAGGAAAATGTTATCATAATCAACATACACAGATGGAGATGGGGAGGAAAGGGAGGATGTTGACCAAACACACCTCTCCTGGTTCATATTGAAGTGTATTTCACTCTGATGTACTGTGGGTGATATGTTTTCATTATTCACCTTTATCTGTGATAATCACAAGCCTATATGCTGAGACAGGGGTAGCCTACACAATTACAAGCATTTATGTTGTCCTAGTTCTTACAATGTTTAAACCACAGTAGACCTGGGCACAATGAGGAACAGACACAGTAAAGCAAGCACCATAATGCAAGTAGCATGAGCAAGCATTGTGACATAGCAACATGAGACAGGCATTGTGAGTCAGCACATGAACAGGCATGTTGAAGAAAATGGAAAATAGGCATTTACAACTGCAATATGCAATATGTATTAAATTAATGGCATTTATCCCATTAGCAGACCAAACATCAATTCCAATGGTTGTCATGTTGGTGCATGAATGTCCTATTCCATACACACTCACACAGCAATGCCAGACCTCACCCCTTTCAGACCAGACTTGGCTCACAGGTACATCATCATCATCATCATGTGTTCTTTCCCCAATGAGTAATGTCCATATCTACTACAGTAGGTAACAGAAGCTCAATTGCATAAGCAATTGTTCACATATGCACCAAAACACATATGGGAAAAACATGTTTAGTCCTTGTAAATTTGCATGAGCCATACATTATATTCAGCCGGCTAAAATACAGGTTCACACACCTATTGTCCTTTTAGGAACTAGTTTATATGAACCAACCAACAGTAGAGGTACCAGTGTAATACTTTCAGAGAGAAATTGTATTAATTCTCGCGTAATCTAGCCACCAGGCATCATAGGAACTTTGCAATTCTGGCGTGCCATACACATCCTGCTTACATATGGATATTGAAGCATCTTTCTTTCTACCAATGTAAAAGGCTACTTATCAAATCACCAGCTCACTCACTCCAACATTATCAGCATTTACAAAGGAACTTATACATGTTTACATCACACATTCCAATCCAAACTGCCAAATGTTAACGCGCAAGAGCAGTGTACAGTTGGTTATTAATGAGTCATGCTAGGCATTAAGAATGCACAAAGGGGTTTGCGAATTTGCATTGAGTGTAATTTACAATCATCAAGCATACGCAACCAGTCACAACAGGGGAATGATATGCACTTGGATTATACAGCGTGGGAAACCAGACAGGTTGAAGATGCAGTGTTCAGAATACTGGCACACAGAAGTTCTGTTTTCACGTTCATATTTTCTTCATAAAATACTCTTTTATTCTTCTCTTTAGTTCACTAGGCATAACCACAACATTAAAGTATGTTTTAAAGTGGTACCTGTTATTCCAGAGAACAATATTTTACTGAATCTTTAAGGGCATATTGGGTCCCCACATCACAAATAGCGACTGCTCCTGGTGGAATCCGAGCGCAAACTCCCAGATATTCAAATGTGGCCCGGTGAATAGCGTGGACTGCCACGTATTAGCCAATGAAAAAGCGAGCGTACACCGCTGCCCTACCCCACCGCGTTCTGGAACCTACGAATCTAAGAATAGCCCTGCTATCTGGATGGTCTCTGTTCAAAGTTAAAAGTATTTTTATGAATGGGTTGGACTGGGAATGTGGATGTCTGATCCATCATGTCACAGTGGTATTTCCATCTTCTCAATGACGACCATAATCATAATCTGTGTCTTCTTACAATTCAATTAAAGCCCTAGTTGCTCACTGTGTGCAACAACCACATCTACTAATTGTTGCAGATCCTGCTCATTGTCTGCAATCAATTCTCTATTATCTGCATATCTAATGTTATTGATGCAAATTCCCCCAATGTTGAGTCCCTACAGCAATAGTTAGTGGAATACAATACACGAAACACATTTTCTGTGTTAACTTATGGTCGCAATTTAGCACGTATTGAAAGATGGTCGACATCTACAGAATAAGTTACACAATGTATAGAATCGTTATATTTGATACAAAATGAGTTACATGGTGTGGGGTGTTGCCATTTGTGGAACAGATAGAATTGGAGAATGTTTGATACAGAATGATTTACAGGACGTGAGGGATCGTGTTTATTACAGAATGATTTATAGCACGTGAGGTATCATGTTAGTTACAGAGTGAATGACCGGACGTGATACAGACGTGTTTGATACAGATTGATGTACATAGTTTAAGGTATTGTGTTTGATATATAATGAGTTACATAATTTAAGTGGTCCCCGTGTTTGATACAGAATGAATTACAGAACGTGAGGGATCTTCATGTTTGATACAGAATAAGGTACAGACGTGAGTGATTCCCATATCGGATACACAGTTGGTTACATGGTGTGAGGAGTCCCCATGTTTGATACAGAATTAGGGTGGGAATTACCGTGTGTTCACATTTATCCAATGTGTATGAATATTTACCGCCCGAATTGGTCTGATCAGTCACATTCGCTACCGCCATGAGTTATAGTTATTATGCCTTTTATAGCAAACTATCGTCCGTCAATACGGCAAGGTGCCAGTTCATTCAATCATTCTGTCCTTTTTAAAACTGGTTCTATGTAAAATGCAAGAACTCTTTTCCTGACTTTCAAGGACAGTGATTTACTGCACAAAACGTACTTCATTTGACAGGATGCAGTTTTTGCTTGTCCTATTCTGCCCTTTATCTCAGTAATGCATCTTCCATCTGATGTTATCCATGTGCCTAGATATCTGAATTTCTACAATTCTTCTAAAATAACGTCATATACTGTAATTGCACAGTTACGCACAAAATGTTTCTTTGACATCATCATAACTTCTGTCTTTCTGTTATTCAAACTATGGCCCATTCTTTCACTTTCTACAACCTCTGTATCTATCATTTCCTGTAGATCGTTCTGATTTGTTGCTATCAAGACGGTGTCACCAGCATAACGTAAGTTATTTATATTATGTCCAGCAACCAGGATCTCTGGCTTATTTTCTGTAGATCTCATTATATATTCACTGTACAATGAGAACAAATTAGGAGACAATACATTACCTTGTCTGACTCCCTTCTTTATACACTGAAATCTTCCTACCAGGTTGTTGATTCTTATGGCTGCTATTTGCTGCTAATATATGTTCTTTATTATTCGCAGATCTTTGCCGTCCTGTTTGCTGCCTATATATGTGCTGTATTATTCGCAGATCTTTGCCGTCAATGTTCAGTTGGTCTAGTAATTGTATTATTTCTTCATGCTTCACATTGTCAAATGCTTTTGTGTAGTCTATAAAGCATAAGTACATCAGCACATACAGTACTTTAATCAATCAATCGATCGATTGTTCTTGAGGACGTGTACAACAGAGTACACATTGGATGTTTAAATGCTTCAGATTCTTGAACCCAAGATAAGTCCTTTCCTCCTTAGTTGGATCACTGCAGCTCTCTTCCAACGGAAAGTAGTCTTTAGATGTGGCAACTGGACTTCGGAACCAACAAACAATATATGCTGGCCTACTACGTGGATCACCATTATCTCCGGTGCTGATCAACGCCTACACTGTGAGAATCACCAGCGAGCAAATCATAGGACCGGGGAGGACATTGTCGTATGCAGTCTATGCAGACAATGTTTTAGTCTATCGTCAGGGTAAGTATAGAGATCAGGTTGCTGTGGAACTACAAACCGAACTCAGTCGCATAAGCACTTGGTGTGTTGAAGCTGGGGCAATGGTCAACCCAACAAAGGCAACAGTGACATGGTTCTCTTTGAATAACCATATTGTCAACACCCCAACGCCGACAGTAATTATATGTTCAGAGACGGTGGAAAGAAAGCAGGCGATGAATTACCTGGGGGTACGATTTGATTGAAGCCTAGCTTATAATGAGCATGTAGAACAGATGATAACAAAGGCCAAGCGGGGTGATGGCGGCTGAAAACTGTGAGCAGCACCATCTATGTCTTCTTTACGAGGGTCTGGCCCTTTCTGTTTTGGATTATGCGATGGCGATCCTGACTCTCAGCCATAAGCAGACAGAAAGGATGGAAAGGACACAGAACGAAGCTATGCGCATTATTCTTAGATGTACAAGAGATACCGCATACAAGGTGATGCACTACCTTCTTGATTTTCCAACCATTAGGGACAGAATAAAATTTTACCAAGCACGTGCCTGTCTCAGATTCAAAGCAAACACACAATTTTTTGACCACAAGCAGCCTAACTATGGAAGTCATGGCAGTAAGTAAAGCAATAACATGGCTCGAGAAACATACATTCAATCGGGCATGTGTCCTTAGTGACTCAATGAGTATACTAAGGAAGCTAGAGATAGGGTGGGTCCGAAGAGAGTGGTTGCTGTCTCTGGAGCAGTCTCGGTTGGCACAGATTAGTTTCATTTTCGTGCCAGGGCATGCGGATATTTAAGGAAATGAGCATTCTGACAGGCTTGCAGGTAGGGCTACTGTGGAAGGCGGACGCCATGGACCAGGCAGACATTCTGAATGCTCTACGAGAAGTAAGTCGTTTACGAGAACCAAGCGACGACGGTGAGTCCACAGCCATGGTCAGGCTGCGAGAACAGCAAATTAAAAGAGGTGTAGCCAAACAAGAACACTACGCAGGAAGCCAAAGAAGATTAATAAACCAACACATAACTGGTGTCGTGAGCCGCTACACGCTGCGGGATTTATTGAGGAGGGGATGCGAGCACTTATGGACTGAATGGTTCGATGCGCAATGAGGATTATCTGTCGACTAACTAACTAACTAACCAGCATACAGTACTTTAAAATTAGTCAGTGTTATATTCAGGTTCTCCTATCGCATTACAAATACAAGGCGATATTTAGCGTGGGTAAGATGGTATTGTGTTCCAAGAGTTTCCCCTTATTTGAGAAGATCCAACGTTCGATCTACTATCCCAGAATCATGTGGGAATTCACAAATTCACTGCGTCTGATTATATCCCGTATGATACGGTCTGCTTAAGATTATATGGCAGAAAGCATCGCACAAAGCACTAACTCCGTAGTTCCTGCGACGACCTCCATGGATCTCCGAGAAAAATGCATTCGTGAACCAAATGACGTAAATCCGGAATCGAACCCATAATATTCGCAGCACGAGGCAGGTGGCCTAACAATATCGCCATCGAGACTCCCTAAGGCTTACGTAAAGGTCAAGGAAAGGTAAAAGGAATGTAAAGGTCACGACACATTGAGGCATATTGGGTATCCAGTACCCGCCCCATATTTGAACAGACAAGTTGGCACTTGAGAGGCGATGTTGTCAATATCACTCAGGATGTTTTTATTTCCCCATAATTTTCTGATACCGATTTATAGACTAGGTCTGCCGACGACTTTTACGGGTGCCTATGACTTTATGGAGTTAAAGGTATTGGCACTACGCACAGTGTACCTGTGCGGGCTGTTGGATTACCGAAACTCCTGATTGTTCCACTTTTCACATTGGACAATGGGGAGCATTTTGTGTGATATTCACTGGCACATTAACAGAGCATAATGGGGACGACCCGTTGCGGTGAAGTTGGAACCTCGACTAACTAACTATCTAACTTGCCACGGCAGCTGATAGGCAGGGCTTTTAGACATGGACTTCTGCTGCTGAACTCCGTGGTTTCACTTGTATATTACACACGTAACGATGGACGCAGGGAATAACACAGTCCATGGCAATATCGATACATGAAGCCCATAAGCGGGCACTCTCCCGCTGTTTATATTTCACCTCGACACCGTAAGGTACAAGAGGAACATGATGAGATGAGATGAGATTACCCATAAATGTCGTGGCACTTGTAGCTTTCTCTTGCGTGGTGAGAAGCATTATTTTGTCGTATGCCAATACCTTCAACGGTAGATTCAAGCACCTGCCCACGAGCGAAGTTGCACTGGGGCAATTCTGGCATGACTTCTGCGACACTATTATGTGTCCACTCTTTCTGCGACAATTGACAGTCCACACGAACTTGATCTAACACAACAGTGTATAATGTTTATAGTTTATTACATGGTACTTGCCTCACGATACTATGAACACATCGATATCAGTTTAAAATCAATGTTCACAAAATACTTGCAATCGACGTCTACAGTTGCACTCTGTCGACATAGAATTTCTCGAAAGACATCAGCATTCATCTGCAGTCAAACTTCGTCAATGTCGACACTCTCACCTAACATAAACATTCATCTAAAAGTGGCGGCGAGGTGAGGCTCTGCCATCGCCCTATTCAACTGTAACCGGTCCGACTTCGAACACGGTCCAACCTTGAATGACGCCTTGAAGGAGACGTTGTCCCCTGCTCAGCGATTCGCTCGGCTGTCCTCGTGCCAAGCGTGCATATGTGAATCGAGTCGATCTTCGTCCTGAACTGCGAGAAGCTCTGTACTCTCTCAACTCGCTATTTGACCATGATCAAATCTGGATCATGGCAGGGTCAATCATGGTATTCGTCTTTTTGTGCTTTCCTTACACCTTTCCCATCACCTTTGCTAGTTGTCACTAAGTTGTGCAAGTTTATTTTTCTTCATAGCGTGCCCATAAAATAGTTTCTGTCTGTATCTAATTTATATAATCAACATTTACGGTTTCCACTTTTTTCCTCATAGCACTATCATCTAGAATCGCACTGGCATCTGGTGCCTGACAGGTCATCATCAATTGAACTATGCAGTACGCCTAGTCTCAAGTCGGCGTATGCGAGACATCTGACTTCCCACGGGTTGCACGAGGGGCAAGTACCTCGTGACCACTGGGCAGTCGAGGAGAAGTCAGACGGACTTTGGACTTGACAGAGAGAGGATGTCTGATTGAGAGTGTGACAGGATAGACTAGACCTGGGACTTCAGGATTTGAATAGCTGAGCCGTGTGACTTGTGCTTGTGTGTGTGGCCGCGATACGAGAGCGGAGTGGCTTTATTGTAACGTATTGCTGAATTATCGCCACATTGTTTTAGGTTATGAATGTGTGCGAGAACGAACACTGATGAGACATTATTGTTATTGTGATTATATCCTAACGTAATAAATTATATCTTATTGACTCATGCGTTTATGTCTCACCTATGCTCGCACTATCTAGCTGTCTTGAACCCTTCACTTTCAAATACCTCTAGACGCTGACATTTCCAATTTTATTTAACAAAACGCCGTTGGAACTACATCGGCCATGTACTCAGAATGGACAAGACAAGACTCCCATACCAAGCCCTCATATGGTCGCCGGTAGGGGAAAGAAAACGGGGAAGACCAAGAGAGACCCTGCCTAGAACCATTATCAGAGAGGGCTCATTCAACGGCCACACAACCATCCAAGATCTACAACAGGTGGTACCGAACAGCCAGACATGGAGAGCCATGACTTCTGCCCTATGCGCCGCCTTAGGCTCAAGAGGAAAGACTAACTAACTGTCTCATACCCTTTTCTGTGTGTGAATGTGTTTCTTTGCAATTTCATCAAAAGCCATTTTTCTTACTGCCATTCTCAGCTTGTCTGCTTACAGACTATGTTTCATATACATTCAACAGTATAGGTTCTATGTTGCTTTTTAACACTTAACATTCTTTTTCTGATTACAATTGGCAGCTTTTATCTGTAAGTATAGTATGCAACACATTGCCTCTAAATTTCAGTTCAGGCCTTGTGCTATGGAGAGACTATTATGCCTTTTTTATTTTAAACACACTATATAACCTCGGTAAGGTGTGGGATTTTTTTCTGTCGTGGACAAAAAGAAAATCCTAACCTGCACAGTTCGCGGCGACTGCACTAGCCAGGCGGCCTTAATTCCTTAGGCTCAAAGACCCCCTCTGCCATACACCGCAAGGTACTATATTGGCAGTAAATGACAGTGACAGTTGACAGTATCGTTTTTCAAAACAGCAAGGTGCCAATGTGTATTCGATGGCCTCTTAGAGGCAGGGCAATTGGACGAATCAAGTGATGACTGTCAATCTAGAACCTTAGACAAACTGCAAGAAGAAGGAGTTTAAAGGGGTGAAGTCGGACAGGAGCTCCATGTAGCCACAGAGGATTAATCAACCAACACACACCAGAGAGCCGCTACACGCTAAGGAAGATATTGAGGAGGGGATCTCAGCACTTATGGACTGAATGGTTCGATGTGCAGTGAGGATACCTGATGACCAACGAAGTAACTATCAGTGAGTATAATATAGTATGATCATCAAATGGCTTGCCGACTGGCGTACGCGATCATGCTTCTCCCCGTCTTGCTATCTCCAATGACATGTACCAATTCGTGTGTTGACACACGTCCGTGCCACGACATAATACAGTCAAGAATTTTCTCTCGATGTCTTCCTCCATCTCCCTTTCCACAAAGCTTTCCGGTTGTCACAATCTTTTCTAGTTTTCATTTTCTCATATATGGGTAAAATATGATGACTGCCTCTTTCTGATGTTTGTGATAAGTTTTCTTTGTGTCAAGAACAACAAAAGTTGCATATCCTTTACAGGTTGTAGCAGTCAACCCCAGCATTTTTGGCTGTTCGTGATTCCTGAGCAAGTTTACGTTCAGTAGTTTGCCATTGCTTTCTGAACGACCGGTACCCATAGTATTTAATACAAAACAAACCTAAAGCAGTCTGCTGTCACATCGCCCACAGCTGTGTTTCAAACACGGTATGCGGGATTACAAACTGCGACCTTAACTCTTCGCCACGGAGCGAGCTTTTTTTTTTTTTTTTTTGGTGTCAAAATGTCTTTCAAAACGTTTAGATTGTTCATTTTGGCTGCCTAAGAACTATTCAGCAGTCCTCTGTAAAACCACATCTCTAAAGCGCCTGTGAATTTTTCTCGCTTGCTTAGTAATTGCCCTGTATGCATAGTCGTATGTTCGAACTGGTTATATAATAATAATAATAATAATAATAATAATAATAATAATAATAATAATAATAATAATAATAATAATAATAATAATAATTTACATCCTGTCTAAAAATTAACTGTGCTGAATTGTTAAAATAATCGACCAACATTTTTACCATGCTCACACCAAATGTGAAATGTCTATATTATGCGTAATTTGGTATACGGGAAGAATCGCTGACCAAACAAAGTGCATTACCTGGACAACAAATAGTTAATACCTAACAAGCCGCTCTTTGCACATGTATAAGAATATGTAAACACATCCATGGCACACACATACACACATACACACATACACACATACACACATACACACATAGACGCACCGCTGCAGTCTGTAAACTGTCATATTGGCAACCCGCTGATACCAACTGCTATAATCTCTCTGCTGGCTCTAATACTTCACATAATCCTTCATACATTTCAGCGGCGCTTCTTGGGTACTTTGCATTGATAAATATTGAAAGATTTTTCTGTCACGTTGCTTCCGCGTGACATGTCCACGCTGCTCTTAAATGACATTTACGTAACAGTTGTCATGACTGTGTATATTTGTGTTATTTTGCTGACTAAGTAGTGTATTTTGTAAAGCAAACAGAAAGAAAGAAGGAAAGGGAGCGCAATAAACACAAATAGAGGGGAATTAGGAAATCAATTAACTAAAGGAGAGTTTTTCATACTTCTGAGAATTTGCTCACTTGCAATAAATGTTGACCAGTCGAAAGCTTTCATATGCTCTTCATTGTGTTGTAAAATTAATAGGTTCAGGTTGGTTCGGTGGTTGGCTGGTTGGTTGGTTGGTTGGATTGTTGGTTGGTTGGTTCATTCGTTCGTTCTTTCATTCGTTCCTTCGTTCGTTCATTGAATTGTTGGTTATTAGTTTGATTCGTTAATTGGTTTTAGTTGATTGGTTAGTTGACTGATTGCTTGGTTGGCAGGCTAGCTGGGTGGTTTGTTGGGTTGTTGGCTGGTTGATTTGTTGGGTTGCTTGCTGGCTGGCTGGTTTGTTGAGGTGTTAAGTTGCTGGCTGGTTAGTTTATTGGGTTGTTAGTTGGTTGGCTGGTTGGCTTGTAGCTTGGTTGTTTGGCTGGCTGGCTAGCGTCTTGGTTGGCTGGTTTGCTGGCATGTTGGTCGGTCAGTCGGTCCTGGAGTGTTATAGTGTATACAACATTACCCAAACCATGTGAAGGGTACTTGGTGTGTGTGGCCGTTACAGGTCCTGTCATGAAAGTGTGCTCATCTAAGCTCACGTGAGGCTGACACGAAGAATGGTCACCGGCAGGTAAATTCTTATACTGCACCGATATATCACATAACAATCCGTGGCGAAGTGGTCAATCCATCTGACTCGGGCTCCGAAGGTTGTGGGTTCGATACCGGGCAGCGTCCTTTCGTTCATGAGTGCAAATTTTTTTCCTGAGACTCCTGAGGGTCGTCGCTGGAGCTACGGAGTTCGTGCCGTGTGCGACACTTTGTGAAACAACTAGGACAAAAGAACTGTTGTAGACAATGAGAAACCATTGAGGGTGAAATTACATCTGTACATCACATTTAGGCTACATACAGAGAGAGAAAGATACAGGGAGAGGAGAGTAAAAGAGGTAAACTTAGATGAGAGACATTGCCTGATATCACCATGTGTGGTATTTGTGTGTTAGTGTATGTATTTACAGCAGTTGCTACGTGTAAGTAGCAACTTACACGTAGCATCTTACACAAGAAACAGAAGGTGGACAGATGGGTAGAGCACTATTTGGAGCTTTACTCAAGTGAGACCAAACTAGCGGATGATGCCCTCAACGCCATAGAGGCTCTACCAACTCTTGACCACCTGGACACACTTTCCACCATAACAGAAGTTAAGTGTGCTATAAATGAGCTTGCATCTGGCAAGGCTCCAGGTAAGGATGGGATTCCAATAGAGTTATCAGGAGTGGGCAAGACACACTCACTCTACAGATCCATCAGCTAATAGAGCTATGCTGGCGAGAAGGACAAGTCCCACAGGATTTCAAAGACTCAAGCATCATAACACTGTACAAGAACAAAGGCGATCGGAGCGACTGCAACAACTATAGGGGTATCTTACTTCTGGTATTGTTGGGAAAGTATTTTCCAGAATTGTTCTGCGCAGACTTCAAGTCCTAGGAGATCAAGTCT
Organism: Cepaea nemoralis; assembly: GCA_014155875.1. Classification (NCBI taxonomy): domain Eukaryota; kingdom Metazoa; phylum Mollusca; class Gastropoda; order Stylommatophora; family Helicidae; genus Cepaea; species Cepaea nemoralis. The sequence goes on from JACEFZ010012375.1 coordinate 171,117, forward strand.
ACCCCGAATCACAGTGTGGCTTTCGACAGAACCGGTCTACCATTGATATGATGATATTCTCATTGCGACAAATGCAAGAAAAATGCCGTGAACAGAATCAACCACTGTTTATTGTCTTCATCGATCTCACAAAGGCATTTGATTTGGTCAGTCGTGAGGGTCTGTTCAAGGCACTAAAGAAGATTTGCTGCTGTCATGATATGGCTGGCAGGCGACGATCCTGATATAGAAAACGACAGAAACATTTGGGGAAAGATGTGACGGTCCTGAAATCTTAAACCAGACGGCGATCGTGACTTCAAACACTGGCCGTGCGTCTGGGACACGGAAGCGAAGCCCACGGACAAATTATTTACCGGGAGGGATCAAAGAAAAGTCCGTGTCGGATGTTACGGAGAATCACCGGAGATCGTTTATCGTCGAGAAGTTCGGAACGATCAAACAGTGTTTATCTTTGAAATACTAAAAACCAAATTCTTTGGGCAACCGAAAAGCCACGATACTTGGAGATCGTCTTTATCAAAGACTATTGTTAGCATGTTGATGTAGAAGGATCAAAGGACGGAAGAGGAGCAGGGATGATTGAGGGGGACGGAAAAACCCAGTGAAATAGGACAGGAAATTTATATGTGAACAGAGAAAGTTAAACTCAGTGGAGAGTTGGACTTAACATCGGTTGGAGTGGAAATGTGTTTCAGTGCTGTATAGAATAAGGATATCACAGCGTTTAGGTTCTGTAAAAATAACCAACACTGTCCCTTCATGGGAATTAAAAGGATATCAATCTAGGCAGGAAATATAATTCAATAAGGTGATTATTAAGAGTTAGCTTAGAAATCTAACATAGTATACTTTTGTGGGTAAACGTAGTATAGAGAGCCGACAGCATTCGGCTGAAGAGTGATTTTAGTTGTGTAGAGTAAGGTGGCTGTACAGTCAGAAGGATAAGTCTATACTAGGATTTATGTGCTTTGCTTTAGCGTGATTTTCTTTCATCTTGTATAGGGTAAAGTACGGACTATTCTGTCTTATAGAAGAATATAGTTCTAGTAGGATCACTAGAGGTTATTTTCTGAATATAGCTAAAGTACCTACATTCACATATCATAGGTCGGAGTTGCGTTGCTTTCACAAGCTGTTGTTTTACTCAACAGGTTCCCTGAACTTGACCTGGAAAGTGGTTACCAATCTGAACAGAAGTAATTGGTCAGAATATGATGAAGTAATCAATGATATGAATCGATGAACAACGTTCAACACGAATGTCAGTTTATTGGGAATAAGAATGAACAACGAAACAAACTGCATCATTCTAAGTGAGATGATCTATGAAGTGATAAACTGCAGTGGAAAGACTATATATGCTAAAACCGGTGTTTATCTTCTTTAATACCTGGAATATATTACTGACCGTTATATCGGTTGTGAAGAACTAAATGACCCTAAGTAAGTGAAGAAAACCTTGATGATTGGATATTCAGTAAACGATAATACTTTTCCATTGAACGGATTTACCCCTGTGATGTGACTGAATAAAAACTTACAAACATAATCCGTGGATACTATATCATTCATGAGTTTCCAGAATCTATGACAACAAAACCAGCATCAGTCATCAAGAAGCTGCCGGGTGAGCGATTCCACGTTATATGGTGTGTGAGGTCTACTCGCTGTATGATGATGACAAACTCTGATACTGATCCTAGAGTATATTCTGGCACACTTTCAAGATAGATCACATCACATATATACACACACCTACATGCCACATTCAACTGACACTGTTTCTGCAATAAATGTTTTATCATTTTGTTCGAAACATGTGTTAGTGGCGGTATGTGCTGAAGGAACGTGAAAGGGCGGTAGTGTCTGTTAGAGAGAGAGAGAGAGAGAGAGAGAGAGAGAGAGAGAGAGAGAGAGAGAGAGAGAGAGAGAGAGAGAGAGAGAGAGAGAGAGAGAGAGAGAGAGAGAGAGGATTAGTGATTGACAGACTTTAAAGATAAAAGGGGGGTATGTAGACAAGGGTCCACCAGCAGAAGAAAACCTAGACAAGAATAATTAAGAAGTGTGCTTGTTGGTTCCACTTTTCCCCCAGGGACGACTAGCGACAGCTGCCCACCAACTCTTCTGTCCATTGTGGAATCGTTCCACGCAGGCATGAAGGGTATAATCAAGTTTGATGGTGCAACTTCTGAAGAATTTGAAATCAAGAGTGAAGTTAAGCAAGGTTGTGTACTAGCTCCCACCCTCTTTGGAATATACTTCTCACTTCTACTGAAATATGCATTTCAGTGATCAGGATGGTGGTATATACATTCACTCACGCTCAGATGGCGGCCTCTCCAATGCTCAGACATTGAAGGCCAAGACCAAAATTAGGAGGGTACTGATCAGAGAGTTGCTTTTTGCAGATGATGCTGCAGTTACGACCCACTCTGAGGAAGAATTACAACGTCTACTATCTGCATTCTCCAATGCTTGTTCTGAATTTGGTTTCACAATTAGCAAAAAGAAGACACATATTATGTCACAAGGTGCACATGGGGTACCATCAATCTTTATTGACGACGCCGAACTAGAGATGGTAGACCATTTTACATATCTAGGATCAGTGGTAAATAGCAAATTATCCCTAGATCAGGAAATCAACATCCGGATTGGTAAGGCAGCAACAACAATGAACAGGTTAAGAAAAAGAGTCTGGGAGAACAGGAAGCTTACTGCCAAAACAAAAGTCCTTGTCTATCAAGCCTGTGTCCTTAGTACTCTTCTTTATGGCAGTGAAACCTGGACAACTTACTCACACCAAGAGAAACGTTTAAACAGCTTTCATATGCGGTATCTGCGAAGAATTCTTGGTATTAAGTGGCAAGACAAAATCACAAATACTGAAGTATTGGAAAGATCAGGTTGTGTGATGGTTTATTCCATGCTCAGTCTACGTAAACTTAGATGGATAGGACATCTTAGGAGGATGGATGATGGTAGAATACCAAAGGACATCTTTTTTGGTGAATTACAGATGGGTAAGAGATCTCAGGGTCGGCCTCTACTACGATACAAAGATGTGTGTAAGCGGGACATGATTGATACAGGCATTTATAATGCACATTGGGAGCAAGTCGCAGCTGAACGTGTTGCATGGAGGGCAAACATCAGAAATGGAATAAAGACAAAGGAGAAAATTATTGCAGATAAGTCACACACCGAGCGTGTGAGACGTAAGATGGTGCATGATGGTGGAAATGACCACGTGTTCACATGCACCAATGTGAACGGACATTTACAGCGCGAATTGGCTTTATCAGTCACATTCGCTACCGCCATATGTAAAATTATTATGCCTTTTTAAAGCACAAACTATCGTCTGTCAAGACTGCAATGTACCAATGATGACGTGTAAATCTAGAAACTATACGTTTTTTGTTAGTCTATTTTAGCTCTCAACTGAGAACTAGGTGCACAGTGTCCCGTTCATTCAATTCAGGAGCTGTCCGGTGGAGACAAGACTTTGCATTCGCTAAGAAACCTATCTCAGTTTAATCCACGCGAAACCTGAAGCTGAGGCCTGTCATTCAAGTTACACTTTAAGTTTTAACTATGTCGGTTGTATGTAATGAGATGTATATAATGTAAAATTATATTATTGTTTACATCCCTTGATACGACTACCATTTTGCATCACTGTATAGTATATGTGAATGTCTTTTGTCTCGAAATCAGAAGTTCACTATCATTATACCACAAACCATCAAACTATCATAATATTTCGACTGATTTATTGATGTACGAGTGTCATCCAGTAAGTATCGGGGCCGAGTAATCTATAGATAACTATGAGAGATGAGTGTAAATTACCTGTACCGTTTTTCGACGCAGTCACCTGCACTCATACCTTTTTATAAAAACCAACTCAAGGTGATCTGCTGCCAAATCTCCCGCTGTGTTTCAAACGCTTTATGCGGGATTACAAATTGCGTCCGTAACGCTTTCGTAAGAGAGCCAGCCTGGAGTAGTTAATAAATTTAATAATCTTCGTCTGTGGGTTATCCCGACACAATATGGGTACTTCCTTGGACGATTCTGGTAGTTATAAAGTACATGTAACGCAAATACAAAGCAAATTAAAGTACAGAACGTTATTTTGAGGCAAGTGCAGACATTCAATTATCTAGGCACATGGGAGATTCATCACAGAGATATAGAATAGAATAGGACAAGTAAAAACTGCATTCTATCAAATGAAGAATGTTAACTGCAATAAGTTACTGTCCTTGAGGGTCAGAAAAAGCGTTCTTGCATGTTATATAGAACTAGCTTAAACATACGTCTGAGAATCCTGGACAATTAGTAAACAGGAGGGGGGAAAAATCCCTGGAAGCCTAGGAGATATGATTTTATAGAAGAATGCTGAAAACTAATTGGACAGCCTAAAAGAGCAATCAGAACGTTTTAAGGGAAGCTGAGTCGCAAAGACAACATATCACAAACATCGGAACGAGGCAGTCATCATTTTATGGCCGCGTTATGAGAAGATAATACCTGGAACATATTGTGACAATGGGAAATATTTGCGGAAAAAGAGAAATAGAGGAAGACAGCGTGAGAAGATTCTTGACAGTCTTGTGTAACGGCACGAAAGGGAGTCAACACACGAGCTGATCCATGACGTCGGAGATCGTGATTTGTGGAGAGGCATGATCGCCCACGCAGGCCGGCAGGACTCTGGATGATGATGATGATGATGATGATGATGATGATGATGATGATGATGATGATGATGATGATGATGTAACCATATAAACACTGCAGTAGTTTGTGTGGCTCGTAGTTCTATCTTATCATTTTCTAAGTGTCTGTAATTGTGTATACTCTAAGAGCAGTGGTTCTCAACAGGTGGAGAATTCAACCCCCACCCCCCCCCCCCCCAGGCGGAAAATTAAGGTTCGGGGGGGGGGGGGGGGGGGAGGGGGTGAATTAAGATTATTTCCACGGTCGCGTTATCACAAGAACCGATTACTTGATATTGTTTTTCCCTCCTTACTTTACGGTTCTGTACTTCTCGCCCTTCTGAACTTCTTTTTATGACGTAAGTAGACCCGCAAATCACGTTTTATGTAGACGTCTAGACTTGTTCTAGTATGTGTTATTACATTTAGCTTCCATTTTTTATTATACTGTGTAGGGGCGGGAATCTATAGGGAGAAAATACGAAAGACGGGGGGGGGGGGGGGGGGGGTGGTGACATTCTGAACATATGGTGTAGGGGTGCATGGGCCAAAACAAGGATTGAGAGCCACTGATGTAGAGGTTACATGTTCTCATACAGCCTGCTCTGTGGAGAAGTGCTTACATACGCAACTCGTCATCCCGCATTCCGCGTTTGAAACACAACCGTGGAAGATTTGGCAGAAGACCGCATTATGTTGGTTTTCATAAAATGATATGATAGTCGGTCATTCAGAAAAACAATGACAAACTACTGGGACGCAGAGGTTTTTCCAAGGCACCAGGGCCGGATTATATACTGGCCAAGACCTATTGACGCGTCCTCGTCGAGCTTCCTGGGCAACAGGTCCCTTCGGGGTCCTGGCTAAAGTCAGTAGGATCGCCGATTCCTCCGAAGTCGGAGAGTGTCTGCCTGTACGGCGAGGAACCACCAGTCTGCACACCAATAAGCCAGACATGGGACAACTGGATACTCATGCAAACCTCAGGTCCTGTATGACATCACAATGATGTTGGACAACAGGATGCCTTCATCCGACATACAGGACTTCGCGTTGGAGCTCAAGCCAACGAACACAAGCAAGCAAGCAGACAAACTACTGAACGTAAACTTGTCAGGAAATCGCAAGCAGCCATAAAATGCCAGGGGTTGACTGTGACGTCCTATAAAGGATATGCTACTAACTTTAACAGTACTTGAGTTGGAGGCGGGGGGCGTTATATTGGCCAGGGATGACAGGTTGTCAGAGAGGAATCCTAGTTGGTTAATAACGTGCTCTTTCCCACTCCTTGGGGATACCAAAACCAGCTACGTTTACTTTTCAAAGAGCCACTTCAGCTGTGTACTTGTGTATCCAGGAACATGGATTCATTATTGACGAGTTTGTCACATGGATTGGCAGAGCCGTGGATTTGAATCCTCGCCCACTACAACGCCAGTATAAAGCACTATCTAAATTTATGACAAGTGGTATAAACCTGGTATTTAACCTGGTATCTAAGTGGTATCTAACCTGATCTCATGCATGGCAGTAAATCATGGAATGTGAGGGTTCAAATTTGGGAGAGCTTCGAGGCAGTTGAGACCTGCTTTCTGAGATAAATGTTGCGAATACTAGTCAGAGAAATAACGACTGCATGTAAACAAACCTAATGAAAGTAAAACATCAAACTCAACAATAATAAAGAGAGAAACCGTGTTCTTTCGTTATTAGATGAGGTTAGTCGAGAACCGACATCATAGCACGCCGAAAATTGGCATAAGTGCTCCGTTACTTTCAAAAGCCAGCGAAGAATTCCAGTAACAATGGTACCAATAGCAGTCTGATTATGTGTTTGTCTGGCCTGTGCTCGGAGTCCTGACTGTGGGCCATACCCTCTGGTCACTCCCTGCACCACCATTCTGTCCAAGCTGTGATGATCTGTCCTGTTCTTCTGTCACTATACACACGATTCCGAAGGTTCCCCGACCACATCTGTCTTATCATGCACCAATACTCCACCCAGTGGCGCAGATCCATGTTATGCGATCAGAAGAGAATTATTGCAGAACTTCGTGACAACGTGAAAGATCATTGGCAGAAGACGTTCAGGTAAACAGAAAGACATGATACTGGATGGTGCTAGCCGGTGGTAGAGGGAAATATCGTCAGTGAAATTTATCCAATAGAACAAGGAACGAGATATGTGGAGACACATGAATACCAACGTTAATTGACAAAGCAAGTGATGATGATGATGATGATGATGATGATGATGATGATGATAATGATGATGATGATGATGATGATGATGATGATGATGATGATGATGATGATGATGATGGTGATGATGATGGTGATGATGATGATGATGATGGTGATGATGGTGGTGATGACGATGATGATGATGATGATGATGATGATGATGATGATGATGATGATGATGATGATGATGATGATGAGCAGGAGGAGGATGATGACGATGATGAGGATGAGGATGATGATGGGGAGGAGGAGGAGGAGGAGGAGGAGGAGGAGGAGAAGGAGGAGGAGAAGGAGGAGGAGGAGCATGATGATGATGATGATGATGATGATTATGATGATGATGATGATGATGATGAGGATGAGGATGATGATGATGATGATGATGATGATGATGATGATCGCAATGTTGATGATTATGCTGTTTATCACAATGTTGATGATCATGTTTATCGCATGTTGATGATGATGAAGTTTATCACAATATTGATGATCATGATGTTTATCGCATGTTGATGATGATGAATGTTTATCACTAATGTTGATGATGAAGGTAGCGGTGATATATGTAAGTATCGGTGTATTTTCCCTGTTTCTCATGTGACTTCAAGTAAATGTTTGTGAATATTTAGAATTTTCTAGTTCTGTCTCGTTTATGGTGATAAAGTGTTAATTTCGCTCTCATTTTCCCTTCACTTTTTTAAAAATCGTTGTACCTTGTTACAAAATGTTGTTTTCTTAATCGCATTTCCTGTTTTATTTTCATTGTTTGCGATGTTATTTTCGGCTTTGTTTATTTATAAATATTTCAATGTTTTCTGTCCTATTTCTGGCTCATTTCAAACAGTATAACACTTTTCTTCTCGACAATTCTAATTTGCAAGGCGCGGCCATGTTTACAATTTTAGCGACACAGATTGTAAACAGCAAGAAATACATTCTTAAGCACATCCAGGATTTCACGACAATAATGTCTAGAACATTCGGTACTTCTCAAATGTTCCGATTCATTGTTGCTGTTGATTAATTTGATGAACGTGTCTCCGTCTTGTATTTTCCAATATGTCTTCTAAAGATTCATCTTCCTTCTTTAGCGTTATTTTTCAGACTTTTAATCCATTTTTTCATAAAGTGTTTCCGTGCAGAATCGAAGGCCATGTGTATTTCAGATTGAAGATTTACCTGGTCCAAATGGTGTGTGTTGAGATGAGTTGAGTCAAGCACCAACATCACAACATCTTGGAGATTCCCATACACGCTCCGTCCTCATCTTCAACAGCCAGTGAAGAGTGCTAATAATAATCGTGCTCGTTGCAGTCTGATTATGTGTCCGTCTGCTTTTCAAGAGAAATGGTTACGGACGCAATTAGTAATCACGCATACCGCGTTCGAAACACATCCGCGGGTGATTTGGCAGCAGACCGCCTTGCGCTAATTATCATACAATGGTATGAGTGCAGATCATTCTGAGAGCAATGGCAAACTACTGAACATCAAACTTGCCAAGAAATCACAAAAGTTAGTTGTATATCATCTGCCTATCGCTGAAGAGTGCAGACCATAGCCAACAACAGTCTGTCGGCTGCTCTCACACTCCATCCACCACCTGCTTCAATGGCTTCACGTAACCCTGATTTGGGGGCTAAACGGGTACTCCACCTTGCCCAAGGGTTCCCGTAGACTAACAGAGGAAAGGAGGCGTCTTACATCTCCTTTGATAGGGGATACCCCTACCCCGATAACCAAAAGAGAAAGAAATATATGTTGGTGAGGAAGATTGGAGGTGGTAGAAAATGTCGAATATCTTAGGTAATTGATTACCAACAACGGTGACACAATGAAAGAAATTAAACGACGACTATCAATTGCTCTTCAAAGACTAAAACAATTGAATAAATTATGGAGTGGTACAGATAGAACTACAAAAATTACATTTTTAAGAGCATGCATCTTTCCCATTGCAACATACGCCTGTGAGACCTGGATACTTACTAAACAAGCTGAACAGCGCATAAATGCCTTTGAATATCAATGTTATAGACAGGTTCTAAGAATATCTTGGGTAAAAAAAGAACTAATGCATCCATACTTCAAGAGCTAAATATTGAAGAAGGTTGGCTATTAAAACGATAAAACAAAGAAATTTGATATATTTTGGTCACTTGAACCGTCACAAAAGTTAGGAGAGAACAATAATGGAGGATATATGCCTGGGAAGAGAGGAAGAAGAAGGCCAAGGAGAAGATGGGTGCAGGATGTAGCGGATGATCTCTAGATGGGTGTATCGGATGCGGGACATCTTACTTTTGATCGAGAAGTTTTCCAGAAGGTTGTTATAGGAGCGAGGTTCTGCAAAGGACATGCTACTGAATGAATGAATGATGATGTCTTGTATAATTTACGTTCAGTAGTTTACCATTGCTTTCTGAACGACCGACTCCCATACCAATACGTTAAAACCCAGCGCAACTCGATCTGCTGCCAAATTGGTCGCAGCTGTGTTTCAAACGCGGGTAAGTGGGCTTACGAATCTAGTCCTTAAGTCCTTAGCCAGGGAGACCGGCTCATTTACATTACTTTACCATTTACTTAGTATGCCCTTCACTTACATTACTTTACCATATACTTAGTACTGTTATCGAGCAGGCTAAAAGGATCAGAATGATCTAGCGCTTAAACTTCTTGTGCGCTTAAACTTCTTGTCTCAGGGAAGCGGTGCCTACCCCGTTCAGTTTGATTTCAGCGTTGACGTCTCTTTAAGAAATCAATGGCAAACTATTGAACGTACATTGTCCTGGATATTCAGCATGGGGGTCAAGATTGATCGTAATGTCCCATAAAAGTACACGCAGTGTTTAATAAGTACGCCCCAAGAGGTGCATTCGGGCCCTATACTTACTCACTTTACTACAGGGTGTAATTTTAATGAATGTGTGGTGTTTGAAAATATTACCGGTCCGAGTTTTGTATTCACCCCCTGTAAAGTTCATGCAACATAATAGGTAAATACAAAACTTGGACAGGCAATATTTTCAAACATTGCACTGTCATTAAAAATACGCCCAAAACATCTAAGGCAGTGGAAATGTGGTTTCTGAGGAGAATGCAAATGAAACCATGGATAGACATAAAACTAAATGAGCAAATCCCACAAGAACAAAATAAATATCGTAACTTTATTGGAGAAATTAGACTTAGTTAAGATTTATTTGGGCCAATTATGAGAAGAAATAAACTGGAGATCTTTTTGACAACTGGCAAGATTAGGGGAAAAGAAATACGTGAAGGCAGAGAGGTAATTATCCAAATGGCCTGGCCACATGGCATAATCGAGACAATACACAGCTGATCCACGACTCTGGTGATCGTGTGAGATGGCGAAACATGACCGCTCACGCTTATCGGCATGGCACATGATGATGGATGATTTACCCATTACGCTTAAATGCGTGGGACACGATCCTTTGAGTTACCTTTTCCATATCCCAGCGGCACGTAAATTCGTGACCCGACACGGTAATGTCAGTGAATGTGTGGCTAAAACTAAAGTAAGAGGCATCAGCATTTAGAATCCCTAAAATAAGTCGGCAATAACGCAATCATAAGTCGGCAATAATGCAATCTCCCCCAATCACTCAGTAATGTAGATTGATGTTTCGCGGAAAATTTTAATTGAGCTCACGCAACCACGCATTTAGCAAACGAAGCGTGAAATGTTCCTATTATACAAGAGCTAATATTCCTTTTATAACCCCCAGGAAACGTGTTTGTAATTTGCTGGTATTAAGATAATGACGACAATAGCTCTACTCAAGTAAAATATAGGTCAGACATGCCTGGTCATGAAGGAAGATTACATATGACCTAGACCTGGGTATGGAGAAAATGTTTAACATGGGTACTGTGACATACTGACCCACATGACTTCAGAATTGCAAGTTTGACGATCTGATTCTATTTGAGAAAGGGAAGAGAGGGGTTTAATCTTGGTATAATTGAGTGGTTCTGCTTATTATGCATTCTAAATACAGCCAAGTCTGATGCTTGGGGATGTTACTGCAAGCCAACAGCTTGACACGGTCATACAAAAGAAGTGTGATAAGCATGAACGGCAGATGTAAAAAAACAAAAAGGTCTTGAAATTTGTCGAAGACATCAGCGTGTCAGCAGATTAGACACAAGTGAAAACCAAAATACTGCAAGGGCAGAAGTATTATACTTCTACTTATATTCCATGCTGTGTGATGTTGATGATTATGCCTGTCCACAGTCTTCTGTCCCGTGGGCTACCAATCATTTCTTATATTGATCTTCCTTCATGCCATGATGTCATACTGTCCAGCCTCTTCTCTCTGGGTCTCTCATTGCCTCTCTTCCCTTCCAGCCTTCCCATTGTGACGATATGTTGTTTGTCCATCAAGAATGATGATGACCATTCATTTAATCCAGTGGGGTTGAAAGTATGGAGCCGTGAGTTCTAAGATGGCTGATAAGGCCTATTTTGGCTCGAAATGTTCTTTGACAATGTGGACAAAGAATTGCTTGACGTTTCTGGAGGAGGATTTTCTGCAGTGGATTTTCTGTTCTGTCTTTTCTTCACAGCTCTTGCAGTCCTGGTTGCCTCACAAGTGACTGCACCCTTGCGTAATGATGCACGCCACGAATTTCGGTCTCTGGCTTGCAGTCTCCCAGGTGTCATGATAAATTCCAAAAGCATTCAGTGAGATTTTCAGAGTGTCTTTAAAGCGTTTCCTCTGGCCGCCTTGAGAGCGTTTACCACAACGCAACTCGCCGTAAAAAATTCGTTTAGGGAGCCTGTGATCTGGCATGCGAGTCAAGTGACCAGCCCAGCGAATCTGATTCTTTATTAGTAGAGTGTGGATACTGGGCATGGACGCTCTTTCTAGGACTTCAGTGTCTGGGTTCTTGTCTTGTGACGATACAGGTGTTGATAATCATGTCTGTCAACAGTCTTCTGTCTCGTGGGCTACCAATCATTTCTGATATAGATCTTCCTTCATGCCATGATGTCAAACTGTCCAGCCTCTTCTCTCTGGAACTCTCCTTGCCTCTCCTCCCTTCCAGCCTTCCCATTGAGACGACATACTCCATCTTTCCTCTTCACATGACATGCCAAAGAATGTGGAATGTCCTCTTCAGATGTGGGTAACCAGTTCTCTTTGTGAGTTAACTTCTTTCAAGACATCTTCATTGAGTCAACTTCTTTCAAGAAATCTTCATTGAATTATCTTCTTTCAAGAAATCTTCATTGAGTTCACTTCTTTCAAGACATCTTCATTGAGAAATCTTCATTGAGTTCACTTCTTTCAAGAAATCTTCATTGAGTTAACGTATTTCAAGATATCTTCATTGAGTTAACTTCTTTCAAGACATCTTCATTGAGTTAACTTCTTTCAAGAAATCTTCATTGAGTTAACTTCTTTCAAGAAATCTTCATTGAGTTAACTTCTTTCAAGAAATCTTCATTGAGTTAACTTCTTTCAAGAAATCTTCAATGAGTTCACTTCTTTCCAGATATCTTCATTGAGTTAACTTCTTTCAAGAAATCTTCATTGAGTTCACTCGTTCATTCAAGAAATCTTCATTGAGTTCACTTCTTTCAAGAAATCTTCATTGAGTTAACTTACTTTCAAGAAATCTTCATTGAGTTAACGTATTTCAAGAAATCTTCATTGAGTTAACGTATTTCAAGAAATCTTCATTGAGTTAACTTCTTTCAAGAAATCTTCATTGAGTTAACTTCTTTCAAGACACCTTCATTGAGTTAACTTCTTTCAAGACATCTTCATTGAGTTAACTTCTTTCAAGAAATCTTCATTGAGTTAACTTCTTTCATTCAAGATATCTTCGTTAACTTCTTTCAAGAAATCTTCATTAACTTCTTTCAAGAAATCTTCATTGAGTTAACTTCTTTCAAGAAATCTTCATTGAGTTAACGTTTTTCAAGATATCTTCATTGAGTTAACTTCTTTCAAGAAATCTTCATTGAGTTAACTTCTTTCAAAACACCTTCATTGAGTTAACTTCTTTCAAGACATCTTCATTGAGTTAACTTCTTTCAAGAAACCTTCATTGAGTTAACTTCTTTCAAAATATCTTCGTTAACTTCTTTCAAGAAATCTTCATTAACTTCTTTCAAGAAATCTTCAATGAGTTAACTTCTTTCAAGAAATCTTCATTGAGTTAACGTTTTTCAAGATATCTTCATTGAGTTAACTTCTTTCAAGAAATCTTCATTGAGTTAACTTCTTTCAAGAAATCTTCATTGAGTTAACGTTTCTCAACATATCTTCATTGAGTTAACTTCTTTCAAGAAACCTTCATTGAGTTAACTTCTTTCAAGATATCTTCATTGAGTTAACTACTTTCAAGAAAACTTCATTGAGTTAACTTCTTTCAAGAAATCTTCATTGAGTTAACTTCTTTCAAGATATCTTCATTGATTTAACTACTTTCAAGAAATCTTCATTGAGTTAACTTCTTTCAAGAAATCTTCATTGAGTTAACTTCTTTCAAGATATCTTCATTGAGTTAACTTCTTTCAAGAAATCTTCATTGAGTTAACTTCTTTCAAGACACCTTCATTGAGTTAACTTCTTTCAAGAAATCTTCATTGAGTTAACTTCTTTCAAGAAACCTTCATTGAGTTAACTTCTTTCAAAATATCTTCGTTAACTTCTTTCAAGAAATCTTCCTTAACTTCTTTCAAGAAATCTTCATTGAGTTAACTTCTTTCAAGAAATCTTCATTGAGTTAACGTTTTTCAAGGTATCTTCATTGAGTTAACTTCTTTGAAGAAATCTTCATTGAGTTAGCTTCTTTCAAGAAATCTTCATTGAGTTAACGTTTTTCAAGAAATCTTCATTGAGTTAACGCTTTTCATGAAATCTTCATTGAGTTAACTTCTTTCAAGAAATCTTCAATGAGTTAACGTATTTCAAGAAATCTTCATTGAGTTAACGTATTTCAAGAGATCTTCATTGAGTTAACGTATTTCAAGAAATCTTCATTGAGTTAACGTATTTCAAGAAATCTTCATTGAGTTAACGTTTTTCAAGAAATCTTCATTGAGTTAACGTATTCCAAAAAATCTTCATTGAGTTAACGTATTTCAAAACATCTTCATTGAGTTAACGTATTTCAAGAAATCTTCATTGAGTTAACGTTTTTCAAGAAATCTTCATTGAGTTAACGTATTTCAAGAAATCTTCATTGAGTTAACATTTTTCAAGAAATCTTCATTGAGTTAACGTTTTTCAAGAAATCGTCATTGAGTTAACGTTTTTCAAGAAATCTTCATTGCTATTTCAATCCGTCCACAGTGTTCTGGTCATTTTTCTATAAAACCACATCTTTGCAGCTTCCACATAATTCCTCACTTGTCTGCTAATTGTCCATGATTCACTTCCATGCATCAGGATTGGCTCAATGCAGCTCTTAAGAGCTCTTCTCCTCATCTCGATTAGCACAGATAAATTGCAGAGAATAATGTTCAACAGGAGTATTACAGTAAGTGAAATGTAGTATGGTACGTGCCGGTTCTGTTGCGAATTGATTACGAATTTGGAAGCAGACTGCTTTGCGTTGATTTCCATACAATGGGATGAGTGCCGGCCATTCAGAAAGCAATGACAAAATACCGAACATTAACTTGCCCAGAAATCACATACAGCCAAAAACAATAGATCAAAGTTAAACCATGCAATATAGGCAAAATGTAGTATGTTGCAATGGGTAAAAGTTAAACCTTGCAATATAGGCAAAATATAGCATGGAGCAATAGGTAAACGTTAAACCATTCAATACATGTAAATTAGAATGAATTAACAAAGACGAGAAGCAAAATCAGGTAAGTTTTACTTAGAACACGAACTGTCAAAAGTGGACGCTGTGGCTAAAGCCTTCATTGGCACACAAACAACAAACCTACACTGAAACAGCTAAACGAAAACCTCTACATGAAAATATATAAAAGCTACTCGTCTGCTTCCTCAATATAGGACTTCGCATGTCTGTAGCTCAACGCCTCGAGACTAAGTGATGGAAATAATATGTAATATAAACGATATTCATTCATTCATTCAGTAGCATGTCCATTGCAGAACCTCGCTCCCATAACAACCTTCCAGAAAACCTCTCGGTATAAACGATATAGGCCAAAGAAATACAGCAACAATAAAAAATAAATACATTTGTTTAGAATAATTTCAGTGTCAAGATATTATGACCCAACAGATAATCTAATTTGACCTATTTCTTATTGGCAGTCGACCAAATTCGGAACATATTTGCTTAATAGTACTGCCTAGGCATAATGTACTTTTAAAATATGAAGTGATAGTTGTTCTCACATGCTATGTAATTATGAGGTTAGGTTACGAGCTGCATCCAGCGCCTCCTTTTTCTGTTCAGAAATAAAATTTCCTTTACAATTCTTAGGTTCTGCTTAAAATAGTGATTCCTGTTGATTTTGTTGGTGTGTTCGGGGTATATTCAACATGAGTGCGAAGAGGTTAGTTAGTATCAATGCACTTCAATACCTTTTGGGGAAGTGGGGGAGTTTATGGGCGTGTCCAGAGCTCCATGATGTGGTTTCTATTAGCCAATAATCATCGGTGCATATGAGACTAAATTGTGATTTTTTTTTTTCTTTTTTTAAATATCCTTTTTTACATGATATGCTGTCAACACCAGCATTTTACTGTTGTTGTTGATGTCTTAGCAATTTTACGTTCAGTAGTTTGCATTGCTTTCTGAACGTCCGGCTCACATTCCAATTCGTTAACACCCAGTGCAACGCGGTCTGCTGCCACATCGCACATACGTGTGTTTAGATCGTGGTTAAGCGGGATTATGAACCCCGTCCATAACTCCTTCGCCAGGGAGAAAATAGTGATTACAGACAACAAAATCCGGTCATTCTGGAGGCAGGAGTTCAGGTCTTGGTTTTCGAGAATTCTTCTGAATTCAGGTCTTGGTTTTCGAGAATTCTTCTGAGTTCAGGTCTTGGTTTTCGAGAATTCTTCTGAGTTCAGGTCTTGGTTTTCGAGAATTCTTCTTCTGAGTTCAGGTCCCGATTTTCGAGAATTCTTCTGAGTTCAAATCTTGGTTTTAGAGAATTCTTCTGAGTTCAATTCTTGGTTTTCGAGAATTGTTCTGAGTTCAGGTCTTGGTTTTCGAGAATTCTTCTGAGGGTGAGGTATTAATCTGCACAGGTGGGTCTGTATTTAGACACTAAAATAGTTCATGGGCTTTTAAGGCGCAGGATGGAGTGAGAACTATGAAGGAAGACTGTGTTACTTTGGCCTTGACAATACTGTCTATTGAGGATATGGCAGTCGTCATCATCATTACCATCATCTTTCACTTTTGCTGGTAAGCGGCCTGGGGAGGTGCACAGCAATATGAAATAAATAGCATATTCACATCAACCCTATGCCAGTCAGTCAGTCAGTCAGTCAGTCAGTCAGTCAGTCAGTCAGTCAGTCAGTTAGTTAGTTAGTTAGTCAGTTAGTTAGTTAGTTAGTTAGTTAGTTAGTTAGTTAGTTAATTAGTTAGTCAGTCAGTTAGTTAGTTATTTAGTTAGTCGACAGATCATCATCATCATTGCACACCGAATCATTCAGTCCATAAGTGCTCGGATCCCCTCCTCAGCAAATCCCGCAGCATGTAGCGGCTCACGACACCAGTTCTGTGTTGGTTTATTACTCTTCTTTGGCTTCCTGCGTAGTGTTCTTGTTTGGCAACACCTCTTTTAACTTGCTGTTCTCGCAGATTGACCATGGTTGTAGATTCACGGTCATCACTTGGTTCTCGTAAACGACTTACTTCTCGAAGAGCATTCAGAATGTCTGCCTGGTTCATGGCTCGTCCGCCTTCCACATTAGCCCTACCTGCAAGCCTTTCAGTCTGCTCATTCCCTTGTAAACCCGCATGCCCTGGCACGAAGATAAAACTAATCTTTGCCACCCGAGACGCTCCAGAGACAGCAGCCACTCTCTTCGGACCCCCACCCCCACACCTCTGTCCTCCTGATCATACTCATTGAGTCACTAAGGACACATGCCCGATTGAATGTCTGTGTCTCTAGCAGTGTTATTGCTTTACTTACTGCCATGAATTCCATAGTCGGGCTGCTTGTGGTGACAGCAAAAGCGCCAGACTCTTCCTTCACAATTTTCCCTCCTGCCTGAGCCGTAAAGGTCCACGAACTTCTCACTCCTCAGACGACCGACCCATCCGTGTAAATGACAGCATCATCTTCTAAAGAATTCTCGAAGATCAGAGCCTGTACTTCCTCCCCCACCGCAGCTGGAATTTCTTGTCTGCATTTTCTGTCTAGTTGGATGCACACTGAAAAGGATGTACAGGACTCTGTTGGCACTTGTACCCACTCCTCGCCAGGTTCTAAGTCCTCAAGTGAACACACCTGTTGAAGAATGTCTTCGGCTTGACCCATGCGCGACTTTCCTCTTTTTAACCTGCTGCCCTTTACCTTCTTAATCGCACTATGCAGTGGATGTTGTGTGTTTGCTTTGACTCTGAGATAGGCACATGTTTGGCAAATTCGTATTCTGTCCTTCATGGTTGGAAAATCAAGAAGGTAGCTCATCGCCCTGCATGATGCATCTCTTATACATCCAAGAGTAATGCGCAAAGCTTCGTTCTGTATCCTTTCCATCCTTTCTATCTGCTTGTCGCTGAGAGTCAGGATAGCCATCGCATACTCTAAAACAGAAACGACCAGACCATCGTAAAGAAGACATAGATGGCGCTGCTCACAGTTTGCCGCCTCCATCACCCGCATCGCAGCCAAACTCCGATTGGCCTTTGCTATCACCAGGTCTACGTGCTCAATATAAGCTTGGCTTCGATCAATTCGTATCACCAGATAATTCATTGCCTGTGTTCTTTCCAATGTCTCTGAACCCAGATTTACAGTTGGCGTTGGTGTGTTGACAATATGGTTATTCAAAGAGAACCATGTCACTGTTATCTTTGTTGGGTTGACCATTGCCCCAGCTTCAACCAAGTGCTTATGTTTATGCAACTCTATGCTACCAATGTCAAACTTGTACATTATTTAAATCACACTTAAGCAAAATCAACACTTGCAAGATGAAATGCTTGAGAAGAGCTGCCAACTTACCTATCTTAGACCGAGTAAGAAATGTTGTTATAACAGTGAGAGGGGGATCAACACTTTGGTTCATACATACTGAAAGGCAGAAGATTAAATGGTTTGGCCATCTCGATTGAATGCACCACCATCAACTACCAGCACTGGCGCTACATCACATAATATCTAATGCGAGAGCTACAGGACGTACGAGAAGAAAATTGAGGACATGACAGGAACTAAAGAAATAGCCTGGCAGTAGACACAGACTTCCACGCAGGCATCCTTTCTCAATGACCCGAAGTACGCGGAGGGATATGTTAAGGAGTGGATACGGGGACTTACGGACCGAATGGTTAGATGCGCAGTGAGAATAATCCGTCGACTAACTACTTTGTATCCACGTGAGGAACGTAACCTGCGCGAAAATCGGTAGCGGTTCTCGCCCGGTTGGTAACTTACAGGGTATGTGAGCCGGTCGCTCAGAAAGCAATGGCAAACTACTAAGCGTAATCTTGTCAAGAAATCAACAATCAGCTGAAAGATGCTGATGTTGACAGCGATGTCCTGTAAAGAATATGCGAACAAACAAACAAACAAAAACAACAACAACAACAACAACAACTAACTACTTAGTCAGATATGACTGAGCTACCGTATGACAAGAGACGGTACTACCTGATTTCTGTTAGTGCTGAATGTTTGGCAGGGCTCACCAAACCGACATTGTGCCAATGACTTTGGGCGGAGGAACCCAATTGGGAAGATACAAACCATATCTTGATGGGAAGCTACAAACCATATCCTGATGGGAAGATACAAACCATATCTTGATGGGAAGATACAAACCATATCCTGATGGGAAGATACAAACCATATCCTGATGGGAAGATACAAACCATATCTTGATGGGAAGATACAAACCATATCCTGATGGGAAGGAAATGCAACTTAAAAACTGCATGTCATACCAAGGGACGATAAGTACGTGCTCTTTTATTCATTGATCAGTACTTATCACATGACTATGACATGATCATGTTCAACGTACGCAATTACGCGGGGTGCGGCACGAACGGATTTCAAATGAACGCCCCTTATCCAAGTCAACACCACCTCCAACTCCACCTCCACACTGGGACAAATGAAGCTGAGAGGAGTCGGGGTAACGGGGATCTGTCTCGCTGGATGGTGTGTAGAGATGAGGAGGAACCCCACCTTGTTAATCATCGTCGTGTACCCTGCCAAGTAGCACAGAAGTTCATGTAGACATTTGTTACAAATCGCAGATATTCTTTGATGGTTTCTTGTAACAGTCGGTCATTCAACACCACTCGGCCAGTAATAATATTGGATTTAAACTTCACTCAATGGAGTCATGACAGGGCACAAGGTAGCACGGTTTCGCTCACCTGCCGGCGCCATAGTCACGTGATCGATTCCACTTCCTTGCGGGATATTCTTTGACCAGGGCTCCCAGGTCGAGCACGTTAAATGTGAGTACCAGGAAATTTGTTTTTCGCAATCCTCAATCAGCATGACCCAATGGATAAGAGCCCGGTCTCCCTGGCAAAGAGGTTAACAATTTTCTCCGTAATCCCGTATATCCATGTGAGGAACACAGCTGCGCGAGATTCGGCAGCGGATTGCGTCGCGTTGGTTATTTACGGGGCATGTGAGCCGGTCACTCAGAAAACAATGGCAAACTACTGAACGTAATCTTGCCAAGACCATCAACAGCAGCTGAAAAATGCTGGTGTTGGTTGAAACTTTTAAAACAAAAATAGATAAGAGAGCCCATTTTTAAACATCCGATGTGCTGATGCAGGGGTAGCGGGTTGATCACCAACACCAATATTTTTTTTATATCCTATTTACAGTACACTGCAGTCAACGCCAACATTTTTCAGCTGCTTTTGATGCCTTGGCAAGTTTTACGTTCAGTAGTTTGCCATTGCTATTTCAAATAACGGCGCACATATCTTCCGAAAGAAACCAAAGCGACGCTATCCACTGCCGAACCTTGCGCAGCTGTCTACACCAATTAGTTGGAATAAAATGTTTACTTCTTCTCCTTGCCTTGGGACCGTAACTTACAAGATCCTCTGAAGTCGGAGTGGGTTAGCCTGATGTCGAGAGACACTGGTACTAGGTAGAGCTAATCAACACGCAAAAGTCAGTCCAGTGTACTATAAATACAGGGTGTATTTTTAATGACTGTGCAGTGTTTGAAAATATTGCCGGTCCAAGTTTTGTATTTACATTATTTTTGTTTCATGAACTTTATAGAGAGTGAATACAAAACTTGGACCGGCAATATTCTCACATACTGCATAACCATTAAAAATACACCTTAAAGTAGCATACGTATGGACCACGCTTGAATCCAAAGCAAACGAACGCAAAAAAGTCATAGTTAGTGTTTTTATAACAGCTCGGCATCATCTATTTCTTTTTATTACTCAGAATATGTTCGGTGCTTCTCTACCAAGGTCAGCTTCTGACTCTATTACTTAGCACAAAGTTGAACCAACAAATCTGCCGATTCCATCAGTTTGTACACAGTTGACCCAATACAGTGTCCGATTCCCTCACTTTTACAACGTTGAACCAATACAGTGTCCGATTCCCTCACTTTGTACACATTTGAACCAATACAGTGTCCGATTCCATCACTTTGTACACATTTGAACCAATACAGTGTCCGATTCCCTCACTTTGTACACATTTGAACCAATACAGTGTCCGATTCCCTCACTTTGTACACATTTGAACCAATACAGTGTCCGATTCCCTCACTTTTACAAAGTTGAACCAATACAGTGTCCGATTCCCTCACTTTGTACACATTAGAACCAATACAGTGTCCGATTCTATCACTTTGTATACATTTGAACCAATACAGTGTCCGATTCTATCACTTTGTATACATTTGAACCAATACAGTGTCCGATTCCCTCACTTTTACAAAGTTAAACCAATACAGTGGCCGATTCCCTCACTTTGTACACATTTGAACCAATACAGTGTCCGATTCCCTCACTTTGTACACATGTGAACCAATACAGTGTCCGATACCGACACTTTGTACACATTTGAACCAATACAGTGTCCGATTCCCTCACTTTTACACAGTTGAACCAATACAGTGTCCGATTCCATCACTTTGTACACATTTGAACCAATACAGTGTCCGATTCCATCACTTTGTACACATTTGAACCAATACAGTGTCCGATTCCCTCACTTTTACACAGTTGAACCAATACAGTGTCCGATTCCATCACTTTGTACACATTTGAACCAATACAATGTCCGATTCCATAACTTTGTACACATTTGAACCAATACAGTGTCCGATTCCCTCACTTTTACAAAGTTGAACCAATACAGTGTCCGATTCTCTCACTTTTACAAAGTTGAACCAATACAGTGTCCGATTCCCTCACTTTTACAAAGTTGAACCAATACAGTGTCCGATTCTCTCACTTTTTACACATTTGAACCAATACAGTGTCCGATTCCATCACTTTGTACACATTTGAACCAATACAGTGTCCGATTCCATCACTTCGTACACATTTGAACCAATACAGTGTCCGATTCCCTCACTTTTACAAAGTTGAACGAATACAGTGTCCGATTCCATCACTTTGTACACATTTGAACCAATACAGTGTCCGATTCCATCACTTTGTACACATTCGAACCAATACAATGTCCGATTCCATCACTTTGTACACATTTGAACCAATACAGTGTCCGATTCCCTCACTTTTACAAAGTTAAACCAATACAGTGGCCGATTCCCTCACTTTGTACACATTTGAACCAATACAGTGTCCGATTCCCTCACTTTGTACACATGTGAACCAATACAGTGTCCGATACCGACACTTTGTACACATTTGAACCAATACAGTGTCCGATTCCCTCACTTTTACACAGTTGAACCAATACAGTGTCCGATTCCATCACTTTGTACACATTTGAACCAATACAGTGTCCGATTCCATCACTTTGTACACATTTGAACCAATACAGTGTCCGATTCCCTCACTTTTACACAGTTGAACCAATACAGTGTCCGATTCCATCACTTTGTACACATTTGAACCAATACAATGTCCGATTCCATCACTTTGTACACATTTGAACCAATACAGTGTCCGATTCCCTCACTTTTACAAAGTTGAACCAATACAGTGTCCGATTCCCTCACTTTTACAAAGTTGAACCAATACAGTGTCCGATTCTCTCACTTTTTACACATTTAAACCAATACAGTGTCCGATTCCATCACTTTGTACACATTTGAACCAATACAGTGTCCGATTCCATCACTTCGTACACATTTGAACCAATACAGTGTCCGATTCCCTCACTTTTACAAAGTTGAACGAATACAGTGTCCGATTCCATCACTTTGTACACATTTGAACCAATACAGTGTCCGATTCCATCACTTTGTACACATTTGAACCAATGTCCGATTCCCTGACTTTCACAAAGTTGAACCAATACAGTGTCCGTTTCCATCACTTTGTACACATTTGAACCAATACAGTGTCCGATTCCATCACTTTGTACACATTTGAACCAATACAGTGTCCGATTCCATCATTTTGTACACATTTGAACCAATACAGTGTCCGATTCCCTCACTTTGTACACATTTGAACCAATACAGTCTCCGATTCCGTCACTTTGTACACATTTGAACCATTACAAAGTCCGATTCCCTCACTTTGTACACATTTGAACCAATACAGTGTCCGATTCCATCACTTTGTACACATTTGAACCAATACAGTGTCCGATTCCCTCACTTTGTACACATTTGAACCAATAGAGTGTCCGATTCCCTCACTTTGTACACATTTGAACCAATACAGTGTCCGATTCCCTCACTTTTACAAAGTTGAACCAATACAGTGTCCGATTCCCTCACTTTGTACACTTTAGAACCAATACAGTGTCCGATTCCCTCACTTTTACAAAGTTGAACCAATAAAGTGTCCGATTCCCTCACTTTGTACACATTTGAACCAATACAGTGTCCGATTCCCTCACTTTTACAAAGTTGAACCAATACAGTGTCCGATTCTATCACTTTGTATACATTTGAACCAATACAGTGTCCGATTCCCTCACTTTTACAAAGTTGAACCAATACAGTGTCCGATTCCCTCACTTTTACAAAGTTAAACCAATACAGTGGCCGATTCCCTCACTTTGTACACATTTGAACCAATACAGTGTCCGATTCCCTCACTTTGTACACATTTGAACCAATACAGTGTCCGATTCCATCACTTTGTACACATTTTAACCAATACAGTGTCCGATTCCATCACTTTGTACACATTTGAACCAATACAGTGTCCGATTCCATCACTTTGTACACATTTGAACCAATACAGTGTCCGATTCCATCACTTTGTACACATTTGAACCAATACAGTGTCCGATTCCATCACTTTGTACACATTTGAACCAATACAGTGTCCGATTCCATCACTTTGTACACATTTGAACCAATACAGTGTCCGATTCCATCACTTTGTACACATTTGAACCAATACAGTGTCCGATTCCATCACTTTGTACACATTTGAACCAATACAGTGTCCGATTCCCTCACTTTGTACACGGGTGAACCAATACAGTGTCCCATTCCATCACTTTGTACACGGGTGAACCAATACAGTGTCCGATTCCGTCACTCTGTACACACACACTGTTTAACGAATACAGTGTCCGATTCCGTCACTCTGTACACAGTTGAATAAACTCACCTTCCTACTCCATCACTTCGTACACAGTTGAATAAACTCAGCTTCCGATTCCATCCCTTCGTACAAAGATGAACAATACTGTACAGTTTCCGATTCCATCACTTCGTACACAGTTGAATAAACTCAGCTTCCTACTCTATTATTTCGTACAAAGTTGAACAAACACATTCGGCAAACAACAACAAGAACGAACATTAATTGTGCGATGTTTCCAGCTGTTTGTAACTGACCACGTTAATTTATTTCTCATAAACTGGACACCTGACATTTCTCAGCAATCACCTTGTCTTATTGTATCCTATTTTAGCCTCCAGATATAAGAAAATATGGAGGATAATTAATGCAAGTAGGCTAGCATCTATAAATTGCACTGACATGTAGCCGATAAATTGTGTAGATTTCGTCGAGTCGTTCATCAGAGGTCGCAGTATCCCCCATTCCTGTCTAGACAGACCTTGAACTTAGGACAAATATATATGGTTTGTGATATTATTTACGTCATGTAGACGTAATCAGTTAATTGAGGATCAGAATGATCGAGTGGATAAGAACGCTCGTACTTAAACTTCCGGTGTGCTGATGACGATGAAGAGGGTTCATCCCCTACACCGTTGATTTGAAATAAAATGTTGACTTCTCGTCCTTGACTTGGGGACGTAAATTACAAGTACCTCTGAAGTAGGAGTTGGTTCGCCTATTGGCGAGAGACATTGGTAATAAGGAACGCTAATCCACACACAAAAATCTTCGTAGTGCACTTGTAGCACTGTATGAAATATGCTTTAGTTCAAAGCGAACGAACGCAAAAACAAAACACAACACAATAGTTAATCGAACCCTGACCATGTAGCGACCAATGCACAGGCCTTATTACACAGCCGTCCTCGTTTTCATTCTAAGCCAGTTAAGTACATTACGGATCTCGGTCAGTTTAGTCTCATAAAACTGGTGGCAGACACATCTCAGGCCAGGTAAGGTGATTGGGATATTCCTGACCATGTAAGCCGTA
This sequence comes from Cepaea nemoralis, assembly GCA_014155875.1. NCBI lineage: Eukaryota > Metazoa > Mollusca > Gastropoda > Stylommatophora > Helicidae > Cepaea > Cepaea nemoralis. Next base: position 196,035 of record JACEFZ010012375.1, read on the forward strand.
GCGTGGTGTTTGGTCACATAAATTGTGGGCCTCAAACTATATCACGAATAGTCTCAATGATGTTGAATGGATTTATTTGACTTTACATTAGTTCCAGTAAAGAGATGTGTGTTTATTTGTGTTTGTGTGGACCACGAGAAATTATGCGGGATGGATTGCGACGGTGGCATGGAGGAATATCAACGGCAGAGCTGATCCAGAAAACCAAGGACAGAGATCTGTGGAGTCATGAACGCCTACACCAGTCGGCACGACACTTGATGATGATGATGATGATGATGATGATGATGATGATGATAATGATGATGATGATGATGATGATGATGGAGTGCGCTAGAGTCGTGTGGTAGAGGTGTGTGGTAGAGGTGTGTGGTAGAGGTGTGTGGTAGAGTCGTGTGTGGTAGAGGTGTGTGGTAGAGTCGTGTGTGGTAGAGGCGTGTGATAGAGGTGTGTGGTAGAGGTGTGTTGTAGAGTCGTGTGTGGTAGAGTCGTGTGTGGTAGAGGTGTGTGGTAGAGGTGTGTGGTAGAGTCGTGTGTATTAGAGGTGTGTGGTAGAGTCGTGTGGTAGAGTCGCGTGTGGTAGAGTCGCGTGTGGTAGAGGTGTGTGGTAGAGGTGTGTGGTAGAGGTGTGTGGTAGGATTGAGTCCAAGAATGCAAGGGGAAGGACAATCATTACAATTTGAAACGCATTGCTTGTTTGGATTGTTGGCTCGTTGGTTGGTCGATCAGTAGGTCAGTCGTTTGGTTAGCTGGTCGGTACGTCCGTCGCTTGGTTGGTTGGTCGGTACGTCCGTCGCTTGGTTGGCTGGTCGGTACGTCCGTCGCTTGTCTGATTAGTTGGTCCGTCGGTCGCTTGATTGACTGATCGGTCGGTCTGTCGCTCGCTTGGTTGGCTGGTCGGTCTGTCGGTCGCTTGGTTGGCTGGTCGGTCAATCGGTTGGTTGGTTGGGTGGTTGGTTAGACGGTTCTTCGGGTGGCTGGTTGGTTGGGTGTTTGGAAAGTTGGATGGTGAATCCTGTGAAGATCTTGTTTTGACTCTTATGTCCGATACATTAGCATTCAAGTCGTCGAAACTTGTATCTATCGTAGTAAGATTTTTGTATGCTTTTTCCCCCTATGCCTGGTAGTGTGTCATGTTTTCCCCATGCCTGTAAGTGTGTCATGTTTTCCCCATGCCTGGTAGTGTGTCATGTTTTCCCCATGCCTGGTAGTGTGTCATGTTTTCCCCATGCCTGGTAGTGTGTCATGTTTTCCCCATGCCTGGTAGTGTGTCATGTTTCCCCCATGTCTGGTAGTGTGTCATGTTTTCCCCATGCCTGGTAGTGTGTCATGTTTTCCTTCCCCATGCCTGGTAGTGTGTCATATTTTCCCCATGCCTGGTAGTGTGTCATGTTTTCCCCATGCCTGGTAGTGTGTCATGTTTTCCCCATGCCTGGTAGTGTGTCATGTTTTCCCCATGCCTGGTAGTGTGTCATGTTTTCCCCATGCCTGGTAGTGTGTCATGTTTTCCCCATGCCTGGTAGTGTGTCATATTTTCCCCATGCCTGGTAGTGTGTCATGTTTTCCCCATGCCTGGAAGTGTGTCATGTTTTCCCCATGCCTGGTAGTGTGTCATGTTTTCCCCATGCCTGGTAGTGTGTCATGTTTTCCCCATGCCTGGTAGTGTGTCATATTTTCCCCATGCCTGGTAGTGTGTCATGGTTTCCCCATGCCTGGTAGTGTGTCATGTTTTCCCCATGCCTGGTAGTGTGTCATATTTTCCCCGTGCCTGGTAGTGTGTCGTGTTTTGTTTTTGTTTTTGTTTTTCGTTAGCTCGCTTTGAACTCAAGTGTAGTTCATGCACGTGCAACTACTTTTATTGCACTGGACTGATTTTGCGTGTGGATTAGTTTTCCCTATTACCTCCTCGCCATCAGGAGAACCCACTCCGACTTCTGAGGTATTTGTAATTTATATCCCCAAGTCAAGGACGAGAAGTTAACATTTTAGTCCAGCTGACATGTGTAGGTGTTGAACCTACTCCCTCTGCGTCAGTACACCGGATGTTTAAAAACCGGTCAGCTGGACTATAATATTGACTTCTCATCCTTCACTTGGGAACGTAAAATTACAAGTACCTCAGAAGTCGAAGCGGATTCGCTTGATGGTGAGGGACATTGGTCATACGGAAAGCTAACCCCCAGCCACAGGTCAGTTCAGTGCACTCTCAAGCAGTGACAACTACTTGAACTACAGTGTGTATTTTTAATGACTGTGCAGTATTTGAAAATATTGCCCGTCCACGTTTTGTGTCTACCTAATATGTTGCATGAACTTTACAGAGGGTGAATGAAAAACTTGGAAAGGCAATATTTTCAAAACTCTGCTACCATATTAACAACCTTTAAGTCATAGCTGTGACACAGCTCTAACCCCAATTTTCCGACATCCATTTTTGTTTGGTTGAAATCTACTTTTGTTTGGCGCTGAATCAATTAACGATATGGGAATAACATGGACAGTTAAATATATGAGGGCTTGAAGTGAGTTGGTCGAGGGTCTATTCAACAATGGAGAATAGATGGCAAAAGAAGAAAAACTGTTACTACAAAGAAAATGTGTGGACCTAAATGCAACATCCAAGAGAGTGGAACCAGTTTAAAACAAGTCAATGTATTTAAGTATTTGGGTACTTTAATAACAGCAGTTGGAAGGTGTGTCAATGAAGTTACATACTGAATAGCCCGAGTAAAATTGAAAAACAACACAAAGGTAAAAAATACCAAGTTCATGCACAAAAGAATTCAGGAGCTCACTAATAAAATAACTCCTACATCAACCAGCTGCCTGAAAACAACAGATGGAAAAATCTTAATAGAACAAGATCAGAGTGTACGTGCATGACAGATTATGTGAAAATCATTTATGATTATACAAGAGAAGAACAGTGTGATGTTCGGAATAACAATGAAAGACCATCAATTTTGAAAATGGAAGTTCAGAATGCTCCTAACCATATGAAAACTGGAAAGACCCCTGGTACAGATAACATCACAATAGAAATGATCAATGCCTTAGAAGAATATGGAATAGACCAAATCACCAGAGCGTTGAACGCAATATATGATACTGAATTCTATAATTCAATATTTATTGCAATCCCGAAGAAATCAGGAGCCTTGAAATGTGATTAACATCGAACAATTAGTATAACGAGCCAAATCACGAAGATTTTGCTAATCATCATCATGCAAAGAGGAAGAAAATACAACCTGAAATAGGAGAAGACCAATGTGGGTTCGTAGAAGGCAAGTGTACAGTAAATGCCGTGTATATGTTTAGAACATGAATTTAACATTCTATAGAAGTAAAACAAAACAAAAGACCTACATCTTTGCTTTATTGACTACACAAAGGCTTTCAATAAAGTGAGACATGTCAACATGGTGAAGATGCTTGTAGATCTACAAATTGATGGGAAAGACTTTAGACATGTAAACAACATATATTGGAAACAACAAGCTGCCATAAAGATTGATAATGAAATAGGTCAGTATCAGCCTATTAAGAGAGGTGTGCGACAGGGGTGTGTATACAGTGAAAATATTTTCAGAAATATAGAAGATATGGAATGAATCAACATTGGGAGACATCATTAACATTTGATATGCAGATGATACAGTCTTGATTGCAGACAATGAAAAGGACCTGCAACATTTAGTAGATACTGTTGTTGTACACAGTGAACAACTAGGGTCAGAATTAAATTGTAAGAAGACACAGATTATGGTGGTCACTAGGAAGAAGGAAATACCACGATACAAGTAAATGAGAATATTGTTCAACAAGTGAATCGGTACAATTACAAGAATCTAGACACAATTGTAAAATCTGATGGGAGAACAAGAATCGCCATGGCGAAGGTAACCTTTTTAAAAAATGGAAAACATACTGACCAATAAAAAAGATGTCAATTGCAACGAGAAATAAGAATGTTGAGGTGCTACATAGAACCTGCACTTTTGTAACGATGTGAAGCGTTGACAATGATCAGACAAGCTGAAACACGTCTGATGGCTATCGTAATGTGGTTTAGGCGAAAATACAAAGAATACCATGGACAGACATAAAAACCAATGACCAAGTCCTACAAAAAACACAAAATGCATGAAAACCGTACACTGATTAGAGAAATAAGAAGTAGACAGTCACATTTTTTTTTTTGGGGGGGGGGGGGGGGGGGAGAGACACGTTATGAGCAGAGATAAATTAGAGAACTTGTTGATAACTGGCAAGATTGAGGTGGAAGAGAACTAGGGGAGGGCAGAGGCAAGATTGAGGTGGAAGAGAACTAGGGGAGGGCAGAGAAGTAAATACCTGGATGGCTTGGCCACGTGGCATGGCCGAGACAAGAACACTGAGCTGATCGACGACTCTGGTGATCGTGTGAGATGGCGAAACATGACCGCCCACGCTTATCGGCATGGCACATGATGATGATGGCCCTATGTACGGAAGCAAATACTAGACAATTAGCAGACATTTGAAGAATTATATGGAAGCTGCGAAGATGTGTCTTTTTTTTTTTATTATTGAATGATGACAACGCCATGGAAGGTTAAAAAAAGCAATGAAGATGTATAGAAATAAGTAAATTCGCAAAGACAACTGGTTATGAGAAGAGGAATTCCTGAGCATGTCGACACAACTGAAAGGTTGAAGGGGAGGAGAGGAAAAAGTAACCAAGAGAGAAGATGCTGGTTAGTTTGACCTGTCATGGAGGAACGTTGATTTCAGAAATAAATGACAGCATAGGAGACTGAAGGCTGTGTACAGATATGATCAACACCACCATATCACATGTTACTCGTAGATAAGAAGAAGAAGAAAGAGGCAAATCCATAACACATGGACACAAGCGCTGACGCTCACAATTCGCAAGCATATCACAGTCTATATGATGAATGATATTGCATTCATTCATTCATCATCGTCTTCCACTTTTGCCGTTAAGTGTTGTGGGGAGGAATAGTTGACGTTCCAGCGTCCGATGGTTGGCACTGGATTGTGTCATTCCGTGTGATTGTACAATGTTTTTGATGTTGCCAATCCATTTTCTACTCGGCAGTCCTCTTGCTCTCGCAGCAATTCTTCTTTGATGCCACTCTACTGCTGGTAATTGATAGTGTTGCATTCTAACGAGATGGCCAAATCATTTGATCTTCTGTCTTTCAATATATGTGGTACAAGGTGTTGATCCCACAGTCTGTCTGATAACATCGTTTCTTATTCGGTCTCGGATAGTCAAGTTGACGGCTTTCTTCAAGCATCTCATCTCGAAGGTGTTGATTTTGCGTACGTGTGATTTGCATAATGTCCAAGTTTGACATTGGCAGCATGAGGTTGGTGTCGATATGCAAATTATTATCTGTCGTTTTGCGGTCATTATATTTGGGTGTTTCAGTATGGGTATTGGATTCATTAACAATAATAAAGTCGATTTCAGCTTTGATTTAAGTCTCTGCGATCAAAATTCTCTAGAAGACTCGAGGCGCCGAAGATAATTGCATCAATGGACATCGAGCGAAGAATGTTGTTCATATTCTGTCAACATCTGATTCTCTTAGTAATTGGGACTTCTCAGTGTCAAAGAGTCAGCTGATGAAACTAGAGCGCGTACAGAATCACCAGGCTGCGATGATGCAGTCTGTTTCCAAGAAGATTTCATGATGTTGAAGTAGTCTGAGTCGGCTGTAGTCTGCGAGTTATCACAGAAGTAGTCTAGCTATGAGATCATTCATGCATGTATTTCTTTTGCTACATGTTGTATTCCCAGCAAGCTTTTATAATGCAGAGGTTAGCGCGGTTGCCTACCGGTGAGATGCTCATGTGTTTGAATCCATGTTGAAGTGAGGATTTTCTTTTATATTAAATCCGGCTCTTAGCCATCTCAGGCAGACGTGGTTGTGGTCATTTAGAAATGGGTGTATTGTCCAGAAGATTAGTTACATCATACGGTCTGGAGATAATGGTGCTGCACGGAGTGACCAGAGGATCTGGTCGACACTCAGCACTCCGAGGAAAAGTCGCACGGACACATAATCAGACTGCTACTGGTACCATAAGTATTAGGACTCTTCGCTGGCTGTTGCAGATGAGGACGGAACAAGTAATGGGATGTCCCGGGTGCTATGATGTGGGTTCTTGACTTAACTCAACTCGGTCCCTTAGACTGACCTAGCCTTAAATTATTATTCTTCTTCTTCAGCATTCCGAGCCATTGAGGTTCTTTGCTGCAGACACAATCCGTCTCCATTCGTCTCTCTGGTTGACCTTCTCTTGTCAGTCGTTGATTCCAACTGCTTGTAGATCTGTATGTATATTGTCTCTCCACCGTCTCCTTAGTCTACCTCGGGGTCTACGGTCATTTATTTCCTGAGTGTATGCGAGTTTTGTTTCCCTATTATCTTCCATTCTTTCTATACGCCCCAGCCATTGCAGCCTATTAGCCTTCATGATACCAGTGATTAGCGGGGACTTAAACAGATCATAAATGTCTTTGTTGCTTCTTCTTTTCCACTCTCCACTTTGTGTATCCCTAATGGGTCCAAAGATGCGTTTTAAGACTTTGTTCTCAAAGGTTTGTAACAAGGCTTCGTCTCCTTTAGTTGTACTCCAGGTTTCAGAGCCATACAGCACAACTGGTCTGATCAGTGTTTTGTATATTGTGATCTTGGTGTTACGAGATAGCGCCTTTGATTTTAGCAGGTGTTGTAGTGCATAGTATATCTTATTTCCAGAGTTGATTCTAGCTTGTATTTCTTCCCTTATTATGTTGGAGCAGTTGAAGATTGTACCCAGGTATTTGTATGTTTCCGTTCTTTTAATGGTCATATTATCTATTTGTATGTGGTCAGAGTTTTTAGCTGTTCCTTCTCTTGAAATTACCATATAATCTGTCTTATCTTGGTTAATAACCAGCCCCATTTGCTGAGCTTTTTCCTTTAAGTGAGTCAATATTTCCACCGTCTTTTGTTCATTTTCCCCTATAATATCTATATCATCTGCGTAACCAAGCAGTCTGGATGTTCCTCCAATAGAACATTCCTCCCTTACTTTCCTTACAACTTTCTCAAAGCCTAAAATTGGTACCATGAAATTTGCTCGAAAGTAAAAGCGCCAGTGTGATATTGACCAAATCATCCATCTAGTGCCAAATAGTCCAAAATATGAGACTAGTACCATATACCTAATTCACCTCAAAGCATGAAAAGAATACACACTAAATTTTTTTTTTCTTTTGATGCCAAGGGGAGTAAAAACACAGACATCAACTGTAGACAAAAACTCTGACACTGCGCTGCTTGAGTTACTCCCCATTCATTTTATTTCATAATTTGTGTCATGTGTATATTATATATTTTTCCTTGAGGTTGCAATGATAATTATCTGAATAATGAATAATTCACAGCGTGTCTTTCTTTTTTCTCTGAGATGTCACGGGAAGATGACATTTCAATGCAGAGCGTAATTTTAATTGTTTGTTTGTTGTTGTTGTTGTTTTACACAGAAGTGTGTGCATAATTCGATTTGAGTTATCGATTTAGTTTGTCATATTCCTCATCCATTGGATTCTCCTGTACAGAATTTTGCCCTCATAACACGTTTCCCGCAATTTCTCTCTGTCATAAACCAGATGTCCTCTGCCTTTCGTATACTGCCTTGTGCTTTCTTTGATATCTACTGCTTGCCTATACTTCTATTAGTGCCCATCAATATCATCATCTCATCTTGTTCCTCTTGCACCTTGCGGTGTCGAGTCAAAACATAAAAACATAAACAGCAGGAATGTGCCTGTTTATGAACTGTATATATATATATATATATATATATATATATATATATATATATATATATATATATATATATATATATATATATATATATATATATATTCCCATGGATTCTGTTATTCCCTCTGTCCATCGTTTACATGGTCGGCCTTAACCTCTCTCTCCTCTCTCTCTCTCTCTCTCTCTCTCTCTCTCTCTCTCTCTCTCTCTCTCTCTTCTCTCTCTCATCTGTGTGTGTGTGTCTTGTGGAGTCTCTGTGGCGAAGTGGTCAAAGCCGTTTGACTCGGGCTCCGAAGGTTGTGGATTCGATTCCGGGCCGTGTCCTTCGGTTCACGAGTGAAATTTTTCGGATACTCCTGTAGGTCGTCGCTAGAGCTACGAAGTTCGTGCTTTGTGCGACGCTTTCCGCGCTGCGGAAAGAGACCGAGCCATATGGGATAAAATCCCGGTGCAATGAAGTCGACTGTCGACTTTAAGTGACTTTTTAGGCCTTATCCTCTAGTTCAGATCAATAAATCCGACATTATTTCTCTTGTGTTGTCAGGTCTTAGCCAGATATGACTAAGCTACCGTATGACAGTAGACGATACTACCTGCTTTCTGTATCGCTGAAATTTGAACGGCGCGTACTAATCCCGACACCCACATTGTGTCAACGGCTTCGGACGGGGGAGCGCAATTGGTATGGTACAACACGTAACCTGGTGCGAGTAAATGCAACCCAAAGACTAAATGTCGTGGCAGGGCAGACCAGACACTAAGTCTTGGTTGGCAACAGGTCTAGAGTTCTTTCTCCGACAGGAGGACAGTTAGAGCATTGAAATGCTTATCCGGCAGCTTCTGCAGCTTGTCTTGTCCCAGATGTATTGGTGTTACATTTTCTCTTGATTAAAGTAGGCGGGCCGAGAGAATAATCATGCTGCATGGGCAACACCTGGTCCCTACACTACAGACCCGGCTTTTTTGTTATTTTCTAAGCACACTGTAACAAACTATTGTAGTCAAATACGGGAGAAGTGTTACACAGTGAGAAAAGTAATCTCATTCACATATTTTATGTGCTTTCCGCGATATGGCCAACACCATACCATTTACTAACATGTGATTTGATGCCTGAGAAGTTAGGTTACTTTTAGTTTGGCTAGCAAACTAGCTGGATTTTCTATAGCTATATACGACAGGCTTATGACCATTAATATACCCCGGCTAAACGGAAGGAAGCATACAGCCACGGTGTGGTCTACGCACCAACCATGACCAATGAATATGACGTCCAGAACAAGTTTTATGAGGACCTGCACGACGTCGTAACATCTGTTCCCAAATGAGAGAAACGTATACTTCTTGGGGACTTTAATGCCAAATTAGGCATGGACACCGCCTCTTGGAGTAACAGTATTGGAAAGTACGGAGTCGGGAATTATACAGCAATGGATACAGCAACCTCCTCATTAAGATCTGTGTCGATCACGATCTCCTGATACCAACACAATTTTCCACCTTCCCATGAGAAATATGACATCGTGGATGCACCTTCCCTCGAAACACTGGCACCTCATTGATTACGTTATCGTCAGGAGGAGATACAGACAAGACATTCGGGTGACAAAATCCATGTGTGGTGCCGATTTTTTGACATGCCATCGTCTTTCATCTCACAGGTGTTTATTTTGTGTTAAGTAGTGATTTGGATAATGGCCATTGGTAGCATAGGATTGGTGTGAATAATCTGTTCATTATCTATCGTCTTGCGGAAACAGGCATGTTTGGATGTCTCAGTATGTGTGACAGTTGATAGGTAAGTGCACTTGCTTTTTGACATCTGATTTCGATTTCTCTGTCCAATCTGCCTTCTTCAGTGATCATACTTCCAAGATAATTGAATTCTTTAACTTAGCTTATACAGACAATAACAAAATTAATTGGAATGAAGATGGTAATCTAATGTGTATAGACAATAACAAAATTAAATGACGAAAGATGATGGTGTAATGTATATAGGTAATAACGAAATTAACTAACGCAAGACGATGATCTAATATGTACAAACAATAACGAAAAGTCAATGATGAAAGATGATGGTTTAACTGTAAGGTGTGTAGACAATAACAAAAGGTTGTTCATAGAGAAAAGACCAATTTTTATCTTCCTTAGTTTGACGAGTAAAGTGCTCGTTGAGTACTTTACTGTCAAATATTGGCTTCAGTTTGATGTTCAATGTAGGTCACTCGTGTTCGTCGTACTCAGATCAGCAAAGGGACTGAATAAAAAGAACTCGAGGACTAGCCAAAATTGAGTGTAAACCGGAAGTGCGTCTACAGAAGTCTAGAAAATGTGGGGCATACTAATGCCTGTCTGTTGTTTTTTCCTAAAGTACATTTCTTAAAACCATGTTCACACTTGGCAGTGACTTAAGTTGAGAATCAATAGAAGTTATGTGTGTCCTTAAATGAGGCTAACAACTGTACATTGATTGGTTGATTGATTGATTGACTGACTGACTGACTGATTGATTGATTGATTGACTGATTGATTGACTGATAGATTGATTCGTGTTTACTCGTTTGAACTCAAGCAATGTCCATTCACATGCTACTACTTCTAGTGGTACTGGACGTATATTTACGTATGGATTAGCTTTCCTCTAATTACCAGTGTCTCTCGCCATCAGGACAAACCCATTCAGATTTCTGGGGTACTTGTAATTTACGTCTCAAAGTCAAGGACTAGAAGTCAACATTTTAGTCCAACTGACCGGTGTAGGGGTTGAGCCGGCTATCTCAGCATCAGCACACCGGAAGTTTCAAAGCGACAGCTCTTTTCCATTCTGCCGTGCTGATCTCCACCACTGTACATCATTCTCATCATCATCTAGAAGCCTGTTCAGAGAAAAACGTTACCGCCACATAACAGTCTCTCGACATGTCCATCCATCATAAGCCAGATCACCCGCACGTTTTCTGTTTCTGTCATGTATATATTTATGAAGCAGCTAATTTTGGGGGTTGAACACCAGTCCTTCTTAGGACTATATCAGTCCTTGTGAGGACTTATACCAGACCTTATTAGGACTATTCCAGTCCTTTGAGGACTATACCAGTCCTTTTGAGGACTAAATTAGTTAAAAACCAGTCCTTGTGAGGACTATACTAGTCCTTGCGAGGACTACACGAGTACTTGTGATGACTATACCAGTCTTTAGAGGGACTCAATAAGTTCAATGCCAGTTCTTGTGAGGAACTATACCAGTCCTTATGAGGACTAAATTAGTTCACGAGCAGTTCTTCAGAGGACTAAAAGAGTTGAAGACCAGTCCTTTTAGAGCAAGCAGCGAACAATTGGGAGGTCACTGAATCTTGCAGGTCCGCCTCAGGACCAGTCCTCACAAGGATCAATTCAACGCAATAATGAACATGACAATCAGCTAGAGCCCCATAAGACCAAACCGAACCCGAAGAGCAGAGATTAGAAAATATAACCAGTCCTGTTTAGGACTAACTCGAAAGCGAACAAAGAAAGGTAAGAATATGAAAACTCACCTAAAAATGGGGATCTCATTTATAACCGACGCTGCAGAAGCAGTTGAACGAGGCCGAATTTTTATTTTTAATTTTATTTTTTTTTTAATTTTCGGTAAATATTGGATTCGATTGGATTTGTGGGGGTGGACGTGCAGTTTTAGTTTAGTTTGTGGAGAAATGGGATTGGATAGTTTGGCAACTGCCTCAGCTTGGGTGATTGGTGATACTTGTCTGAGAGCTTCTGAGAGAATTGTTTCAGGGCGGAGGCGAGCGCGGAGGAAATCCTGGAGCTGGGGCGGACATATTTAAACTGCCCTTATGGCGTCACCGTGTTCGTCTGCACCGTGATGTCACGTGCTCAACGCTCTTGATATCCTTAACAACAATATTGACAGGTGACAAGACAATGGCACGGTTACTGTAATTTCTATCACAACAATATTGACAGGTGACAAGACAATGGCACGGTTACTGTAATTTATATCACAACAATATTGACAGGTGACAAGACAATGACACGGTTACTGTAATTTCTATCACAACAATATTGACAGGTGACAAGACAATGGCACGGTTACTGTAATTTATATCACAACAATATTGACAGGTGACAAGACAATGACACGGTTACTGTAATTTATATCACAACAATATTGACAGGTGACAAGACAATGGCACGGTTACTGTAATTTCTATCACAACAATATTGACAGGTGACAATACTACGGTTACTGTAATTTCTATCACAACAATATTGACAGGTGACAAGACACTGGCACGGTTACTGTAATTTATATCACAACAATATTGACAGGTGACAAGACAATGACACGGTTACTGTAATTTCTATCACAACAATATTGACAGGTTACAAGACAATGGCACGGTTACTGTAATTTCTATCACAACAATATTGACAGGTGACAAGACAATGGCACGGTTACTGTAATTTATATCACAACAATATTGACAGGTGACAAGACAATGACACGGTTACTGTAATTTATATCACAACAATATTGACAGGTGACAAGACAATGGCATGGTTACTGTAATTTCTATCACAACAATATTGACAGGTGACAAGACAATGGCATGGTTACTGTATTTTATATCACAACAATATTGACAGGTGACAAGACAATGACACGGTTACTGTAATTTATATCACAACAATATTGACAGGTGACAAGACAATGACACGGTTACAGTAATTTCTATCACAACAATATTGACAGGTGACAAGACAATGGCATGGTTACTGTAATTTCTATCACAACAATATTTACTGGTTACAAGGCAATGGCGTGGTTACTGTAATTTCTATCACACTTTTAAGGTTTTCATTTGAAGCCCTCTCTTATAGTGTTTCTTTCTGGAAGGTTCAGCATTTTCACCTTACGGCAAATATTGAAGTAACGGAGCATCTATAGCTGAGATGTGTTCAATCACGCCTTGGTGTGTTCTGCCAAGGACTTAGGTATATTTGTAATATTCCCAGATATACAATAATATCAACTTCAATATTAGAAATGAGGAAATAAGGACTAAAGTGGGGGTAATAGCAGCGCTAGATTTTATTAGAAAATAGCAAGTGAAATGGTTCGGTCACACAACTAGGCTACTAACTGAAAGTATACCACAACAAATAATGATGTAAAGACCAAATGGTACCTGAAAAAGAGATCGACCATGTAAACGATTGTAACATATGCCCGTGGGGTTTGCGGAACCATTACTACATTCTATTACACGGGATATGTTCTTGGAGTGGGTACAGGTGCTTTCAGTCTATAACCCCTCCGGTCCCTGGACCCCGCTTTTTCACACCCACTCAACCTCGGGATACTAACCTCTAGTGCTCCATCCAGACGACATGACTCAACTCTGGTTTAGTCAGAAAAAATCAAACCATGCGTGTATTATATACAAGAGAGTCAAAGAAGGTAGGTGTAGGTGAAGGGAGGAAGTTAAGAAGCTAGGAAGACTCAGGAACTGCAGGGTAGGTTCAAGGCATTCATCATCAAGCCTTGTCCATATGGTCCACGCGGTCTGCTGTATCTGTCTTCTCACCGGGCCTGGACAGATCCTCCCTTGACTGGTCCCAATTGACGTGACCTCTAGACTAGGTAGTCGCTGCTGGGAACTACTTCAAGCTCTGGCAACCCACCAATTAGACGCCTCGCTGGTGTAGGCTGCAGTGGATGATGAAGACATCAAGGACTCTGGCACACCGTTCACAAGGCCTTTAGAAACACAAAGCATTGTGCAAAGTCTATGCAGTTCGTCATGTACAATCAACATACACAGATCAGCCATGGACGGCTACAGTTGGCAATGCGTTTCAAGTCTCTGATGCTGGCCACAAATTAATTGAATTGAATTGATCTTTATTTTCAAAGGGTAACAAATTGGGCGTGTAGGCCCGTTTCACAAATAGTCTCTTCCAATCACTCATCTTTCATTCATCAACAGTGCATGATGCATTCACATAGGGAAAAAAAAAACATTGTCAAATGAATGTTGATAGTATAAACAATACATATTCTCATGTTATGTGACACATCCCCCCTCCCACACACACATCCCGCACCTACTCACACATGACCCACCCATACCCACACATCCCTCATCCACTACACATCCCCCACTCACCACACAACCCTCACTCATCCCTCCACCCACTCACAGATCCCGCCACCAACCTAGACATCTCGCACCCACCCACACACATATCCCTCACCCACCCACACGCATCACTCACACATACCCCTATCCACTCAAGCTCACCCACACGCACATGCTTCACCCACCCACACACCCTCCAACCACACACACATACCCCTCACACACGCACATCCCGCGCCAACACACACATATCCCTCACCCACTCACACATCAACCATCCATACCCACACATCTTTCCATCCACACACACATTTCCCCGCCCACCCACACATTTTACAACCATCCACACCACCCCACCCACAGACATTCCTAATGGCGGTGGAGCTATGCTCCTCTGACTAGCCTCAGCGCTCTGCCTAGACATAGTCTCTGCGTACAACACAGTCTCTGGGCCTCAAGTAGCCTGATATCACACGTAATGGGTAATGTTACCTTCATTCTGTGGAAGTGGTAGATGTGGATGTCGATTACATGCTTGATATTCGACCATCGGATCAGCTGGCGAAGACTTGGCGTGGTAGGAACTTCTCACACAGAACTACCGGGCGCTGTTCCAACTCTGGGGAGTTCACGCTGCTGGTTACTTCGAGTTCACGCCATGTTCTTCTGTCTCTCGCCTGGCATAAGCTCTAGACATCCAAATAAAACGTTGGTCCTTTTGCATTCGCACTGCGAGCGCTAACAAGTCAAGTCGCATTATCCTATCAAGAAGCCTGATACGCGGGAAAATGTCACGTTGAAAGTCTAACAACAAGAAACACGCTGTAGCCAAGAAGGGCAGCGTGGGAGCCGACAACAAGAAGAACAACGTGGAGAGCCCACCTGCTAGCTGCATCAAAGAGCCTGATACTACAGCTATCACTGAAGCTACTACGAGGGAGAAGATTGACAGCCCAACACAATCAAGAAACAAGACAGCAGAGAAGAAGGAGGAGAAAGACACCAGAGTCGGAAACACCGACTCAAAAACAGTTCGATGGGTTGTCAAGCGGATTCCTGTGGAGCTGACAGATGAAGAAATCCTGAAGCAGCTACGTGAAGAGAATCTTCACATCCGATTCTTGAAGGCGGAGCGGCTCCTCACCTACTCCAAGACACCTACAACCTTGGCAGTGGTGACATCGGAGGGCAGCGAGATGCCGACCACAGTATCATTCAACAAGAGAATGCAGCAACCAGAGAGATTCATCCCAAGAATCACGCAATGCTCCAGATGTCAGAAGGCCGGCCACAGTAGAACTACGTGTCGCAGTAAAACGGAAATATGCCGATACTGCTCCGATCACCACGCCTTCAAGGAGTGTCCGCTGGCCAAGCTGGACACGAACTTCCGAGCACCCAACAACAAAAGAAAGTGCGCCAACTGTCTGGGCAAACATGGAGCAAGATACCTGGGCTGTCCGTACCTGCAGAGACACAAAGATGTCTTAAAGATCGCCATCATCACAAAGACACCATTCAAGGAAGCAATGCAGTTAGAGAGAGTTAGAGATTCTTAGAGCTGAAATGGAACTCTTTCAAAACAAATTAACAGAAGCCACACAAGAACTCACAGAGAAACCGCAAGA
Source organism: Cepaea nemoralis (assembly GCA_014155875.1). Classification (NCBI taxonomy): domain Eukaryota; kingdom Metazoa; phylum Mollusca; class Gastropoda; order Stylommatophora; family Helicidae; genus Cepaea; species Cepaea nemoralis. The sequence continues at coordinate 211,644 of JACEFZ010012375.1, forward strand.
AGAAAACCAAGAGACCGAGCCTGAACCGCAAGCTGAAGCCAGCAGCCCAACCACAACGCCCAAGAGGGAACTACTATACCGTCAGATCTCTGAAGGAGGCACAAAATACCCAGTCGACAAGGAGGAACTCAAGCGCGAGGAATTCAGAAGGCGCTGGGAAGAAAAAGAAAAGAAGAAGCCTAAAAAACTCCGGGGGAAACCGATGGTATACCCAGTCCTACACTACGACTGTGAGAACGACTTCCAGTACTATATAGATGACGGTAAAATCGTCCCATGGCTGACCACGGAGGAACAAAACTTTAGGCAGCAGTATCGCAAACGCAACAGTGACAACAGGCACAGGAAGATAATGAAAACGATGATAAGCTCCTACAGAAAATACACAATAAAGGAAACAAAAAGACCAAATAAAAAGTCCTTTTAAGGACTGCAACCAATCAAGCCAGGAGCCTGCACCAACAAAGAAAACAAGTGGAAACATGCACAAAGGACAGCCGCCGACCGATCCCCCAGCTGGAGTGGGATAACGAAAAGTCCTCATAAGGACAGCAGCCAGTCAAGCCAGACGAGCCAGGAGCCTACACCAACAAAGAAAACCACAACAAAAGAAGAGCACAAAGGATAGCCGCCGACCGATCCCACCGCTGACGTCACAGACACAAACGCTACATAACCAGTCCGAGATAGGACTCACGAGACAAGAATTAATGTGAATAAACCCACAAAAATCACGATCCTCAACAATAACCACAGCTGATGAAGCAGGTTAGACGAGGACGAATTTGGAATTTTTGTTTTTGAAAATTGGAATTGGAATTTGAACAATAGGACCTAGTGAAAGCAACATGTAACAGCATCTCACGCATACCCCAGAACAGTGTAATAAGCCTTCAGAACATAAAATGACATATACATATACATGTTCCTGTAACCTTCCTCATCTGCAATTATGTAGGCTGTAGTGAACAGGGGCTCTCATCTGTCAGACAGCTCCTGGAACCGCTTCGTCAAGTAGCTCTAGGATGCAGCTCGGACAGGTCCAGTCGATCTGTCACCGGTAGCTTCCTGAAGTCACCTGAAAACTCTCACTCTTTCTCACTCCTTTCATTTACCATCAGAAAGGTTAGGCATCGGTGTCAGGCTTCGTGACACCCTTATAAGGAACATACGGCTTATGGGCCGAACCCGATTCCTGTTCTCTCTGGGCTCTCCCTCCCAGATAGCTGAGAAACCATTTTCTAGGTATTCGCCTCTTCCCTCCTTAATGTAGGAGAAGGTGCCTCTCTACCCTAGTCGTTTCCCTTCCTGGGTTTAAAGACTACGGGTATCTTAAATACATGGTTCGTCCTCCATGTAGCCGGTGCATTTCCACCCCGTTCTATCACTCAGTCCTGCTGGCGTGAATATTTAGAACGGCGGAGCTGTTCTCTGGAACAGCTTGATCACTTTCCGAAGGCTAGACGCCCCCTCTGTTCTGTTCCACATCTCTCGCTGTCACCCTCAAGAAGGAAGAACATCCCTCGAATGTTGGCCCTCCTCACGGACTAAATAAGTAAAGGACAGTTACGAGGATTGTAGACACAAAAAATTCAGTTGTCGCCCGAAAGTGCAGAGATAGGCTCTCTTCGCCTCGGTCGACCTTGGAACTACGTTCTACGCTTCTGCCGACTCTCGCATTCGACGCCTTTCGATCTCCCGCGTAGGCAGATATATTACACGATCGGGTTTGTGTGCCGCGCCGCACTGTCTTAATACCCCGCGACGCCCGGTGGACTCACTGGATGTAACCTCGTCACACCGCTCGGACGCACCGACACTCCGACTAACACCTTCGTGAAGTCAAGTCAGGCTCTTTTTACATGGCCTGAGGCCATGGGCCTTTCTATTCCCTTCTTAAGTGGTGATCGTGTGGACAGCCGGCGCATAGGATGAGCTTTGTGGATGGGTTTTCAATTCCCTCATTTCTCACCCCAATTTCGGCAATCTCCCACTGAATAAGGCCTCTGTAACATACATGACATAACTTTGCGCGACGTAGGCTACCGACTTCGCTAGTCGTCGTGAATACGTAGTCGATTCGACACCGGGATAATATAATCTAAAATCCATTTACCTTCTTTACGAAACATCTCCTGAAACCTGCTACAGTCAATGTCGAGACACATTATTGTCCATATAGACACAGTTCAGTTGAGTTGAGTTGAGTTAAGAACCGACATCACTGCACTCAGGACATTAACCGAAAAGGCGTCGTCGCTCAACCACAGCAAACTCACAACTGGTGACTGAGGACAGCCAACATTGGGTTCACTTGCGAGACGGAGAAAATCGCTTATCCCAGGTAGCGATTAATCTCGGGCTAAGCATTCGGTAATTTTCTCGTGAGGCGAGCTCAGGTGGGGTTAGGAAACCCCTTTCCAGAATAGAGCTTTGAGAACGCACTAGAACATCCCGTCGGGTTACTTTCGGCCAGAAATATCGGGGTTGTCTCCCATGTCAAACCTGACCGCGCGACCCGTTTCGTGACAATAATGGACAGGGGAAATAAGAGCGTCCACGGGAATCTCTATTTATGAAGGCGATGAACGGGCACTCTCCCGCTGTTTATGCTTCACCTCGATACCGCAAGGTACAAGAGGAACAAGATGTGATGGGATTAATATAAGAGACGTTCATTTGAAACCCGTTCCAATGGGTTTATTACAAAAGAATGAAAGAAACATTAGCAGGTGTGGTAGAATTAAACAAAGCATTCATTTTGAATGAATTATGCACCATGGGTTGGTCAGAAGAAGTTGCCGTAGGCATTCAAGTAAGTATCCCATTGCTTAGGTAGGTGGCGAATGCCGTCCGCATAAAAAGGATTGTGGTTGCTCACTGAACCAAGTGTTTACCGCGTTCATTACGTCTGCATCTGTGCGAAATTGTTGCCCATTGAGAGCTATTCAAGAGGTCCGAACAAATGAAAATCACATGGTGACAAATCAGGAATATAGGCTGAATGTTGCAGAATTTCCAACTTCTTCCTTGCTAATGTTTCCTGCACAATCTTTGCGACATGCGGACGAGCATTATCGTGCAACAACATCACACCGCGAGAAAGCATGCCGGGTCGTTTATTCTTGATGGCTTCTTGCAGCTTGTCTAGTGGTTACAAGTAGTGGGTAGAGTTGATGTTGATACCAGGTTCTTTAAAGTCGGCCAACAATAGCCCTTCATGGCCAAAAAATGCGCTCAGCATAGCCTTATCAGCGGAAACATGTAACTTGAATTTTTTGGCTTTTTGGTGATCCAGCATGCTTCCATTGCATGATCTCTCTTTTTATGCTCAGCTCACAGTGCTGACACAATGATTCATCGCCTGCCACTATGCGGAAGATAAATGCATCACCCTCCACTCTGTAACCCAGGAAGTGGTTCAAACACCATCCCATGATTTCCTCTTTTTGGTGGTCGGTCAACATCCGTGGTACCTACTGTGAACACACCTTCCGATATTGCAGTTTCCTACGAACGACCTTTTGAATTGCACCAATTGACACATCAAATTATTTTGCTAGCGAACGTATGCTTCGACAACGGTTCATCTGTACTGCTGCATCAATTGTGGCGATGTTTTTTTCTGTTGCAACAATATGCACTTGACCCGGCCGTCGAAGATCTGTCATGAATTGACGTCCTTTCCGAAACATTCGTGTCCGATTTGTCACTGTTGTCTTCGACACGCATTTGTTACCTTACGCTGCCTGCATTCTTCGATGAATGTCCACTGGTCGACATCCTTCAAATGAAAGAAACTGTATCACCGCTCTTTGAGCTTATTTGGACGGATTTTGGATGAACCCGGCCATTTTCTCAACAGTCAGAAACAGAACCTATGCATCATGGAACGATAAGCACGTGCTCTTTTATTCATTGGTCAGTACTTATCACATGACTATGACATGATCATGTTCAACGTACCCAATTACGTGCCGTGCGGCACGAACGGATTTCAAATGAATGCCTCTTATATTACCTGCTATATTTGGTCAAACATTTCAGTCCCTCAGCACTGTGTGATGGCAAGAACTGCTTCTCTTTGATGAGGCGCGTGATGTTAGCTGGTATTGTTAATGTTGCTATTTGATTTATTGATGATATGCGGTATGTTTCGTGGAAGACTTTTGTGTTGACATTCTGCATTATGCACAGGGAGCGCTTTTACTATCTGTCCGCGATTGCTTGTGGCGTGAACTGCATGTTCGGGAAAAATAGTATAGCTGGCTTTGTCGCAGAACGGACTGAATTTGCCTTGTGCAGCAATGTCTGGCTGCTGGTTTTCAAGGGACTGCCGCTTCCATCGAATATGAACTGTATTTTTCGTGGAGACATTTTGTGTTGACATTCTGGCGGCGGCATTATGCACAGTGTACCTGTACGGGCTGTTGGTTGTCGAGACTCCTGTCTTTTCCACTTTTCATATGGGGCAGTGAGGAGCATTTTATGTGATATTCACTGGCACAGGAACGGAGCATATTGGGGACGACCCGTTGCTGTGAAGTTGGAAGCACTAACTAACTTATTGTTGATAGCTTATAAAGCTCCTAGATTCGCTGAACTTTGAGACCCGCCTATGGTTGCTTGGACAGGGCTAGACCAAATGATTTCACGAGCCTTATACTGCCCGCGAGCCCGAAGATCTCCTCTCCCCTACCCCGATCTCTGGGGCAGCCTTGTTTGCTATGATGTCGATGTTTAAAACGAAGATACCAATCATGAGTTAAACATGTCCAAAAGCGATTCCATATAAAATCGTCATGACAACTCGATATTCATGCAATATTACAGGCGTGGGGAGAAAGAATAAGTTAGGATGTCAGTAGACAATTTGGTAATAATTTAGATTATAATACATAATCGCCTACGGTGGCATCATGTCTGCTTCACGTGAGTTTAAAATTAGACACTTAAACAAACTAGACATAAAGTTGTACAAATATTAGCTGACGTTTGAGTTCAAATAATCGTGTGACACTAAACATATTTTTGCTGAAAGATGGTAACAAATTGAGTGCAAGTAAACTTTGAAAATAGCTAACCATATTACGTCAAACTGGTTGTCACATAATGGAAACATCTAGGTATGTCTGAAAACGTGTGGAAGTAAGTTCAGTGCCCTACTGTAGCTAATGCAGCAGACGCCATCCTGTTTGCTTCTAATAAGTGATGTCTGGGCCAGGTGATGTATTCTTCTACACTGATGGCTCTGTGCTAAGAGATGAAAGAAGTGACTATGAGTTCGTGACGAAGGTTAATGGACGATGTTTGGTGCAGGAGAGCCTGACATTTGATAACAAAACATCTTAGAATTGAAATATAGACAGTGCACGTTTCACATCCATGCAAAATAATAGGTTCTTATAAGTGTAGCACGTCAACCTTTACCGCAGTGTCACTAATCTTCTTATATATAAATAAGGAGCGTATGTCTGTCTGTCTGTCTGTCTGTATCTATGTATGTCCTTTGTGCGCTCGCGAACGGCCCATCCGATTGAGATGAAATTTTCTACACGCCTTCCTTTCAGTCCAGAGCTGTCAACTGTCATATTTTTTTAGTGTGAAATCGCCTGCTTACTCAGTATTATTTCATTTTTCATTTTTCATCATAATTTCATATATTTCAGGGGACCTAACTCCGTAAAAGTTATTTCAAGGGGCATAACTTTTCTGTATAACTTATAGTCATATTGTGGCATCGTTTTCAAAGATTTATAAACTCTGTGTCCATAGTTATGTACCGGCATATGAGTTATAATAAATAATGATACAAACTGTAAGGCATTTTCAAAGTTTTCATAAAAATAATGCACAA
>JACEFZ010012375.1:225000-388394 GCA_014155875.1 Cepaea nemoralis
ACGGTGAACTGTATTTTCCGTGGAGCACTTTTGTGTTGGCATTCTGATGGCGACATTCTGCACAGTGTACCTGTGCGGGCTGTTGGCTTGTCGAGACTCCTGTCTATTCCACTTTTCACATCGGGCAGTGAGGAGAATTGTGTGTGATATTCACTGGCACAGGAACGGAGCATAATGGGGACGGCCCGTTGCTTTGAAGTTGGAACCGCGACTAACTAGTCCCAGTAGCGGATAAAGAGCAGAAGAAGAGGTCCTATAATAAATACTGCCGTTGGAGTATGAAGTGTACACGCTTCACATAATATAATACAAGACATATGATATTAGTGGGCAGTTCCATTCCTCGTCGCCTCGTCATCCCAGACAATTCGCAGAAAATTCGTAAACTTGTTATGTTCTCATTGTCTGTGTATTGGTATAGGGTGTATTTTAAATGACTGTGCAGTGTTCGAAAATATTGCCGGTCCAAGTCTTGTATTCACACTCTGTAAAGTTCATGCAACATTATAGGTAAACACAAAACTTGCACCGGCAATATTTTCAAACACTGCACAGTCATTAAAAATACACCCTGGAGTACTCAGAGTCATACTGGTAGGAAAACAAATTATGTTGCCTCTACTGGTGATTGAACCGGTTCTGTGACGAAGGGTCTGCTGAAGCAATTCGTAATCCCGCATATCGCGTTCAAAACACAGTTGTTAGCGCTTTGGCGTCACGCTGCCTTGTGTTGGTTTTCATACAATGATATGTGTGCCGTTCGTTCAGAAAACGTAAAACTTGCCAATACATCACAAATAGCCAAAAGATTATGGGGTTGGCTGAGACGTCCTGTAGAAGATATGCAACTAACTATGTTAGTGATTGAATCTTAATCACCGTATTCGCAGTCTAGCGCAATAACTATGCCACTAAGTCTCCTTAGCCGGTCTTTCTGGTCTAGGGGTTACACGACTTTCTCCGCAATCCCAGTACGCGAGAATTAGTAGCGGTTCTCTCCTCGTCGGTAACTTATGTGAGCCGGTCGCTCAGAAAGCAATGGCAAACAATCAGCTGAAAGATGCTGATGCTGACAGCTATGTCCTGTAAAGGATATGCGGGAATAAAAAAAGTCTCTTTAAGTTGTATACTAGATTCAATGTGCTGTTTGACCTTAAACTGTGTCGTCTTTGATGTACAAACGTTACAATCATGTATTATACTGCTTCACTACACATTGACATTACAGAAACGCCAAACACAAGAGCTCCAATTTCTTAACAATATTGCCAAATTACAAGTTGATTGTCAGGACAATTTAATTTAAAACTCAATTTTCTGAAGTCACGTTTCCTCGGACGTGCGTCACTCCTTCAATCGGGTGTTCTCGTGGTATTTCTAGAAAAGACAGTACATAGTTCAAATAATATTCTTCTGAAATTTTAGGATTCGTGGCTTCTTCGAACAGGTGCTCTCGAGGTATTTCTAGAAAGAACAGTATATGGTTCACATAATATTTTTCTTAAATTTCAGGTCTGCTACCAAATCGCCCGCAGCTGTGTTTCGAACGAGGTATGCAGGATTACGAACTGCGTCCGTAACATCTTCGCCACGAACCCGACTAGTAAACTGAAGAGTATTGGTAGTTGGCGTGGTATGGATCGTATCAGCCATGGAGGTGAGTCAAGACCCAACTCCATAGCACTTGGCACATTCCCATTAGTGCTCCGTCCCTATCTTCAACAACCAACGAAGAGCCCCAGTACTAATGGCACCTGCTGCAATCTGGTGATGTGTCCGTCTGGCCTTTCACTGGAGTTCTGGGTGTTGGTCACTGCCTGTCGCGTCATTGTCTCTAATCAATGATGATGTATAGTTCTTAAATAAATACACCCGTATTGTTTGACGCTCATAGAAGTAGGGAGAAAGAATTAGAGACTAGAGGACACACTAAACAACATAAAAATTGAAAGCTATAATTACCGACCGATATTCGAACCTGCCACCTCCAAATGACGACAGCTCCTCGCTGTAGGAACAAGTGATGACCAACTAGACACCCCTAAATGGTGTCTTGATTAGCCTGGTCTATCATCCACACGAACCCACACTATGGTATGTGGACAGAATTCGTATCTAACCATTGAAATAGCACCATCTCGGAATTGTATATTAAACCAACATAAGTCAAATAACAACATTTAAAGAATAGACATAATTGGTAGACTCCAGTGTTGTAAACGTATTATACAATAATATCAATTGGGGAAACCCTTTGAGGATACTAAGCCAGTTCATACATAATTACACACGTATTGTTTGACGCTCATAAAAGTAGGGGTAAGAACTAGAGACCAGAGGACGCACTTAGACAACATAAAAACAACATATGTTCTTCCACACTATACATATTATCCCAATGAACTATGAGGATATCTGCCTTTTCGTCCACCCATACCCCACCCAGCGGTACAGACCCAGCCAATCTGTCCGCCTGCTCGTTTACCAACAAACCTGCGTGCCCTGGGGAAAAGATCCAATGAATGCTCCCTAACTTTAAGTATTTAATTGAGCGTTGATTGATCTTTGCAAATATGGCGCTAGCACCATGAACCTAAGACACCCCAAAGCGTACACATTTGTCCTGAACGCAATCATCAACCATTCTCTGCCTTGTTCTATGCATAATAATTTCCTCCACGGCAACTTTAGAAATGCCACTATCATAAGCCAGGTGTTCTGCCTCTGTTGATGTCAATGTGTGGTAAACACTCTGCCAGGAAGCAAGGGGAATCAATCATGTGTGTGGTAGACATGACTTATGAAGACACTTTTTTTTAAACTGAGTGTCTAGTTGGTCATGCGTCGAAGTATACTTGTTCCTGAAGACAGGCGCTGTGGCCATTTGGAGGTGACAGGTTCGAATCCCGGTCGATAACTATTTTTTTCCGCGTTTCCCTCCTGTTTCAAGATATTGCGGTCAACATCAGCATCTTTCAGCTGTGTGTTGATTCCTAGGCTAGATTACGCTCATCAGCACGCCACGACTTTCTGAGCGACCGGCTCCATACTCTCATAAGTTACTGGCGCAACGCGAACCGCTTTCAATTTTCATGAGCTCACGTCAACCACGAGAATATTCGGGGTTACGGAGAAAGCTGCTAACTCCTCGACCAGGGAGACGGGCGGTCGGTGACTACAGCTTCCAAATTTTATGTTGTCTAGTGCGTCCTCTAGTGTCTACTTCCTTCTTTTCCTTCTGTGAGCGCCATACAATACTCCGTGTGTTTATTTATGTAACCGCCAGGGAGCAAGCATGATAGGAGGCTTCTGATCATCTTCGTCCCATTTACCTTCTTTACACTCTCAGGGGACGGGCCCGACAGGGTCATGACTCCCGGAAGTTTTTCACCTGTCGTGAGTATTCATCGAGACGTTTCCCTTGACGATATCGCTAGGTATGACAGCCCAGTGGTCATCTTACCCCCGGGGTGGGGGGAGGCGAACATTGGGCACCCGGTGTATCTACCAAAGTTGACACTGCGTTGTGACTGACATTGGGAAAGCCAACTTCTTCCCCCGGCAGTTGGCCATAGTCTTCGCCTCTGCATTGGTGGCTACCGTATGGTCTTTCTCTTTCCCGCTTCTCTGATACACCTTCCACTGTATCTGTCTTTTCCAGAAATTGAAGTCTGTTTACATGTCAAAAATATTTGATTTTCATCAATGTTATTTGCCTTAATAAACAATCTTCTTTAATATTGAGCTCTTGTTAGATAGGACAAACGGCTTTCTGTCGTCGTGTGATGAGAAGAGAGGCATTGGAGAACATCGTGACGACTGGACAGATCAAGAGGAAGGGTGACAGGGGAAGACGAAGAAGAATTGTGCCGGATGGACTAAGACGATGATGGCATGGAGGAATATCATCAGCAAAGTTGATCCAAAACACCAAAGGCCGAGATCTGTGGAGAGACACGAACGCCTACGCCAGCTAGAATGGCACTTGATGATGATGATGATGATGATGATGATGATGATGATGATGATGATGATGATGATGATGATGATGATGATGATGATGATGATGATGATGATGATGATGATGATGATTAATATATCTATTTGTTCTCTTTTTTCTCCAATGACGCCTTTCTTGCGATCTTGGATTTCTACCGTGAACTAGTGCTAAAAAGTATATATGTCGTCAGATTGATTGATTGATTGATTGACTGATTTAGGAACCGACATCACAGCATTCGGAGCATTCCCATAAGCGCTCCGTCTCCATCCTCAGCAGCCAGCGAAGAGTTCCAACATCAATAGTACCCGTAGCAATCTTATTATATGTCTGTCTCGCCTTTCCTCTGAGCGTCGAGCGTCGGCCAGATCCCCTCGTCACTCTTCGTTGTCTCATTCTTGCCAGACTATGGTGATCCATTTGCTCCTCCGAGATGTACACGTGCTCCCGTCAGATTAATTGCCTACAACTGGAACACTTAAGTTAAAAACGTTGCTTAATGTAACATAATGTTTCCTTAACGGGGAAACCCCGAGGCTTTTGAACTCAAATGTTACAGGAAAGTTCTCAGAATATCCTGGACTAAGAAGAAGAGGGATTTTGATGCTAGATTCTAGTCTAGATTATTCTAGTTTTGTCCAACCTAGTTTGTTCTATTCTAGTCTAGATTGTTCTAGTTTTGTTCACCCTAGTTTGTTCTATTTTAGTCTAGATTATTCTAGTTTTGCCTAACCTAATTTGTTCTATTTTAGTCTAGATTATTCTAGTTTTGTCCAACCTAGTTTGCTCTATTCTAGTCTAGATTATTCTAGTTTTGCCCAACCTAATTTGTTCTATTCTAGTCTAGATTATTCTAGTTTTGTACAACCTAGTATGTTCTATTCTAGTCTAGATTATTCTAGCTTTGTCCACCCTAGTTTGTTCTATTCTAGTCTAGATTATTCTAGTTTTGCCCAACCTAGTTTATTCTATTCTACTATAGATAGTTCTAGTTTTACCCAACCTAGTTTGTTCCATTCTAGTCTAGATTAATCATACTACCGATTTCGTGCTCTATGCGACGCTTTCAACAGGTCGTTCTGCGGAGATAGGCCGAGCCTTATGAGATAAAACCAGTGCATTGAAGTCGATTCTCTTGTTTTTAAAACCCTTTTAGTGCCTTAGATCATGTTAAGAAAGCCTCAACACACTACACACTGGCGAGGATATACGTGTGCGGATGTCAGAATTACCGAGGCTGTAAATTTTCATTTTCGTGAATGGACATTACTATTTTAAATTTTGCCAATGCAGCGCCTTAGTCAGCCTACTTTTATTATTTCCAAGGGTCAAAGATACGGACCTCCAAACGCTTCGCTCTTAACGCGAAATACTAAGTGTCCGGTCCGAAGTATTAAATGTTCTGGCTCCTAAAGTTTACAAATTCACGTCTGGTTTCTTTTTTCCTTCCTCTTGAGTCGGATTGGACGACAAATTAATTCGCAAGTATTGATTAGCACATACAGAGGTAAAAGAAGGAAGCAGACATCAAACAATTCAACTGACACTACAAATTAAAGCTTTATCGTACTTGTCAGCCACTCCTCCTACAAGCTCAATTCAGTGTTGATTAAAAAGTGGATTTTACTAATTCTTTCTCCTTTAGCCCATCCAGTCATCCATCATGTGCCATGCCGATAAGCGTGTGCGGTCAGTCATTCTAATCTCTTCTGTTTGTTTGCTACTGCTCCATTACTTTCTCCCTTCTTTGCTTCTGTGCCCATGTAGCTAACCCACTCATGCCTTTCCTATACAGGTTGACATTTCTTCTTACTCCTCTTCAAGTTTTCCTTTCCAGTGCACTTCCTTAATTGTGTCACTTTCGGTCATCTGACTTTTTTATCATATGACAGACAGGTTTATTTGTGTATTCAGATGACCAAGGCGGTACACTTGAGAATGTTTGCGTTCTGAGCAGAAAGATGTGAGGACCTACGGTTTCGAGCTGTGTGGTGCATGGTGTAGTGTGTAACTGTAATATTGTATTGTAGCTGTATCGCTGAAAATGGTTTCAGAGCGGTTGAACAGGGCTCGATGCCAGGTCTTGAAGTTCGCTACAGGAGGGAAAGACTGACCACCTATTCCCCGTGCACTCAGGAATACAAAGAAGTAATAGTCCTAACACTTCACATACCAAGAGCAGATTCTTGCTATGGGATATGTGTTTTATTTATTTATTTGTATGTTAGCATTAACGATATCCCTGCACAGTAGACGTCCCCTTATGCGCACAGTCATCAATGTAGGGGCCATCAAAATATATATCTGCTCACTGTTCCCATCAAGAGTTAGTATAATATGTCCTCTCTTAATATGGAATATTCATAGTTGTTCTGACTTGAAAGTGGGAACTAACCGGTAACCCTAGTAAAGCCTATCTGCTAGGGAAGGGGCAGGAGATTTCCCACAGGAGCCCATACGCCTGGCGCCGCCCCGCCCGCATACTAGTCGTTCAACATTCACAATCAGCTTATCCCTTTCTATTATGTCCTCGGCACGTTGGTCCACCTTGAACTTGGGGGTTTATAATTGGAGTTTTCCATCTACTTGATGGGCTGCTGTTCTTGGCTAATGGGCTACACCTTCCAAGAGGTTATAGCGCACCGACTCGCTTGGTGAACACGTCTCCGAGCATATGAGGTATTTTCTAAGGATCACAGATTCCAACCTGCAATCTCACCTCGCCTTCTGTGCCCGTCGCCAGTTGGTCCGCGACTGCTTATTGGTTATTCGCAGCTAACCCCTATTTCTAGGGGCCGTTCCACAATCCAACACCTGTGGACGCGCTGGATCGGGGATGGTCGCCCCATCTTTACCCGGCTGAGAGGGAAGTCCAGGAGAACTTTCAATCAAATGGCAGTTGGAACCATTAGCAGTATGACTCTTCGCTGGCTGTTGAACGAAAGAGCGGAGTGCGTGTAGGAATGTCCTGAATGCAGTGGCGTCGGTTCTTAGCTCTACTCACCTCAACTCTTGATCTCGAAGTTCTCCATCGATAAGAAGGCATCGACGTCCTTAGCCAGGCGCCACTCCTAGGTAGTCTGGCCAGCGTCAGAGTCTCGACACTATCTCCCAGACGTGTCCATACTATATTGATTATATCCGCCTTGTCCATGCTTCTTCCTATGTGTTTCAGTGCATTATATGCTTGTTGGTCCGCACCTTCATTATCTCTCACTCCTTGTCTTAAACTTTTCTTAAGGAGATGGATCACATGTGGATATACCTCTAGCATTGTGACGACAGTGTTGGGTCACATTATCATCACGTTGTTCTCCTCTTGCGCGCTTCCTCCCACCTCTTCATCCACTTGTTCCTTTAATAAGTAGCTGTACTTTTATACAGAACAGAAGTCTGCTTTTGATCTTATTTGGAAATGTTTTCTTCAATGTCAGCTGCAATACGTTATTATTATTATTATTATTATTATTATTATTATTATTATTATTATTATTATTATTATTATTATTATTATTATTATTATTATTATTGTCATTTCTCCTGTTATGATATTCTTCCTATTCATCTAAATAACCAAATTTCAAATTCACCAACATTATTCAATCACTCACGATGTCCCAACACCATACAATAAATATGTAACAGTAGATTACCTTTTCTGTACACTGAGATGTAGTATTTAAATGATGCTACCCTCATATTTTCATGGACAAGTAGATACACGATCGATGCTTGCTTGCTTGTGTTCGTTGGCTTGAGCTCCAACGCGAAGTCCTGTATGTCGGATGAAGGCATCCTGTTGTCCAACATCAGTGTGATGTCATACAGGACCTGAGTTTTGCGTGAGTATCCGTTGTCCCATGTCTGGCTTATTGGTGTGCAGACTGGTGGTTCCTCGCCATACAGGCAGACACTCTCCGACTTCGGAGGAATCGGCGATCCTATTGACTTTAGCCAGGACCCCGAAGGGACCTGTTGCCCAGGACGCTCGACGTGGACGCGTCAATAGGTCTTGGCCAGTATATAACCCGGCCCTGGTGCCTTGGAAACACCTCTGCGTCGATAATGTAGTTAGCATTACAGATAAGAAAAGTACCTTGCACCTTTCACAACAGAACTTCTGCACCGCCTTCCTAGCAACGAAGAATGTGTTGTAGCCTTGCGACGAGTAATGTCTAGACTTGTTTTCCGTTTATGTTTTAATGTTATTAAATTTTCTAATTTCATGTTTTTCTTTAAATATGTTTGTGTTGCTCCTGAGAAAGATTAGTATAACCGAAAAATCGATTTGTTGTATCGTAGTATACTTATTTTTATTTAATTATTGTCGGTGTGGGGTGAGGTATGTAAACTGTGCCTATGTTTACTATCCCTCACCTATTCGCAGGAGTTTCACATAACTAACTGTTTTTATATCCTATAAACTTGTCCACATTTACTTCCCAGGAAGTGTGCCCATTTAACGTTCGGTCGCTATGGGGCCCCAGTGCAGTTTTTTTTTAAGATTCACCATCTCTACGGTTTTGACCACATGACTACCGGCCGCAGGCAAGCGTGCTACCCACTGCCCTAGCGCAGTTCCTCACCACACAGCAATGTGGGGTAAATGTAACTTATTCTTCCTCTCCTCCTTCTTCTTCTTCATTTTCTCATCCTCCTTCTCCCCCTCTTTATCCTTCTTCTTCTTCTTCTTCTTCTTCTTCTTCTTCTTCTTCTTCTTCTTCTTCTTCTTCTTCTTCTTCTTCTTCTTCTTCTTCTTCTTCTTCTTCCTCTTCTCCTTCTTCGTCTTCTTCTTCTTCTTCTTCTTCTTCTTCTTATTATTATTATTATTATTATTATTATTATTATTATTATTATTATTATTATTATTATTATTATTCCACGTACATCTTCGGACGCCAACCTGTAAATAATTAAAGAACGCAGTATTCAACCTTGAGCGTGTTGACACCTCTCTGTAGTTTGTCCTCAAATCGGCATCTGTAAGCAAAAACAACATGCTTTATTCTGTACGTGCAGCAAAAGTTTAACTTTCATTTCACCAGTTCTACAGATTCATTCTTCAAATATATACGACCACCAGTAGTTTTCATTTGTAAATTAACTCGTAGAGGCTGGTTGGCTAGTTTTTAAGTCCTATATTTTCAAGCACTCTTGGTGACGTAAGCTCTACTGAAATATGTTTTCTTTTGTCCCGGCTGAAGATTTTAACTGCTTGCTTTCTTGCTTGGTTTAAAACCAAAAATTCCAAATTTGGCCTCGTTCAACCTGCTTCTTTCAGCTGTAGTTATTGTTGAGGTCCGTGGTTTTTGTGGGTTTATTCACCCTGATTTTTGTCTTGTGCGCTCTTACGAGTTGGTCCTGGTCCGGACTGGTTTTATCTGCTTTTGTGTCTGTTTTTTTTTTTTTTACCTGATTAAGTGTCATGGTCTTATGTACAGTAGTTTTCCTCATGCAACACCCTTTAATTTAATTTATGATACAACATATCTGCTACCATATTACCAACATTTAAGTCATAACTGTGACACACCCCTACTTCCCATTTTCCACCATCCATTTTTGTTAGTTCCAAACCCACCTTTTGTTTGGCACTGAATCTGTTAAATGCCTCTTTATCACCGTTTCAACTTCGTGAAGCGGACCCTTTACAGAACGCCGCTCTCATCGCAGCTCACTGATAAAGCTCTCGGTCTCTTGCCATCTCATCTGCCGCATGCACTCTCACGCTTAAGATGTCTGCGATGTCACGTGCACATCATCACGAAGTCTCACCCCTGTCTCTTCTCCATGGATCCACGCCTCCTATCACCGTCCTCTTCAAACCCTTGTGGCTCCTAACATGACCAAAGTATTTTAGTTTTCCACACATAATACTGTATATGAGACAGCTTTCTACGATGTTCGGATTTTGAAGAATGTCATTATTTTTCTACTTCTTGATCAGCGATATTTTACGAGCTTTTCTGTCACATCTATCCTCAATGATTGCGAAATGTATCAAAGCTTACGGTATCAATAATTAAATATTCATTAGGAGGAAATGATAACAAGCCGATATATCCAACAAGAGCTCAATATTGAATAGGATTTGTTAATGTGACAAACAAATGTGGGGGAAGTTGAAAATGTTAGGAAATGACATGACTTTAGAAAATATAATTATGGAGGGAAGTTTATAGGGAGGGGCGAGAAGATAAAGTTCACAACTGATATAGATTCTTCTTTTTCTTCTTCTTCTGCGTTCATCCGGAGAGTTTTTTTCGGGCGTGATTGCGTTGTGCCTGTTTACAGCATAGCTGCGTTCTTGCGCCGTTAGGCAGACACATCCGACTTCTGCAGTGATATAGATTTAGTATGTGATGCATAATTTATATGACGAAAGAAAGAACGAACTTTACTTTCAAAGGGTCACAAATTGGGCACGCAGGTCGTCTTACATTCGACCATTCCATCCACTCATCTTTCGTACATTAATTATCTATTGTACAGTGAGAGAGAGAGAGAGAGAGAGAGAGAGAGAGAGAGAGAGAGAGAGAGAGAGAGAGAGAGAGAGAGAGAGAGAGAGAGAGAGAGAAGAGAAGAGAAGAGAAGAGAAGAGAAGAGAAGAGAAGAGAGTGAGAGAGAGAGAAAGAAAGAGAGAGACTCACATATGTATAACTACATACATTCATACATACCTATAAACACATATTCATACATACGCACGTACATCATTTACACAAACTCGCACAGTTATACATCCACTCAATAACTCATAAGATCACACTCTCTCGCATGCACATATACCCACTCACAATCACAAACACACTACCAAACATTTACTCAGCAACAGCAGCGGGATATCTGGCTTAAGATAGAGAGACATTTGGAAATATTCTCATGGGGGAGAAGCTCAGTGCAGAATAGGCGGCTGGATGAATAATTTAAATACAGATTTGAGAAACTTAACTGATTCAGTGCCGAATGAAATAGGGTGTATTTATTGTGCAGTGCTTGAAAATATTGCCGGTCCAAGTTCTGTATTAACTCTCTGTAAAATTCATGCAATATAATAGGTAACTTCGACCGGCAATATTTTTAAACACTGCACAGTCATTAAAAATAGACCCTATACTTTATCGCCAAATGTAACTTCCCATTTGAACAGAAGAACGATATATCGCCACACCGAGGTCATTGTGTGATTTGTTTTGTTCCGTGGTATCCTCCGCAATTTCAATTCTCAGTGAACGGAAATTTACATGATAGTGTTTGTTTATTTGATTGTTGACCATGTTTATCAACATTTACTTTTTGCTTGGCAATGAATCAGTTAATCTCTATCATTAAATTAAATATCAGATAAAAAGATAATACTTCTAAACCTCATGTCCTTCAAAAGTTTTTCTTTTTATATTAGTAGCTGTTTTATATTGTTGATCGTTGTTGTGGCCATCATTATTCTCTTTCTTATTTATGCTTCAAGCCAGTTTTTCAGAAGACAGAATGCCACAATCAGTAAACTGATCTATGATCGAAGCTCCGGACAGTATGAGCATTGCTTTGTTGAGAAGGTAGTTCTCCAGCGTGTCTTGTTCCAAGACGGATTGGTGTTACCTTTCCTCTGTAGTAAACTAGGCAGGTCGAGAGAGGGATCATGCGGCATGGGCAACATATGGTCTCTAAATTCAGCCCAGGCTTTGTGCTATAGAGAGGTATAACTCCACTTACAAACTATCGTCTAACAAGACGCAAAGTACCAGTGATACCACAAAAAGCAATGATGAACAGACCAAATGGAACTAGAAGAAGAGGCCGACCAGTTAGACGATGGGCAGTGGGAATCTCGATATATGAAGCTCATAAACGGGCACTCCCCGCTGTTTATGCTACACCTCGACACAAGGCAAGGTATAAGAAGAACAAGATTAGTTGAGGTGGGATGAGATAAGATGAGATTAGATGAGATGACCAGCTGTTCACATGCAGGTGCCAGTCTACATACATCGGCAGAACAATAGGAAGTTAATACACAAAGACGATGGGAACCTGCCCAAGCCGATACACCACAAACCTCCTACTTCATCGAGTGGACGGCACGTTTTGGAAACAGGGAATGTGACTGATAAAGACAATGCGTTTCGTGCGTTGTTTAACACACAAAATAGCCGCTTGCTAAAAGTTGCAGAAGCTATCATCATTCATCTGCATAGGTCAGTTTAGTGCAAACAGAAATACACGATAGTCAGTTTAAAATTACCGTGATAGACAACTGAAATTATTGTGGGCATATGTGTTTATTCCAGCTTAAAGGATTTATCTTACAAGAATAAAAGTGAATTGACTAGCGGTGTGTCCTTCTCATGACGTCACATGTGTCCTTCTCATGACGTCACATCAACGCCAGTATTTGTTTATTGCTTGTGATTTTCTAGTTAATTAAAGAGGCCAGCGCAGCCGAGAGGTGTAACTCTCTCTCGCTTATACTTCCTTGTGCTGACGGCCGGGGTCGGGGGTTCATTTCACGCACCGTTAACTGGGCCTAGAAGTTGACTTCTCGTTCTGAAGCAAAGGCAAACTACACCACGTAATATTGTCTAGAAAACCAACCTCAGGTTGATTGCAGTGTCTTACAAAGGACATTTTTGTGAAAAGTTTGCGGTTGCTTTCCGAGCGGCCGACGCTCATACGATTATGAATATAAAATCAACGCGATCTGCTCCCAAATTGTCTGCGGTTGAAAACCCCGGAATCAAATTATAAAAGAGTACAATGACGTCAGCATGGCTGAACTGATAAGAGTGCTCGTTCGTAAACATCCGGTGTGCTGATGATGAGGTAAGGGGTTCAACTCCTACAGCGAACAGTTGGACTAAAATGTTGACTTATCGTCCTTGACTTGGGGATGTAAATTGCAAGTACCTCTGAAGTCAGGGTGGGATTGTTCACCTGATGGCGATGGACACCGGAAACAGGGAAAACTAATCCACACACAAAATTCAGTCCAGTGCTACTAAAAGTAGCGTGTATGGACTTCGCATGGGTTCAAAGCGAGCCAGCGCAAAATAGATAATTAATTAAAGAGTAAAATGTATCATAAGCAACTTAGAAATTGCGAACCATACTGTTGTCTGGGGCCTGCTTATCACACATGGGAAAACGGAAAAAAGGGGGGGGGGGGTCGAGAGGGAAAATAGAGCGGGGAGAGTGGAAAAACAAGAGGGGAAAACATCCGGGATTCGGAGGTCAGCACGGGGAATGGACAAGAGTGCTTGGTCTTAAACATCCGGCGTGCTGATGTCCGGGTAGCGGGTTAAATCCCTACACCGAACAGTTGGACTAAAATGTTGACTTCTCGTCCTTGACTCGGTGACGTAAATTACAAGTGACTCTGAAGTCGAGGTGGGTTCGCCTAATAGCGAGGGACACTGGTAATAGGGAAAACTAATCCACACACAAATATCAGACCAGCGCACTATAAGCAGCAACATATGTATGGACAATACTTGAGTTCAATAGCGAGCGAACGAAAACAGAAAACATGCATTTCTAAGAGTTCGTTGCAGTACACTTGCTCCTTACGCGAGTTACTGACGTCAATTTCAAGTGACGCATTCGATTCCCTGTGTACCCATAACTTGTAATTGTTATGTTCTCTAATGTTTCTACTTATTTTTGCTTCTTTTCGTTGTTCTCTATCTGTATTTGTCGATATTTGTTCATTTATTTAACATGTTGTTGTATTATTCTCAAGGGTTTCCCGGTGACGGATAATCCTGTGTCTATGATCTCTAATTTTAGACCAAGTGTCATGTTCTCTAATCCTTTACATCTTCAAACATCTATATTTAGCTTGGCAAATGTCAAGGGCGGGAATGACGATTTATCAATTTTTTTTACTATTTTAGGCATATCATGTGTTTTCCGCGTGGTAATGAAACTCACAAAAACGTGGAAAAATACACGATAAACAGTTTGTAATCCTTGAAACAAAGATTATCTTATGCAGAAACATTCTGGCAGGTTTGCAACGATGTTCATCGATCTGTCGTGGAGACAGATCAATTGAACTGACAACGCAGAGATAAATTCATGTTCTTATCTGTTGATAATAGACGCCATTTTATGTTAATCGCCAGGGGAAACCTTTTCATCAGCTTTGTTATTGATGGCAAATCTGTCATCTATTGTATCATTTATTTCTCTTTTCCTTGGGTTTTATATGTTGTTTGGATAATACAAATCACCCCTGCCTATGTGCTAATAGGTTTCATAAGAGAATTAAAGTATAGTAACAATGTAACCTCATGTAATAGTAACACCTTTTAATAGTAACATCATGTAATAGTACCACCGTGTAATAACACCATGGACAGACAGAAAACCCAATAAGCAAGTCCAACAAGAAACAAATGAAAACCGTAAATGAGAGAAATTATACGTAGACTGTCAATTTTGGGGGACACGTTAAGAGAAGAAATCAACTGGAGAACTTAATGATGACTGACAAGATTCAGGAGAAAACGAGGGAGGAACAGAGAGGTAAATATCTGGATGGCTTGGCCACATGGCGTAATCGAGAGAAAAGGACAGAGCTGATCCACGATTCTTTGTGATCGAATGAGATGGCGAAACATGACAGCCCACGCATATCAGCTTGGCAGATGATGATGATGAACACTGTAACCTAGCATGCATGTTATAGAATGTGACTAAGGTGTGAGACTGACTACCTGGTAGTGAGCTGTAGATGCACAATCCAACCAGTCATGAAATGGTCTACAAAGGACTTGGTGTAACTGGGTAAGGGCCTATTCTTATTGAGAGATGAAAAGTAAAGATCGAAAAGAACAATACACATCACCCGACGCAACTAAAAGTTCTTGCGAGAAAATTGGGAGCAATCAAAAAGATGTGTTGCTCAAAACAATGTATTCCCTTAGTGAATTTAAACATAGAACAATATGTTGCGCGATTGCCTGGTATATTTCGCTGCATCTCGTGTACTCGCGATGTCGTGGCCTTGCGAGATGTCGCGAAATATGCCAGGCAATAAATTGTGCAGTATATTGTTTGCGGCTTCTGTGTTTAGAAGAAGTGATGTTGCTTTGTGCTGCTGTTGTCTCTGTTGTTGTTGTTTCTGTTGTTGTTGCTGCTGCTGCAACTGCTGTTTCTGTTGATGCTGTTTCTGTTGTTTCTGTTGCTCGTCTTACTGTTCATGCTAGTGATGTTATTTCTGTTCTTGCTGCTGCTGTTGCTGCTGCTGTTGTTTCTTCTATTGTTGCTGCTGCCGCTTATGATGATGCTGCTGTTGTTTCTGTTGTTGTTGCTGCTGCTGCAAATGCTGTTTCTATTGATGTTGTTTCTGTTGTTGTTTCTGTTGTTTCTGTTGTTTCTGTTGCTTCTAATATTGTTTCTGTTGTTGTTTCTGTTGTTTCTGTTGTTTCTGTTGTTGTTTCTGTTGTTTCTGTTGTTGTTTCTGTTGTTTCTGTTGCTTCTAATATTGTTTCTGTTGGTGTTTCTGTTGTTTCTAATATTGTTTCTGTTGTTGTTTCTGTTGTTTCTAATATTGTTTCTGTTGTTGTTTCTGTTGTTTCTAATATTGTTTCTGTTGTTGTTTCTGTTGTTTCTAATATTGTTTCTGTTGTTGTTTCTGTTGTTTCTAATATTGTTTCTGTTGTTGTTTCTGTTGTTTCTAATATTGTTTCTGTTGTTGTTTCTGTTATTGTTTCTGTTGTTTTTGTTGTTGTTTCTGTTGTTGTTTTTGTTGTTGTTTCTGTTGTTGTTTCTGTTGTTTCTAATATTGTTTCTGTTGTTGTTTCTGTTGTTTCTAATATTGTTTCTGTTGTTGTTTCTGTTGTTGTTTCTGTTGTTTCTAATATTGTTTCTGTTGTTTCTAATATTGTTTCTGTTGTTTCTAATATTGTTTCTGTTGTTTCTAATATTGTTTCTGTTGTTGTTTCTGTTGATTCTGTTGTTTTTTCTGTTGTTGTTTCTGTTGTTTCTGTTGTTGTTTCTGTTGTTGTTTCTGTTGTTTCTAATATTGTTGTCTATGGTTGTTTATTTTGTTGTTTCTGTTGTTTCTAATATTGTTTCTGCTGCTTCTATTGATGTTTCTGTTGTTGTTTATGTTATTTCTATTGTTGTTTCTGTTGTTTCTATTATTTTCTATATTGTTGTTTCTGTTGTTTATATTGTTGTTTCTGTTGCTGCTGCTGTTCCTGCCGTTGTTGTTTCTATTGTGTATGGTGTTATTGTTGCTGCTGTTATTGCTTCTTCTACTACTTCTGTTCCCGCTGTTGTTGTTTATGTTTTGTTGCTTCTGTTATTTATATTATTCTCTTTGTTGTTTCTGTTGTTTCTGTTGCGGCTGCTGTTCCTGTCGCTGTTGTTTCTATTATTTCTTTTGTTGTTGTTGCAGCTGCTGTCCCTGTTGCTGTTGCTGTTCCAGCTGCTGTCTCTGCTGTCCCTGTTGTTGCTGCTGCTGTTCCTGTTGTTGCTGCATGCAGTTCCTGTTGCTGCTGCTGTTGTCGCTGCTGCTGCTGTTGTTGTTGCTGCTGCTGCTGCTACTGTAACCGTTGTTCCTGCTGCTGCTGGTTCTGCTACTGCGTTCGCTGTGCATAATCGCGAATAAGCATCTGTACAAAATTATAGTCATCTCACAGCAAAAGCTATTTAAATAACAACTGGAGGAGAAAAAGCTTCCGTGGTGACGTGGTTTAGCAGTCTGCTATGCCCTCTGAAGGTCGAGGGACAGTTTTCGAACTTCGTCGTTCAGCCCACGAAGGCAGTTTCTCCTATGGATCATCGCTGGAGCTACTGAGCTCTAGTTTCGTGGGATGCTTCTCCTGGGGGTTATAGTTGGAGCTACCGATCTCGGGTTTTGTGGGATGCTTCTCCTGGTGGTCGTCGCTGGAGCTATTAAGCTCTGGTTTTATGAGATGTTACTGGTAGATGGTTTGCCGTTCCGGAGCAAGGGATAGAGTCCAAGCCATAAACGGTAAAACCCGTGACATGAAGTTTTCGCTGTCAACTTTCACTTTAATGTTTCCAGTATATTTTTTTTCCGCTGGTTGAAAGCTGACTACCTCGCGGTAATTCATCATCAGGTGCCACAGCAATAATCGTGGACGGACAGATTCGCCGTTTCACGTGATCATCAAATTATGACGTTTGTATTCTTATCCCGTGGCTGAAAGGATAAAAACGCTCTAGCTCTCAAGCTTCTGAGACAGGTCATAAATAAACAAACATGTATTGTTTGACGTTCCTGGAAGTAGAGACTAGAGGGCGCACCAGACAACATAAAAATTGAAAGCTATATTTACTAACCGGAATTCGAATGACGACGGCGCCTCGTTGCAAGAACAGGTGTACTTTGAAGCATGACTGATTAGATACCTCTTAAAGGGGTGTCTTCCGGTTGGAATCGGTAACTATAGGTTTCAATTTGTAAGCTGTCTAGTGAGTCATCTAGTCACTATTTCTGTCTTCTAGGTCTATCATCGCCAGACAATACATGTGTCTCTATTTATGAGCTGTCTTGATGGCCTCCCAGGGTTCTCCAATTTATATATCTTAAGCTTCCGGTGGGCTGGCGGCGGGGAAGCGGGATCAACCACCTCATCTCATCTCATCTCATCATGTTCCTCTTGTACCTTGCGGGTCGAGGTGAAGTATAAACATCGTGAGAGTGCCCGATTATGGGCTTCATATATCGATATTCCCATGGACACTGCTATTCCCTCCGTCCAACGTTTACGTGGTCGGCCTCTTCCTCTGTTTCCATTTGGTATGTACATCAACCACCACTCAGCTGAATTTCAAAGATGACTTCTCGTTCAAAAAGCAATGGCAAGAAATCACACCTAAAGGTTTCCAATACAATTTTCATCTCTCATTGGGCAGCTTTATATCTGTTGAGATACGGCTCTTAGGTCATCTGGCATATGTTGTTTGTCCATCAAGAATGATGATGACCATTCATTTCATCCAGTGGGGTTGAAGGTGTGGAGCCGTGGGTTCTAAGATGGCTGATAAGGCCTATTTTGGCTCGAAATGTTCTTTGACAATGTGGACAAAGAATGCTTGCCGTCTCTGGAGGAGGAATTCCTGCAGTGGTTTTTCTGTCCTGCCTTTTCTTCACAGCTCTTGCAGTCCTGGTTGCCTCACATATGACTGCACCTTTGCGCAATGATGCACGCCACGAATTTCGGTCTCTGGCTGCAGCCTCCCAGGTGTCATGATGAATTCCAAAAGCATTCAGTGAAATTTTCAGAGTGTCTTTAAAACGTTTCCTCTGGCCACCTTGGGAGCGTTTACCACAACGCAGTTCGCTGTAAAAAATTCGTTTAGGGAGCCTGTGATCTGGCATGCGAGTCAAGTGACCAGCCCAGCGAATCTGATTCTTCATCAGTAGAGTGTGAATACTGGGCATGGATGCTCTTTCTAGGACTTCAGTGTCTGGAATCTTGTCTTGCCATTTAATCTTCAGTAGCTTCCTTAGGCAGACTGTGTGGAAGTGGTTTAATTTCCTAGCGTGTCGCTGATAAACAGTCCAGGTTTCACAAGCATATAGCAGTGTGGATAATACAACTGCTTTGTAGACTTTTAGCTTTGTTTGCAGGCTTATTCCAGTTCTGTCCCATACATTCTTGTACAGTCTGCCAAAGGCTGCACTGGCCTTGGAGATTCTTGCATTCACTTCGTCATCGATTGTGGCAGCTTGTGACAGGGTGCTGCCAAGATAGGTAAATTTGTCCACAACACTTAGTCTATGATCATTCACTTTGATATTCGGCACAGTGTGATTATTCCCTGGAGCTGGCTGGTACATAACTACAGTCTTCTCCAAGTTGATATTGAGCCCAAAGTTGGCACAGGCATGTGAGAAAGCTGAAACATTATGTTGCATGTCCGCCTCTGAGTTGGCGTATAGAGCGCAATCATCAGCAAACAGGAGCTCTCTGACGGTGCCGCTGTTAATTTTGGTTTTAGCTTTCAGCCTTCTGAGATTGAATAACTTTCCATCCATACGGTAGTTGATGTCTATTCCAATGTCGTCGTTCTCGAAGGCATTCATCAACATGGCTGAAAACATGAGGCTGAACAGTGTTGGTGCCAGGACACATCCTTGCTTCACTCCATTGGTGACAGGAAAGGGTTCAGACAGCTCACCATTTTCCTGTACTCTTGCCTGCATGCCGTCATGAAATAGCCGCACTATTTGGACAAACTTTCGTGGACAGCCATATTTTGCCATAATCTTCCACAGTCCTTCTCTGCTGACTGTATCAAAAGCCTTGGTAAGGTCAATGAAAGTGGAGAACATTTCGCAGTTCTGTTCCTGACATTTCTCTTGCAGCTGCCTTGCAGCGAAAATCATGTCAACAGTTCCACGTTCTTTTCTGAAGCCACATTGACTCTCAGGAAGAAGACCTTGATCGAGATGGGCTGTGAGGCGATTGAGAAGAATTCTGGCGAGTATCTTCCCTGCAATTGAAAGCAAGGAGATGCCTCGGTGGTTGTCACAGGATTGGCGGTTTCCTTTACGTTTGTAAAGGTGGACTATTGACGCGTCCTTAAAATCTTGTGGCATGGTCTCGTTCATCCATATGTTTGTGAAGACTTGGTGAAGCTGCTCTGTTAGGACCGGCCCACCTGCCTTGTGTATCTCTGCTGGGATGGAGTCAGGACCAGGTGCCTTGCCGCTGGAGAGTTGCTGGATGGCTTTGTTTATTTCCACTATGGTTGGCAGGTCATCAAGAGTCTCATTGGTGGGAACTTGAGGAAGGCAATTGATGGTTTCATCATCGAAGAAGGAAGTTGCATTTAAGATTTTGCTGAAATGCTCTGCCCAGCGTTGGAGGATTTCTTTCTTATCGGTGACCAATGTTCCCCCGTCTGCACTGAGGAGGGGAACTATGCCTGGTGATGAAGGACCATAGACCGCTTTCAGTGAGTCGTAGAAGTTTTTCATATCGTGTCTGTCAGCAAAGCCCTGAATTTCATCAGCTTTGCTGCTCAGCCAGGAGTCCCGCATGTGCCGAAGTTTCTGCTGCACTACTCTCTGAATGTTCTTGAAAGCATCTTTTTTTGATGTTGACTTTGGGTCATTCAAATGTGCCTTGAGGAGAAGATGTTTCTCGGCCAGCAATTGGTTGATGTCTTCGGAATTTTCATCAAACCAGTCTTTATGCTTTCGGGGGGCTGGACCCAGGATTTCCATAGCAGTGTTGTAAATCGTGTCCTTTAGGGCTCTCCATTCTGTTTCTGTATCCTGTTTAGCTTCAGCATTGGGCTTGAGGCGGTCTTCCAGCATATTTTCAAACGACTGCTGCATTTTCTTGCTGTTTAGGCGGGTGACATTTAGCTTTGTTTGCATTTTCGCCCCTTGAGGACGCCGTGGTGGCCTGATGTGGATGTTCATTTTCGAGACAATGAGACGATGGTCTGTCCAACATTCGGCACCCCACATGGATTTTGTCACTCGAACGTCTTGTCTGTCAATCCTCCTGACGATGACATAGTCAATGAGGTGCCAGTGTTTCGAGCGAGGGTGCATCCACGATGTCCTATTTCTCATGGGGAGACGGAAAATTGTGTTCGTAATCAGGAGATCATGTTCGGCACATGTCTGAAGGAGGCGGAGTCCATTGCTGTTACAATTTCCGACTCCATGCTTTCCAATAATGCCACTCCAAGAGGTGGTGTCCGTGCCTACTCTGGCATTGAAATCCCCAAGGAGTATAAGTTTGTCTCCTTTGGGAACAGATGTTAATACATTGTGCAGGTCCTCATAGAACTTATTCTTGACATCATCTTCATTGGTCATAGTTGGTGCGTAGACACTCACAATGGTTGCGTGCTTCCTTCCATTCAGCAGAGGCAACTTCATGGTCATGAGCCTGTCGTTTACAGCCTTTAGAAATCCAACTAATTTGCCGACCAGGGCCGAATTAATGGCAAATCCCACACCGGATTGGCGTCTTTCCTCGCTTTTCCTTCCACTCCAGAAAAATGTGTTGCCGGCACCAATTTCACAGATTTGGCCTTCTTCTGCAAGTCGTATCTCGCTCAAGTCTGCAATGTCGATGTTGTACCTGCCGAGCTCTCTCCCAATCAGTGCTGTTCGTCTCTCTGGACCCGACGCGCCGTCTCTGTCAAGTAGGGTGCGTACATTCCAAGTTCCAAATGTTAAGGGAATATGGTTTACTCTTTTAGCTTTGCTTGTTTTATCTTTCTTTGTATGTCGACCGCAGTTTAGGGTACCCACCAACCGCGGCTAGCTGGTTAGGTAGTGATGAAGCAGACAATGTTTAGGGCACCTTTTCTAGCCCCTTCCTCATGCTATGGAGGTGAGCAGTGTGTTCCTATAGAGGGCTGCTCAGTCGCTCAGGGGGCTGCCGAATCCCACTGCTGCTCCGGTCAGTAGAAGACGACCATATGGCCTGAGCCGCCTGTGTGCAGGTCTGCGACTACGGCTGCCAGCGTACCCACGCCTGCCGCTTTGCCGCTCGCCCATCGCCACAGGGCTTGAAGGTGATATGTGACGTTGGATGAAGAATGACTTGCGCGATGACTTGGATTAAAGTGAGGAAGAGTTGCGCAATTCGTCGACCTCACTCTCTCGCCTGAGTCCATCTGAGTCCAGTGGCAAGACAAGTCGAGACGATTGGAGACGAATACAGGTGCAGTGGATGACCAGGGCGCTCTACGTGCCTTGCCGTGCTCATTACGTTCCACAACGCTTTGCAGGTAAACGCCGTCTTGCCCGTTGAATCAGGAATGATTTCTCCCGCGCAGTCTGCCGAATCCTGTCTTCACATGCTGGGTAGGCATACCCTAGTTTACCTCTTGGTTTGACACCAAATCGGATACCCATGCCTGGTTTAGCCAGCCTCTCACAGCTGTTGCCCGGGGGGTGGCCGCTGTCGCATGCTGACAGCTACTAGGAGCCACAGGCACGAGCTGGGTGTCAGACTTGGACCAGTGGGGGATGGGTCCTGAAAGGACATGAGAGCCATCCTTACCAAAGGAATCTTGCATCTGGCATATAAGCAGTCGTTAACTACACGAAGCTGGCAGTGACTGTACATCAACGACATATTTCTGAACTTAAATACACCAAGCACAACCTGTACCGGACACTCTGCATCTACTGACGTATAACATCCAGATTGCTTTTCATTTGATTTACTGTCCCAGTTGTCACTAGGTTTCCAGGTCTATTACACTTTATAAAATGCTCATAAATCGTGTGGAATCATTATTTACTAAGTATCTGCACAAAATTGTAGACTGCAATTACGTTCCTTCTCGACTGCGAATCGGTTACCGTGGCCGTTGCTTCTGTAAAGCCTTCTGTTGCTTTTTACATATAATCAGTCCTGTTTAGGATCTCTTTAGAGATCAAAGAGATGAAAGATAATTAATCAAAATCCGCAAAACACAGACCTCAATTATAACCAAGCATGTAGAAGCAAGTTGAACGAGGTCGAATTTTTTTTTTTTTTCCTTAACTGATTCAGTACCAAAGGACAATATATCCCTAAATAACCGAAGGACGATATATCGAAATACTAGGGTCATAATGATATTTGTTTTGTATCTTGGTATCTTACGCACTTTCAACGCTCAGTGATCGGAACCGGAAATTGACATTATAATTCTTGTTCATTTAATTCTGCACCATGTCTTGTCCAAACCTGCTTTTCGTTTGGTACTGAATCAGTTAAATACCGAACCGAACTGGTGAGAACTTGAAATCATAACAAATAACTAACTGTGATCTGCTCTCTAGCTTAATTCTCATCTTGCTCGATTGTTCCACGTTTGGTTGCTTTCGGAGATAAACGGGCAGTCCGCCTACCTGGCAACTGTGCCTTTCATATCAAATATGAAATAGATCTATTTGGTTGTTTCGGGATTTGAGATTTAAATATTGAGCACAACCCGGTACTGGCAACGCTGATCGTATTCTGGTATGAACCTAAGGCCCATCCACGTCAATATGGAAAGGCCTTAGGTTCATACCAGAATATGATCAGCGTTGCCAGTAGTGGGTTGTGCTCAGTATTTATTTTAAATATGAAATACCTGTCGTTGTAAACAAGCCTGGCATTTTCAATGTTGTCTTTCTACTTTTAGATTACTATTCTTAACGTAAACAATAAATAAGATATGTTTTTTTTTTTTTTTTTGTTATTCATTTTGGATAAGTTATTGTTGTTTATCCATTACTCCAGTCCCGTTCGACATCAGAAGATTAGTTATATTTAGTGCGCATCCTAGGCTCATATTAATAATCTTGTTGTTTGAATCAACCTCTTTTCGAATATTAATATGAATTTTATTTTTTACTCGTTGTTGAACTCAAGTTTAGTCCACTCTGGACTAAGTTCTGAGTGTGGGTTGGCTTTCTCTATTACCAGTGTCCCTCGTCATGGGGCAAACGCACGCTGACTTCTGAGGTACTTGTAATTTGCGTCCCCAAGTCAAGGACGAGAGGTCAACATCTGTTTTTCCTTGGCTCGCTTGGAACTCTAGCGTAGCCCGTGCAAGTGCGACTAATTTTTATACTGATCACTACGGGAGATTATGGGCTTCATCTATCTTTCTCTTCCTCTGCTTCCCTCTGGTCTTTATATCATTGCTTGTTGTGGTATACTGTTAGTTGGTAACCTACTTGCATGGCCAAACCATTTGACCTGCTGCTTCCTAATAAAATCTAGTGCTGCTATAACCCCCACTTTAGTCCTGATTTCTTAATTTCTGATCTTATCTCTTCTTGATACGTTGAGTATTTTTCTCAGGAATCTCATTTCTGTTATTGTGAGATTCCTGAGAAGAATACTCTCACGATGTTTATACTTCACCTCGACACCGCAAGGTACAAGAGGAACATGATGAGATGAGATGAGACTACGGGGGATTGCACTGGACTGATGTTTTAGTGTGCTTTAGTTTTCCCTGTTACCAGTGTGCCTCGCTATCAGACGAACCAAACCCACTCCGACTTCTGCGGTATTTGTAATTTACGTCACCAAGTCAAAGGCAAGAAGTCAATATTTTAGTCAAACTAACCGGTATATGGGTTGAACCCGCTACCGAGCGTCCCTATCAACATTTTGTCGTCTACAGCAAGAATGGACATTAATAAATGGATTTATTTGGTTGTTTCGGGATTTGAGATTTAAATATTGAGCAAACCCACTACTGGCAACGCTGATCATATTCTGGTATGAACCTAAGGCCTAGCCACGTCAAAGTGGAAGCACTAGACTCGAGTTTCGCTATCGTTTGAGCTTGTCAGTAGTGCATATCCTTGTCCGGAACCGGAAACAAACCCCGGATCACTGGCGTGTGAAGCGGGTATGCAATTTCACCTAGACACTCAATCTACTAACAATATTACCGAATTCTTTTCAAACTGTTTACGAATATACAGCGTAGCGCAAAAGAACAGATCACCTCAATTTAATATTCTGGATCATGGAATATATAATTAACGGGGTACGTCACACCTTTATAATAATATATGCCAAATAAATACTGTGTACCGTTTCGATGTGCTAAACAAAAGGTATAAAAAAACGCAGACCTAGTTGATGGTTGCTCCCTTTTACAATCATCACTGAGTTTCATAAGATGTTCAGTTGTCTCCTTGTTGTCATCACAGATTTTTGTCTCAGACGGATCAAGTACTTTAAATCGATACAATTATCGCAGATGTGACCCGATATCACAATGTAGCAAAATTACCGATTTTTTTGTTCGTTTCCAGTTGCTATTCTCTTTATCTGAGGCCATTGAACATGAGGTGTGCACGTGGACAGTAGCATGATCTCCGCGTGAAACTTTTATCTTTCGTTCGGATTTCCAAATAACAGATAAACTATTGTTTGGTAGATTGCGTTAACCGGATAGACGGCCATTTTAATCGGGGATTTGTTTCTCGGAAAACCCTGCAGACTAATAATAGAACTACGCTGAATGTTTAAGACGACGTGGATCAGTTTACATCCGGGTATGTGACGTAGACTGCTGTGGGAGTTTTGTTGCTGTGTGTGGCTATTGTGCTGGCACAATTTTTCTCCAACAGCCAACATCAAACCAATTATGAACTGGTCTACAAAGAGATTGGCTTGCGTGGCCATGGTACTAGGATTCTTAAGATGTGGGAGTCTTTGGGGAAAGTGTTACGCCATCTGCAACGCGCTCCGAAAGGTTGTGGGTTCGATTCCGTGCAATTTTCTCATGGTGGTCGTCGCTGGAGCTACGGAGTTCATGCTTTGTGGGACTCTTTCGCTAAGGCGCCCTGAGGAAAGGGGGCGAGCCATATGGGATACAACCCGGTACAATGAAGCCGAGCCTCTTGCTTTTTAACTGATTCAGTGGCTAAGGACAATATAATAAAGCCACTGTGACCTCCCATTTGAACAAAGGGACGTTATCAGCATCATACTAGGGCCATCGTGTTGTTTGTTATATTTCCTAGTATCTTCCGCAATTTTAATGCTCAGTGAACGGAAATTTACAATATAATACTTGTTCATTTGATTGTGTACATGTTTGACACTGAGTCAGTTAAACCCTTTTTCACTCAAGATATAAGTATAAAGAATTAGAAGAGACAGAAGACTATCGGTTATCACTTTCCCGCACAGCCCAGAGTGATCCGTATCCACACAAGTTCCCGAAGTTTTCCGGCGCCTATGTGGGGGGCGACACCTAACTCAGAAGAGGCTTTCCTGATAATCAAAATCAAATATTCTCAACACATTCGGTGTGCTGGTGCAGAGTTCAGCCCGTACGCCAGACAGTTAGAATAAAACGTCGACTTCTCGTCCTTGACTTGGGGGCGTAAATTACAAGTATCTCTGAAGTCGGTGTGGGTTCGCCTGATGGCAAGGGACACTGGTATTAGGGAAAGCTAATCCACAGGCAACGAGCAGTCCAGTGTACTAACAGTTGAAGCACGTGTATGGGTGAACTTGACTTCAAAGCGAATGAACGCAAATAAAATCCTGTTTTAACTGGACTGGCACCTGGCCATCTTGACAGACGATAGATAGTTTGTAAAATGGAGTTATACCTCTCCATAACACAAATCCTGGGCTGAATTTAGAGACCGTGTGTTGCCCATGCAGCATGATTCCTCTCTCGACCTGTCTAGTTAATTCCAGAGTAAGGGTAATACAATATGCCTGAAACAAAACAAGCTGCAGAAGCTGCTGGATTAGCAAAGCAATGCTGTATCTGTCCTCCTGTCGGAGCCTCCATCATAGACCAGTTGCCGAAAAAGGCTTAGGGCCTGATCTGCCCTGTCATTACATTTAGTCTTTAGGTTGCATTTCCTCGCACTGGGGTAAGGCGTGTACCCTCCAAATTGCGCTTCTCTGCTCGAAGCCGTTGTCACAATGTGGGGTGTCGGGTTTGGTGAGCGGCTCCCAACATTCGGAACTAACAGAAAGCGAGTAGTACAGTCTACTGTCGTACGGTAGCTCAATCATTTCTGACTAACATGTTTAAAGTGCACGTAATTGCATCATGCCATAAATGTTATATTGGCATAAGTGTATGTGAATACATTTGTTGTATTCTCAAATGTATAGGAAAACAGGCAATGTACCTTGTAAACAGACACTGTTTTGTATGGAATACAAGTTTGTTTTTTTTAAGTACTTTATGTTTAGGGTTGCCAGATTGTGTAACCAAAAAACCTGGACATTTCTCTGTAGCACAAGGTGAATCAAAGATGTTACAAAAAATACTCTGTAGCACAAGATGAATCAAAGATGTTACAAACAATAATACTGTTACTTATGTTTTACTTTCCGTTCGCTCGATTTGAACTCAATCGTAGTCCATACGCATGCTACAACTGGTACGTTGGACTGATTTTTGCGTCACTAGTCTCCCTCGCCATCAGGAGAAAACACTCCGACTTCTGAGGTACTTGTACTTTACGTCCCTAAGTCAAGAACGAGAAGTCAACATTTTAGTCCACCTGACCAGTGTAGGGTTGAATCGGCTGCCTCGGATCAGCAAACCTGAAGTTTAAAAGCGGGCGTGATGACCTCCAATCTGCTACTTATGAAAGGGATTTGCTACACTGCACCGTGTTTTATCCCTTGTGGCTTCTTTCCACAGAACCACTTACTACACTTTTACTAGACGTAGAGAGTCACAATTTTTTGGTCACGTTATGAGAAGAAATAAATTGGAGAACGTGGTGACAACTGGCAAGATCGAGGGAAGAGAACAAGGGGAGGACAGAGAAGTAAATACCCTGGATGGCTTGGCCACGCTGTATGGTCAAGACAAGAACACTGAGCTGATCCACGACTCTGGTGATCGAGTGAGATGGCAAAACACGTTTACCGGCATGGCACATGATGATGACAGTTTTACTTGAAACTAATTCTGCACAAGTCGCAGCTGACCGACAGAAACCGACTAACCTCACTCACTAGGAGATGATGACAACGAAACTATTACATTTGTGCCAGAGGTCATCAGATGTTTCCAATGTAAATAGTTATGCCATCTGAAAATCGAGAACGATTTGGATTTCATTAACTGATTAACAACCATGGGGTGATTAAATGATCAATGCTATGGAATGATTAATCGTCTTAACCGCCTTTCCGTATCTGCCAACGGTGTATAAACACACGAAATGTTGTCATTGCGTTATAATACTTCATATCTGTTACCATATTAACAACTTGTAAGTCATAATTGTGACACATCCCTGCTTCCCATTTTCCGCCATCCATTTTTGTGTAATCTAAACCTCCTTTTTTTTACATTGAATCTGTTAAATCTGTCGCTTAAAAAGGCGACAGATTTAAATTATGTTTAATTTATGTTTAAATAATGTTAAATCTGTATTTGAAAGTAACAGAAAACCGAGACATTTGGGCGTCCCGAAACCTTTTTTTAGGATAATAAAATATACCGAAAAAAAAAAACCGGAACGTCTACCAACCATATATGTGTTCAGAATGACCACTGAATTTCCAATTATTGTTGCTACTACTTGTTTATTTGATTGTGTCCGCGTCTTCCTAAACTTCCATGGCGAAAATGGTCCACCTAGTTTTCTGAAAACCGAATTCTGAACTACGGGAAGCTACTCATTGTTTATGCCAACACCAGGGGACATAACTCACAGAAAAAAAAACAATATAAAATTATCACCTTGGATTTGATACCTGACGATAGAGGCGGCAGAGGGAGGGAATGGGTGCATATCGCGTGCAGACTGATTTATTACTGTCTAGAATATTCGATAAATTAATCCATAAATCGTGTCCTTATTTATATGTTATGGAAACAATGGTGGGGAGTTACCGTTCAAACTACCTTATAAAAAGGCGCTGACTTTAACAGCAGCAATTCGTCTTTCACTTTAAACTTGGTGCAAATGTCCTTTAGGCGGCTTTAGACAATCTGGAACGCAGTACACCTGTTACAGTTATGTATTTGTTTCCCATATTCCGTTCTTTCTCCCAGTTTATCCACGATGTTTTCGTGTATTTTTCTCGGTATGTCGGACAGTTTCCTTCTTTCCGAACCCAGTTGTTTTATTGGTGTAAAATATTATTTGATTGGTTGTACCCAAATATCGGTGACAGATTTGATGTCCTTGTTTACAGCTACTAAAGCGATAAACAGGTCAGTATGTTGGTTACTTTGGATTAATTGTGATGTTAGTGAGTCTAGATTTTGGAATTTGACTTAGTTCCGGGTTGTTAGGAGGTCGTGTGCTCAACAGTTGTTGCTTGTTGTCATTTAAGCTGTTCCGTTTACTGTTTTTCTGGTGTGTTGTGTGTGTGACTGATGATGGAAGGGTGGGTTTCTTGATAGATTGGTGGGTTGGTTGGTGCATGGAGGGGTTGGTGAGTGGATGGATGGATTATTAGGAGGATGGATGGATGGGTGCGTGGATGGATGGGTGGATGTATGGATATTATGGTTTATTGATTTATTGATGAGTCTATGAAAATGCGGGACTAACACAATAGAACAAAAACACCTCAAAACTTGCACCTTAAGCTCGTAACGCCGAATGTTGCATTGATGGACGTCAGCTTGGCACGGCTTAGTCCTCCATGTTTGTTTTTGTGTCCTACCTTATGATATTTACTATTTGCAGGGGATACACGGGTGGGAGCCGGCAAATATGTTCTTTCGTTGTATGCAGGCTGTCCATGTTTGGCTTCCATACAATAAGGTACAAAGTACACATGCCCTAGTACTCATTACTCTCTCTCTCACTCTCTCTCTCTCTCTCTCTCTGTGTTTCTCTCTCTCCCTTATCTCTACAACCCGCTCTCTCCTTCTCTACCCTTACCTCTACTCTCTCTCTCTCTCTTTCTTTCTCTCTCTCACACACACACACACACACACACACACACACACACACTCTCCCGACACCATCCTAATCTCGCATCAATTAAATACCGCCTCCACAAGGACGGTTGGCGTCATAGAAAATCTCCCCTCTCAGTCTTTCGCGATTGATTATTTACTCTAACAAACAGCATTTCGTCCATCTCTTATTGTTATCTTCCAAATGTGAATTGTTCCCTGCCTCTTGCTCGTCTGCCTACCACTTTTCCCTGAATTTAAATTTTATAACATGTCTTTTAAGTTAAATTAAAGGCTGTCTTTTAAGTGCCTATGATGCAATGTGTAAATGGAACTAGACCCAATAAAAAGACAAGAGGGTTTTATCTCATATAGGTCGGTCTCTTTCCGCGGGGCGGCCTGCCGGAAGTGTCGCACAAATCAACGAACTCCTTAGCTCCAGCGACGACTCCCAAGAGTCTCCGAGAAAATCGCACTCGTGAACCGAATAACACCCACAACCTTCGGAGCGCGATGCAGACGGCTCGACCACTCCACCACAGACTCCTAGCTAGACCCATACTTGTATAAACTAAACGGCACTGATTGGATAATGAGGTCGGTAGCGCACCGACAGCCTTTACTCCCCACGACATTTCCTGGTACCTATTGCAAATTGGCTCAACCTAGGAACCCAGGTCGGTTTTAACAATCCGAAACCACCTTGATGCGGAACAAACCCAAGACCACCAGTACGGTAGGCGAGCGTCAAGCCGCTACAATCCCGCAGATGTTTTTTGTGTGGTCAAAATATGTAGCTAGAACGCCACGACTTCTTTCATTAGGTATGGGTTCATATTCTCGTTAAGGTATGATTTTTTTTCTATCGTGGGGGGGGGGGGGTGTGGCCTAACCTGCACAGTTCGTAGCGACTATACTGCCGTACTGCCAATAGTACCTTGTAGTGTAGGACGGGAGGGTTTTTGATCCTGAGGAATTAAGGCCGCCTGGCTAATGCAATCGCCACGAACTGTGCAGGTTAGGGTTTTCTCCCCCCAACAGAAAAAAAATCAACACCTTACTGATTATTCGTACCCGGGTCTCCCGAAGGAGAACATGGCGTTCTTAGCCACTCGGCCAGCCGCTGTAGGCAGTAGATGACGGTTTGACAGTCAGCTTTCTTTTCTTTTCCGGTTTCCGTATTTTTCTGTTTATATGAAACACAACCTGTCCGGTGTACACACTATTTTCATGGCCTCCATAGATGCGAATTGTCCATGCTTCTGCACTAGCAATATTTTGTGGTGTTGAATATATAATATTTGACTATTCTCATAGATATATAAATTATTGCATTTTCTTTGCAGGACGTTGCGATGAACCCCAATCCTAGGTTGATTTACTTGGGAATGTTGCTTTCAGTGTTTTGCCATTGCTTTTTCAGAAAGTTTCTGAATGCAGCTCATAAGTTGAGTTGAGTCAAGAACCGACATAACTGCAATCAGGGCATTCCCAAAAGCGCTCAGCCTCATCTTCAATAGCCAGCGAAAAGTTCCAATACTAATGGTGAACGCAGCAATCTGATTATACGTCCGTCTTGCTTTACCTCTGAGCGTCGATTGTCTTGTCTACCAGATCCTCTGACTATATTCTTTCTAGACCATGATAGTCTATCTGTTCTTCTGCATTATTCACGTGCTCCCAAAGGGCCTTCACCACATCTGCCTTATCACGCATCAAATCACCTGTTCATTT
This sequence comes from Cepaea nemoralis, assembly GCA_014155875.1. Taxonomy (NCBI): domain Eukaryota; kingdom Metazoa; phylum Mollusca; class Gastropoda; order Stylommatophora; family Helicidae; genus Cepaea; species Cepaea nemoralis. The sequence goes on from JACEFZ010012375.1 coordinate 256,097, forward strand.
CCAACCACACCCGAGAGCCCGGGAGAAAAGATCCAGGAAATGCTCGCGACCTCTGAATTGATGCATGTGATTCTGCACGCAGCATGCCAGTTTTCACCTTTGCCAGCATGCTTTGTGAATCATGTGCAATCACAATATGCGTATACAATTTGTTCCCCAACCAGCGGAAAACTGCGGTTACTTCCTCCATCTCGATTCTCAGACTTTAGGTTGCGGTGTCATAAGCCAAGCTCTTCTTTACTAAGCATTGGCCATATTCTTTTGCTATGAATCCCTGTGCACTTTGCTTTGCCTATTATCACAGAGCCATCGGTACAGATAATCACATCACAGGACGAGACTAGTCTTGAAATAATTGCATGTAGCTCATTATCACTAACCTAGTGCGTCTAACGGGACTGTCCAGCGGAAACTACAAAGAGCAACGCCCAAATACCGCCGCCAGAAATCAAAATACTAAGGAGGATCGAGAAAAACATCGTAAATTAGTGGCTTGATCATAAAACTGACACCAGGATATGTAGGCTGCAAGCTAAAGCAAGTCGCTAGAGACAGATTTATTCCCTTGTTTATTACACGCGAGTTAGAATCACGTGGTAGTCAGGAACTAAGTTCAAAACAATGTATTCCCTTAGTTAATGTAAACATAGAAGCCAGAAACAATAGATTGCACGATTTCTTGCCCGACATATTTCGCTGCATCAAAAGGGGGGGGGGGCGTGGGTGTTAATGGACGGTGCTAAGTGCAGAAGAGACTGGCATATGATACCACATCTAATCTGAGAATGAGTGTGTTGGGAGTCACAGCGGTGGTCCTCTGGCTGTAGAGCAAATGTGTTGTGATTGTGATTTACAGAGCTTCCTTTTCTTCCTCTCTTTACTTCAGTGAAGTCTTAGGGAGGTGTACAGAGAGAGAGAGAGAGAGAGAGAGAGAGAGAGAGAGAGAGAGAGAGAGAGAGAGAGAGAGAGAGAGAGAGAGAGAGAGAGAGAGAGAGAGACCCAAATCAGGAGTGGAGGTGGGAAGGGGGGTGTTTAAATATCTTTTATATGCTCTTTCTAATCCTTTTTGTACTTTGGTATTAATTTTTTCTAAGGTTGTAGCCATTATATTCTTGTAAGGTTGCCAAACCATTTATTGCTCTGTAATGAAGTGCATGCCGGTTCTGAGGTTATGGACGCAGTTCGTAATCCTACATACCACGTTCGAAACACAGCTGCGGTCGATTTGGCAGCAGACCGCTTGCATTGGTTGTTGTTTTTTTTTTATGGAATGGGCACGCATCATTCAGAAAGCAATAGCAAGCTACTAAACGTAAACTAGCCAAGAGATCACAAACAGCAAAAAATGCTGGGGTTGATTGAGTCGTCCTAAAAAGGATATGCAACTAACTATAAGTGTAGAGCTGGACTGGTTTCAGACCTAGTTGTCTTCTAATTTCCTGATTCCTAATTATATCCCTCACAGTTCCTCTGGCAACTTTCCTGTGAATATCTCTGTTGTTATGATTTTGAGCTCATTTGTTTTAGTAAGCACTGGCTTTGGTAGCATAATGTCAGCCATAAAAATATTTCTGAAGAGATTTGCTTTAGTACTTATAGATATCCTTCTATGCGACTGAAGTGGCATGCTTCAATTTAAAAGTCAAAGGTACGGAGCTTCTGTTGGATCTTTTCCCCAGGAAAGGCTGCTGTGGTGAAAAACGAAAACCAGCAGACGGTATGGATTGGCTGGGTCGCACCGGTGAGTGATGCGTCGGTGCACAATCAGGCAGACATGGTCAGGGCCTTTTGGGAAGAACATATAAAATATCACAGCCTGAGAGAGAATGGTGCAGTAGGAAGTGACCAGAGGGCCTGACACTCAGTATTCCGAGGAAAAGCCAGGCGGACACATAATCAATTTGCAACCGGTTTCATTAGTGTTAGGATTTTCCACTCGCTGTTGAAGTTAAGGACAGATCAGGAATGGGAATTCCCGAGTGCTGCGATTTCGGTGAGTTCGCTCGCTTGGAACTGAAGCTTAGTCCATACACGTTTTGCTACTTCTAGTGCACTGGACTGATTTTTGCGAGTGGTTCATAACTCAACTCAACCATGACATCTAGTCTGAGACTGTAGGCGGAGTCAGTCACAGAGGCTGTCAGCTGACTTGAGGAAAAACAGCTCATATATGTGACTGTACTGGACACAAAGAGCATGTTGAGAAAAGCAAAGACCTGATTGGTTCGTGCAGAGTGGCATGCTCCGATTCAAAAACAAAGATAGGGAGCATCTGTTGGATCTTTTCCCCCAGGACATGCTGGTGTGGTGTGAAACACGCAGGTGGATAGATTGGCTGGGTGTGCACCGTTGAGAGAAGTATTGGTTCACGATAAAGCAAATATGGCATTTGGGATCGTGTGTACAAGGGGTTTCTCATAAGTCTTTAGCCTGACCACGAAGGAGTAGGTGGAGAAAACTGAAATTTGGCACAGTGCTTATTCCTTCTCAATGTAGCCACCACCTGAATTTATACATTTCTGCCATCTCTTCGTGACCTTGAAAAGACCTTCAGAATAAAACAACCTATTTTTCGAACTAAACCAGTTATCACAAGCCAGTCAGTATGACATCATCGAGACTGTCAAAACGATGTCCTTTCAGCTATTTTTTTAAGATTTGGGAAAATAAAAGTCTGATGGAGCCAAATCTGGAGAATATGGTGGATGTGGCAGAATTTCAATATTCAAATCGTTGGTAGTTTGCAGCACAAGCCGTGCTTTATATGAGGGCTGCGTTGTCTTGAAGCAAAGGCAGAATTTGTGTACGCAGTTATCCCTCGTTTTCTGGTCAGTCTTCCTTAGTTTGATAAGGAGATCTGCATAGTACTGCCCATTAACCATGATGCCATGAAGCATGTAACCTTTCAACATGACACCTTTGACGTCCCAAATACAGCCTGCATCACTTTTCTTGCAGATTTTTGTGCTCTTGGTTTGACATGTGTTGGCGAGCCCGGGGTTTTCCACTGCATGCTGCCAATTTTGGATTCTGGGTCGTAATGGTGAATCCAAGTCTCATCTACCGTCACCATGGTCGTCAACATGTTTTTCGACCGCCACATGTTGAGCAACTGGCCACAGCAATCAACCTGTGTTTGTTTCTGTTCACATGTCAGCAGGCACTGGACCCAGCAGGCACACACTTTTCTCATATTTAGTCTGTTGTGTAAAATTCTAAAAACTGTACTCTTACTCAGTTTTGCTGAACCTAATATCTGTGCATTGTCATTTTCCTATCCTGGTCTATGATTTTCTTCACTTTTGCAGCATTTGCATCATTGCACTCTGAGGACGGTCGTCCTGATCTTGGCAGATCAGCAACTTGGGAAAGGCCACACTTAAACTGCAAACTAATTTTTTACAGAAGCATACGAAGGATATATTGATTGATTGATTGATTTAGGAATCAACATCACAGCATTCGGGGCATTTCCATAAGCGCTCCGTCCCCATCCTCAGCAGCCAGCGAAGAGTTCCAACACTAATAGTACCAGTAGCAATCTGATTATATGTCCGTCTCGCCTTTCCTCTGAGCGTTGAGCGTCGGCCAGATCCCCTCGTCCCTCCTCGCGGTCTCATTCTTGCCAGACCATGGTAATCCATTTGCTCCTCCGAGGTGTGCACGTGCTCCCACAAAGCAGCAACCACGTCTGCCTTGTCATGTATCAATACTCCACCAAGTTCTGCAGAGCCAGCCAATCTGTCCGCCTGTTCATTTCCCAGCACACCGGCATGCCCCGGAGAAAAGATCCAGGCGATGCTTGTCACCCATGACCTCCGAAGTGAAGCAAGCCACTCCGCACGAAGCCTGCCCTTCCTCACCCTCGTCAGCATGCTTTCTGAGTCAGTTACAACCACGATGTGTGTGTGTGTGTCATATTCTCCATCCAGCGGAGAGCCGCGGTGACCGCCTCCACCTCCATTCTTAAGCTGGATGTTGTGGTATCATATGCCAGGCTCTCCTGCCCCAAACGTCGACCATTGGCTTTGGCTATGAACCCCCAGCCACTTTTCTCACCTCTTGACACCGAACCATCTGTGTAGATAATCACATCACCCGAGTTAACATTGTCCTGAATTAGTTGCTGGATTTCCACTTCCGTGGCCCCTGTTGGCCACTCCCTGCTTAATGTGATAAAACTCTGCACAATTCTGACTGCTCCCCATTCCTCTCCATGCCTAATGTTCTCCAAGGGACACACCTGTCTGATCGTATCCTCTGCCTGAGCCATCCATGATTTCCCTCTTATCAGTCGCTGACCCTTAACTGCGTCCAGCGCCTCATGCAGTGGGTGGTCTGTATCTGCAGCTACTCTGAGGTATGCCTTCACCTGCATCACCTTGAGCCTACCAGCAACACTCGGCAGACCAAGGATATAACGCATACAAACTACTGGGGTGTCTCTAGTGCATCCCAGAATGACCCGACGAAGGACAGACTTCCTCAAACACTGGCTCCATCTTCCTGTGTTATTTCTGTAGGTGTTTTTCCCTGCAACATCAAGAATTTTATCACAGTCCTGGCGTCTGATTTGTCCATTGTTCTGACAAACCGTTGAATGTGCAGATGTGGTTAATAGGGTGTGTTGTGCCATGCACCATATCAAGGAAAACCAGTCGAGGAGGGAAATTCATGTCCATTACAAATTGAAGGAGCTATACATGTGCCAAATTTAAATTTTCTCTGCCTATTACAGATAACAAATGCCTGAAGATGTTGGACATCTCAGTTGAAATGTACAAATGTTGCAGCTGTGCTGTAAACAAACACAACGCAATTATGTCCAAAACAACATTCTAGATGAACACATAAGAAGTGTGTATAATGTGCAGCAAAATATAAATCATCCTAGCCGAGGCAGAATGTGAAGCAACATACAAATCATCCTAGCCGAGGCAGAATGTGGAGCAACATACAAATCATCCTAGCCGAGGCAGAATGTGGAGCAACATATAAATCATCCTAGCCGAGGCAGAATGTGGAGCAACATATAAATCATCCTAGCCGAGGCAGAATGTGGAGCAACATATAAATCATCCTAGCCGAGGCAGAATGTGGAGCAACATATAAATCATCCTAGCCTAGGCAGAATGTGGAGCAACATATAAATCATCCTAGCCGAGGCAGAATGTGGAGCAACATATAAATCATCCTGGCCGAGGCAGAATGTGGAGCAACATATAAATCATCCTAGCCGAGGCAGAATGTGGAGCAACATATAAATCATCCTAGCCGAGGCAGAATGTGGAGCAACATATAAATCATCCTAGCCGAGGCAGAATGGGGTTGCAAAGAGTGACCAGAGGATCTGGTCGACACACAGGACTCAGAGGAAAGGCCAGGAGGACACATAATCAGACTGCTACTGGTGCCGCCATTAGTGTTGGAACTCTTCACTGTCTGTTGAAGATGAGGGCGGAGCACATAAGGGAATGTCCTGAGTGTTGTGATGTGGCTTCTGAACTCAACCCAAGTTCAAGAGGCAAAATGATCCTTGCAAAATCTCGAGCCTATGCCCTTCAAATACACACTGGAAGCCAAGTTAGTCTAGTATGTCTTTCAAATACACACCAGGTTAGTCTGCTATGCCCTTTATCTCCCAAAAGAGCACGGTTGTCAACCCACTCCAAGTTTATTTTTTTTTATTTTCTCCGCAGCTCCTACCATGTCATCCCCATTTTATTCATCTCTAATTTGCTTCCCTGTGTGTTTTTATATCACTACTTCCCTTGTCCTGTGAGTTTCAAAGACAGATCTTTCTATTTATATTGTCAGGTGTTCTCCATGTGTGTCGAGGAAATACAACCCAAAGACTAAATGTTGTGGCAGGACTGACCAGGCCTTAAGCCTTGGTAGACAACTGCTCAAGGATCAAAGCTCTGACAGTTAGAGGAATGCTTTGCTGATCTGGCAACTTCTGTAACTTGTCTTGTTCCAGATGTATTGGTGTTACCTTTCCTCTGGAGTAAACCAGGATGGCCGAGAGAGGGATATGCTGCAAGAGCAACACATGGTCTCTACAATTCAACCCAGGCTTTGTGCTATGGAGAGGTTATTATGTTTCTTTTTAATGCACAATAACTATCGTCCGTCAAGACGGCAAGATGCCAGTTAATCATTTTTGTCCTCTCTATCACCAGTCTTTTCTCGCCTCTTGATTGTTCGGTACCCATCTAATTCTCTAAGCTCCACTTTAGTGATTCTATCATACCTTTCACACCCTTCTATTACGTGTTGGCACCAGCTAGTAAGCTTATATTTTATTATGCTTTTATTACGCTGTGTAATGCTTTCCGCGCTGCAGAAATAGACCAAGCCATATGGGATAAAACCCGGTGCAATGAAGTCAACTTTTAAGCTTTTTTCTTTTTATTTTATTTTATTAGTAACTATTTTTGTACATACATCACTTGAAGTGAAGAACAAACTTTATTTTCAAATGGTCACAAATTAGGCACTCAAACCAGACGTACATTCAGTCCGTCCAATCTTTCATACATCAATTATCTATTGTACATATTACATTCACATAATAAAAAATACATTGTCACATAAATGTTGTGAACATAAACAATGTATATTACCATGTTATGAGACAGGCAGGCTGGCAGGACACACGTACATAAACACATACATAATACCTACATACATGCTTACATCATTTACACAACCTCTCTCTGTTATGCACCCACTCAATAACACACAAATACACACTCCCTCGCATACACATATACTCACTCACAATCACAAACCCACTAACAATTATTTACTGATACATCCATACATAATACTCTCTCTCTTACTCAATCTCTCTCTCACTGTCCCACGCCCATATATCCTCATTCATACATACAGCAAGGCACACACATGCACTTCTTCCCATACACACATAATCGAAACATACACATTTTCACACACGCAAATATAAACAGTCGTACCTGAGGTGCCACCAAGAAAGGTTGGGTTATCAATTGCATGATTTATTCTCATTATTTGTTTCTTTCCCCTACGAAACATTTGACCTAATTGTTATGACCTCTCATCAAGTGTATATTGCATCTCTCTCTCGCTCTCTCTCTCTCTCTCTGTGTGATTGTGTTTATGTGTGTGTGGAACAGGAAGGTAATGTCCTCAGTAAAGCTCAGATCGGAGGTATCATGGCGGGAATGGATAAGAAGATTTGCTATTAAACTTGTGGTGTGCTGAGATAGAGGGTTCAACCTCTACATTAGTCAGTTGGACTAAAATGCTGACTTCTCATCCTTGACATGAGGACAAATTAACAAGTACCTCAGACGTCAGAGTGGATTCGCCTATATTGATGAGGGACACTGGTAATAGGGAAAGCTAATCCACTAACAAACATCAGTTCAATGTACTAGAAGTTGTAGCACATGTACGGACTACGATTTATTTCGAAGTGAGCAAATGACAAATAAAAACAAATAAAACAAAAACAATAAAACAATTTATTTAAACAGACTGTAAAAACCATTTATGATCCTGATATATTCAATCCATTATGGACATGCTGTTTTTGATTTGTTCATAACCTCCCTTCAACAGGAACTTGAACTTTGACTCTTTCCGGAGGTCGCCCAAATCGTCTGCAGCCAGAATCTGGTTTAAATTTGGCAGCAAATACTCCAGTTCATCTGTGTGTGAACAAACAAAATACATATACTCCAGTTCATCTGTGTGTGAACAAACACAATACATGATTAAATTTAAAGTCCCTGAAAGTTCTCAGCATTTCTCATACATGAGAGCGGCAGTTACCAAATCAAAACTCTGAAGGCGTTCATGCCTCCGTGACTCCTGTTAGCAGTGCTCTCTTTAATGAACAATGTGTTAATTCATCATCAACATGTGCCATGCCAATAAGCGTGGGTTGTCATGTTTTGCTATCTCACACAATCACCAGTCGTGGATTAACTCTATGTTTCCATTATACCGTGTGGCCATGCCATCTAGATATTTACCTATGCCTTCCCATTGTTCTTTTCCCCACAATCGTGTCAGTTGTCACCAAATTTTTCAGTTTATTTCTTCTAATCATCATCATCAAGTGCCATGCTGGCTGGCGTAGGTATTCATGACTCTCCACAGATTTCAGCCTTTAGTTTTCTGGATCAAGTCTACTGCTGATATTCCTCCATGCCACCTTCCCAATCTATCCAGCATCATTTCTCTTGGTCTGCCTCTGCCTCTCTTCCCCTCGATCTTTCCAGTTGTCACGGATGTTCTCCAATGCCTCTCTTCTCATCACATGACCAAAGAAAGCAGTTTGTCTCTTTCTTAATGTTGTTTCTTCTAATCACATGCCCAAAATCTCTTGACTGTCTACATCTAATTTCTCTAATCAGTTTGCGGTTTTCATATCTTTCATCATTGGTTTTTCTGTCTGTCCATGATATTTTCTTGGCATTTCTCTCAGAATATCTACATAAAGTGTGCACATTTGTGTTATGGCTAGGAAGTTATGCTATTAATGGCAAGAGTTTGGTTGGTTCGCTATTTGCAATGAGAGGGAAGCAGAAGATATATACTATTACTTCAAAACTTGACTTCATCAAAAAAGATACCCAGAAACATTATAAAAAACAATCAAGATGAAAATGGAAACAAACTTACTATCCATTTAAACAACAAACTTACTATCCATGCAAACAACAAACTTTCTATTCTTCTTCTTTCGTTCAGTGACAAACTTTCTATTTATATAACAATACAATTAATATCCATGTAGACAAGGACTATTTATATCACCATACCATCTTGACACAGATAGTTTGCTACACTGTGCTATAAAAAAGGCATAATAACTAAATTGTTACTATTATTTATATTTTAAAAAAACACAATTAAATCCATGTAAACAACAACCAATATATCCATGTAAACAGCAAAGTTACTATCTATATAAACAGCAAAGTTACTATCTATATAAACAACAGACTTACTATCCATGCAAACAACAGACTTACTATCCATGTAAACAACAGACTTACTATCCATGTAAACAACAGACTTACTATCCATGCAAACAACAGACTTACTATCCATGTAAACAACAGACTTACTATCCATGCAAACAACAGACTTACTATCCATGCAAACAACAGACTTACTATCCATGCAAACAACAGACTTACTATCCATGCAAACAACAGACTTACTATCCATGCAAACAACAGACTTACTATCCATGTAAACAACAGACTTACTATCCATGTAAACAACAGACTTACTATCCATGTAAACAACAGACTTACTATCCATGTAAACAACAGACTTACTATCCATGTAAACAACAGACTTACTATTCATGCAAACAACAGACTTACTATCCATGCAAACAACAGACTTACTATCCATGTAAACAACATACTTACTATCCATGTAAACAACAGACTTACTATCCATGCAAACAACAGACTTACTTTCCATGCAAACAACAGACTTCCTATCCATGCAAACAACAGACTTACTATCCATGCAAACAACAGACTTACTATCCATGCAAACAACAGACTTACTATCCATGCAAACAACAGACTTACTATCCATGCAAACAACAGACTTACTATCCATGCAAACAACAGACTTACTATCCATGCAAACAACAGGCTTACTATCCATGCAAACAACAGACTTACTATCCATGTAAACAACAGACTTACTATCCATGTAAACAACAGACTTACTATCCATGTAAACAACAGATTTACTATCCATGTAAACAACAGACTTACTATCCATGTAAACAACAGACTTACTATCCATGCAAACAACAGACTTACTATTCATGCAAACAACAGACTTACTATCCATGTAAACAACAGACTTACTATCCATGTAAACAGCAAACTTACTATCTATATAAACAACAGAAATATCCATGCAAACAACAGACTTACTATCCATGTAAACAGCAAACTTACTATCTATATAAACAACAGAAATATCCATGCAAACAACAGACTTACTATCCATGTAAACAGCAAACTTACTATCTATATAAACAACAGAAATATCCATGCAAACAACAGACTTACTATCCATGTAAACAGCAAACTTACTATCTATATAAACAACAGAAATATCCATGCAAACAACAGACTTACTATCCATGTAAACAGCAAACTTACTATCTATATAAACAACAGAAATATCCATGCAAACAACAGACTTACTATCCATGTAAACCAAGTCAACAGTTTTGAAAAATATCTTGTCTCTGTTGGAGTCCAGTGGATCCCTGTCAACATCATCATCATCCAGCCAGCTGAAATACAACCATCAAACAATCAGCCTTCTACGAGGGCCCTAAAGGCTTCAGGGTGGCGAAGAAATATGTTATCTGCCTCTAACTTAAGTAGGCCTGGTTTGATTTATCATTGTGGACAATGAGCAAGCAAGCTGAAAGACATCTAATAGCAGTGGAAATGTGGTTTCTGAAGAAAATGCAAAGAATACCATGGACATGCAGAAAAACCAATAGGCATTAAGTCATACAAGAAGCAAATGAAAATCGTAAACTCATTAGAGAAATTAGACGAAGATAGCCACAATTTTTTGGGCCCATTATGAGAAGAAATAACCTAGATAACTTGGTGACAACTGGCATAATTGAGAGGAAAAGAACAAGGGTAAGGCAGAAAAGTAAATATCTGGAAGGTTTGACCACACGGTATGGTCGAGAGAAGAACACAGAGCTGACCCGCGACTCTGATCATCGCGAGAGATGGAGAAAGATGACCACCCATGCTTATAGACGTGGCACATGATGATGATGACAACTTACCATGTGGACGGCTTGGATTTTCACAAAATAAGAAACCGAGGCCAGCATGGCCAGATGAAAAGAGCTCTTACTCTTAAACTCCGGGTGTGTTGATGTCGAGGTAGTGAGTTCAACACCTACACCGGTCAAGTTGGACTAAAACGCTGACTTCATGTCCTTGTGTTGGAGACGTAAATTACAAGTACCTCAGAAGTCAGAATGGGTTCACCTGATGGCGAGGGACACTGGCAATGGGGAAAGCTAATCCACACACAAACATCAATCCAGTGCACTCCCTAGTAGTGGCAACTACTAGAAGTGCTAGCAAATGACTACGTTTGAGTTCAAAACGAGCAAAGGGGAAAAAAAGAAGAAAAGGGTGATACATGTCCCATTGATCCACAGGTAGTGGATCATTAAATCAAGCCTTCTCAGATAAGGGTGTAAAACTAGGAGGAATCTATGTGCACATTGCACCTGTTGAAAACCTATTAAAAGTTCTAAATAAACAAAAGCAGGTAGAATAAGTAACTACCTAGGGTCGATTTGAAATAATGAAACCAATGTACGAGGGGACTACACATGAAAACCTTAACAGTGTGATAGAAATTACAATAAACATGCCGTCTTGAAATCTGTCAATATTGTTGTTAAGGATGGCAAGAGTGTTTTAAGAACATCACCTTACGGTGCAGATGAGTGTGGTGACGTCATAAGGATAGTTTAAAGATGGCCACCCCACTTTTGACATGCACCAAAGAGCACAAGCATTTTGTTATCCGTTCTTTGATCAGTGAAGGGGTAAAATGTATAGAAATTCATCAGCAAATGAAGGTCAATTATGGTGATGCATGTCTGTCAGTCCAGCAAGTGTATGAGTGGAGTAGGAGGTTTCAAAACTGATTGACTTCTGTGACAGACTGTTTAAGACCAGGTCTGGGACACCGAATAGTGACCCCAGAGTCGATTTTTTACAGGAATCCAAGCACGTTATCAACACTGGAGGACTTGCATTGAATGCAGTGGTGACTACATCGACAAATAATATATTTGCTCTTTACTTTTTCAGAATATATTCACCCAAAAAAAAAACATTTAAGTTTTCATTTGAAGCACTGTCATACAAAATCAGATATCATGTGTGATTCTGAAATACACAAACTTAGATCCATCCAGGTACCACAGAGCTTGTGCACTGTGCTAAGAATCTCCCAGTCTGATCTATGAGGTGAGTTGAGTTACGAACCAACATCACTGCACTCAGGACATTCCCATACATGCTCCGTCCCCTTCTTAAACAGCCAGCGAAGAGTCACACAACTAATCGTTCTCACCGCTATCTGATTAAAAGTTCTCCTGGTTTTCCCTCTCAGTTTTGAGATTCTTTCAGAACCCCTGCCAGTGCCCCGCAATCCCATTCTTTCCACATACAGGATCTCAATCTGTTCCCCAACCTTCTCCACCTGGTCCCACAGGCACATGACCAGCTCTCCCTTGTCCATAGGTAATCTACCACCAAGAGGTGCATTCCCTGCCAGCCTATCAGCCTGTTTATTCTTCTGCACCCCCGCATGGCCAGTGCAAAACATCCATACAATTCTCACAATCTGTGACCTCGGAAGTGAGGTGAGCCATTCCCCACGAAACGTTACTTTCTCCACCTCTGATCTATGGAAAAATACTGGTGCATCGAAGGGGTTACTCATGTGACATAGAAATGATCCTTCAGACATGAAATCAAGCCTGAAGACAAATCAATTAAAAGTCAACAGTGGTAAAACTGCACAAAGTTACATAATCTCAAAACTAAAAATGAAAGCGGAGAGAGTTCAGCTTTACAGGAAAAACAATCTCAAATAACCCAGTGGGTGTCACAGCTGCACATTCTTCATCAGTAAACAACAACAATTTCTATCCATTTGTCTTTTGCCTGTGATGATAAAGAGCTAGTCACCACAATGACCACATGCTTGTCAGCATATTATTATAGAGCCTGAGTTTTCTACTTACTACCATTTCCTGTTATATCTTCATTTAAAAAAGGAGTTAGTTTTGTTTTGGGGTCTCATCCTTCACTCCAGATATATCCACAGGTGCTCAGATCCCCTCCCCCCATCTGCACCCAGCAATAGTTTGAGTTCTTGGTTGACGAGACCCATTATTCTCCCCATATGCTTGTCGTGTCTGGTCACGCCAATTCTTTTTCTTAAGTCTCTCATTCTAAACTATATGTATTCAAAGTTCTCCGCATCTCCCTAAACTCTCATTCTAAACTATATGTATTCAAAGTTCTCAGCATCTCCCTAAACTCTCATTCTAAACTATATGTATTCAAAGTTCTCCGCATCTCCCTAAACTCTCATTCTAAACTATATGTATTCAAAGTTCTCCGCATCTCCCTAAACTCTCATTCTAAACTATATGTATTCAAAGTTCTCCGCATCTCCCTAAACTCTCATTCTAAACTATATGTATTCAAAGTTCTCCGCATCTCCCTAAAGCCATTAACATTATCGGCACAATGCATAGTCTGGCCTTCTGCAATGGATGCAGAGGCCGCAAGTATATCAGTTCGTTCAATTCCCTCAACCCCTGCATGCCCTGGGAAGAAGATGAAGATGATTCGACAAACAGTGGGCCTCTACAGCGATTCAATCCACTGTCTTCATACAAAACCGGCCCCGAACCTTTGGATCATTCTGAATCACCCAGGACATAAACATCGGTGTTTTTTTTAAAGAGACGAAAGTGTAGTTTAAACAAGAATCAACAATGTCATTACATGATTTCTACAGCTGGTGTCAGCTAGAAGGGTTCAACGGTTGAGATATAAACACTGTAGGCCTTAAGGCACCTCTGTCCTGGCAGATTCAACTGAGAAAGGCCATAGTGTAGTAGTTAGCAAACCTGCTTACCAACACGTCAAGTAACATTCACAACAATGTATTGCCTTAGTGAATTTAAACAAAGAAGAAATGAGCAATTTATTGACCAATTTATTGCCTGGCATATTTCGCCGCATCTCGGCTTCACCTGAATAACCCACATTCGAACAATACCTGTGACTATGTGTTTTAATTGCTTCAGCTAAAGTATTATTCATTTATTCACTTCAGATGATATCTAACTCTGCAGCATACACCTAATGAAATGTAGCGAAATATGCCAGGCAATAAATCATGCAACATATTCTTTGTGACTTCTGTGTTTACAAAGTAAAATGTACAATCAAAGACCTTTTCCTCTGAGGCACATTTAGTATATGGTGCTGGCCTCATTTTCTTACCAACAGACACCATAAGGGTGACGTGATCAATACCACAACAACCACCTTTACCACCCCGGAAATTTTCTGCCTTTTAACTCTACCAGACCGCTGTACTGATTTTTCGGTAATTTCCGAATCTGCCGCTACACCGCCGTACCTAATTTTCAGTACTTTGCCTAGTGCGTGAAAAAAATGGGTCACAAACTAAAAATAACCAACCAATTGCGGTCAAACCCCATGGTTAGCCATTGCAAATGTCTGCCCCCATGTTTTTGAATTGACTTTGTGTGGTTTAACATGAAAGAGTTCTGAAAATTCACAATGAAACGAGCGGCTGATGAACCAAGTACTTCAACAAGAAAGCAAAGTAGGTCTAGGCTTTTCAGTCCAACAGGTGATCGATACTTTGGTTGATTCAGACTCTGAGGAGTCAGAATTTCATCAAGAATACTTTTCCAGTTCAAATGACACAGACAGTGAGAGATCAAAGGTAGACCTATTTTCTACAGTGTCTCCAAGTTCTATCTTATTCTAACCACTTGTTTGCATGTAACTAACATTTTTCTATATCATGTTGGTTTTTTCTCTTTAATGCTCAGGAGCCCAGGTAATAGGGACAGTTAGGTTCAGGGCCTCAGGTCTGGTAGGGTTAAGCCTGGGTTCACCTTGAAAGCCTGGGCCGGTGAAGAAATGCCCACCTTGAAGGAGATTCAAGGAGATTTGGCACCACCAAACATCACTGAAAGCAAAGCTAAGACTAATGTTAGACATCAGTGAACTATATGCAACATAATGATAAACTCAAATTTATAAAAAATAAAAATACTTAAAACATTTTAATAATAAACTTTAGATCACTTACTTGTCTATGAGGATTGCACGGCACCAGATATGAAGTTTCAGAGTTTCGTAGTCTGCTTCATCTGTGGTCTGTTGAGAATTTCATATTAAAATTGTCAGTAATTTCAGCTGATATTTCATATAAAGTTTTTGTTTAGAAAAATAAATATGCAGTTATTTTCAGCAATTCATTCACGTTGTGTTGCTCATTAAAGATTAAAATATGTACCAAGAACTGTCTGGAAATGTTTAGCTGTTTGGAGAATAAAGGTGGTAAGAAAGAAAACTGGCTACTTCACTTCATTATAAGGTGACATAAAATATGTGAAGGTCTCTGGCCCTCAAAAAAGGACACAATAGATTATGAAACCACATGTATACAAAATTCAAAATTGGTGAATCAGCCGTGTGCACATGTGGTTTGGAGCCGCAGACAATAGATCAGATACTCCAAGACTGCCCAAAATACAACATATCTAGGCAAACCTTCTGGCCTAGAGAAACAGTGGAAGATAAACTCTACGGACCATTGAGTGAACTAAAATAAAAGACAGTGAAATTCATACAAGAGACAAAATTGTAGATATTGACAAATTACAAGCGAACAAAAGAAGAAGAAAAATGTTAAGGGCAAGCATTTCACTTCAAGATGGCCGTAGCTGCTTTTACTCAGCAGAAAAATTAATATTCAGATACTTTTTGAGCTGAGTTGAGTCAAGAACCGACATCACATCACTTCAGATATTTCCATATGTGCTCCGTCCTCATCTGCAACAGCCAGTGAAGAGTCCCAATACTAATGGTCCCAGTAGCAGTCTGATGTGTCCACCTGACCTTTCCTCAGGGTGTCAGCCAGATCCTCTGGTCACTCCCTGTAGCACCATTCTCTCCAGGCTGTTATAATCTACCTGTTCTTCTGCACTATACACACGATTCCAAAGGGCCCTGACCAAAACTGCCATAACATGCATGAATACCCCACAAAGTGGAGCAGACCCAGTCAGTCTGTCTGTCTGTCCACCTGCTCATTTCCTCCCACACCAGCATGTTCTGGGAAAAAATCCAAGATGGTCTCTATTTTTCACTGTTGAAATGAAGCTTGCCACTCTGCCCAAAGCAGAGTCTTCACCTTTCTCATATTTTGTGGGCCCGTTACAATCATGTAGCGTTACATTCATGGGCAGTCACAGAACTAGATTTATGTATAGTCTGGCTAGATATATTGCCTAATCATTGCTTCATCCATATAATCTTTTGTAGATGTGGAAGATAAAGGGAAGCCATCATATTAATTTCCCAAGAATAAGGTTATAGACAGTCATAAAATTAGATGCGTGTATACTCCATGTCCAATTGTGGCATCAACAAGTTACCCACCCTGTCAATATAACATCAATAAGTTACCTACCCTTCAAGATAACATCAATAAGTTACCTACCCTTTCAATGTAACATCAACAAGTTACCTACCCTTTCAATGTAACATCAACAAGTTACCTACCCTTTCAATGTAATATCAACAAGTTACCTACCCTTTCAATGTAACATCAACAAGTTACCCACCCTGTCAATGTAACATCAACAAGTTACCTACTCTTTCAATGTAATAACAAGTTACCTACCCTTTCAATGTAACATCAACAAGTTGCCTACCCTTTCAATGTAACATCAACAAGTTACCTACCTTTGCAATATAACATCAATAAGTTACCTATCCTTTTAATGTAACATCAACAAGTTACCTACCCTTTCAATGTAACATCAACAAGTTACCTACCCTATCAATGTAACATCAACAAGTTACCTACCCTTTCAATGTAACATCAACAAGTTACCTACCCTATCAATGTAACATCAACAAGTTACCTACCCTTTCAATGTAACGGAGCAAGTCTAAAGCTTTCTTGACATCCAGCTCATTGGGATTGGGATTCTTATCACCAATGTACAACTGTCGACAATAGACAAAAGCAGTCAAACAACATTCAATGTACATCAATAAGATTCTATAATAATGTTTCATTAATGTATAATAAAAGTCCATCATCAATGTCGTACACATCATCATGTCATCTCCACAGGTCATTGATCCTATGTTTTGGATCAATTCTATTGATGATATTCCTCCCTGCCACCTGTCTTTCCAGCATCATTTCTCTCATTCTGCCTCTGCCCCTCCTACATCAGGCTTTGTGGCGTAGGGGTTACGAATGCAATTTGCCTTGAGTATGGTTTCCATACAATGGTATGCGTGCTTGTCAGTCAGAAAGCAATGGCAAACTGCTGAATGTAAACTAGCCAAGAAATCACAAACAGCCAAAAGATACTGGGGTTGACTATGACATCCTGTAAAGGATATGCAACTAACTTTTTACTTCTACTGCTGTCCCTTCCAGCCATCACAATGTCTTCCAATGCTTCCTTTTGATTATACAAGGTACATTGATTGTCTGTCTTACAGTTGTATATAATATTTGACCTTCACTCACTGTTAGTTACTCTGATAGTCCAAAGTGCTCGCAACATCGGCCTATTCAACCTACTAATTTTTATTCTGTACATAAACACATATGTATTGTTTGGCACTCATAGAAGTAGAAGAAAGAAGTAGAGACTAGAGGATGCATTAGACAACATACAAATTGAAAGCTATAGTTACTGACTGGGATTCGAACCTGTCACCTCCATATAATATTTCTATTCTTAATGTCCAACTGTCAAGTGCTGTTTTCCTTTCAAGGTGTGCAACATACACATAGATCCTGCCAGTTTTACGTCCTCATTTGAGAAGGCTAGATATCCAACCAAATATATCAGGCTCATGTAGAAGTACACTATTCTCAAGTTTGTTTTGTAAACATTCAATTTCCACAATGTGAATTGCACCTGGCCACCTTAAGTTACAAGAGAGCATCTTGCTTCTAAGCAACTGTCCTTGCTGATCACTACTGTTGTCTCTCATTTTTTTTAGTTTTTAGTTTAGTCGTTGGATCAACATCACGGCACACAGTTTAACCCATAAGTGCTCCGTTTTTCCTCCTAACTCAAACCTGAGTCTGGAGAAACTCAGCTCAATGCACGAACTCTGTTGCATCGGCGAGGATCCTGAAATATTTGGGTAGATTTTTAACTTGAAATTTTGCCCGGGCAGCGCCATTAGGTTACTCTTTTTCGATTTCCAACTGCCAAGGGATTATTTACGTGCGCAACAATACAGACAGGCGTCCGAGCTCACTACCCAGAGACCAGGGGAAATTTTATTACTGGAAGTCCAGGTGGACTTTTTAAATAAATCCGGTCCTAACCGGGGCCTGAACCCGGTACCCCCAGCACTCGAGGCGGACACCATACTTCGAGACCACTCAGCCCCCCTCATACACGTCTCTCAAACACGCATTAGGCGCTTTAGGCATTTGGTGTTAGATGCATATTTGTATAGACCAACTGACACACCAGGGGGAATATAGTCTACATCCTGCCGGATGCCTTTACTGCCCAGAACATTCTCTAGCACCCATTTTAGGCTGGGTCGACCTGGGAGCCAAGGTCAGTTTTAAAACTCAACCTTGAGGTTTGGAGCACGTGGCTGGCAGATATGTCTACTAACCACTGTATTACTGTGGTCTGCTCTCAGTATTAATAATTTCTTGTATAAGATATGCAAATAATTGTCATCAAAAGTAAATCTATCAAATGGCAAAACCAACATATTTAGAACAGACACTTGGAATGTCAGAACATTAGCAGAAATATGAGAGTTAGCTAATGTAGTAAAAAGAAATGGGAAGTATACTGAGAGATTCTATAGTAATTCTATTAACATTACCAATACAATAGTTTTATCAACACTACTCAAGCAAAACTAAGACAGGCAGACAAGCATATATATATATATATATTATTATAGTGTTACATACAGGTTAGTAGGCACGTGATCGTACAGCTGTACACAAGACTCCGTTGTTTAGAACATTCTTTATTAGTCGAATCGTTCAACTACAGCACAATGATGGTAGGCTCAAATCCCGATGTTTACATGTTCCTACTTTCTTGCTAGCTGGCCCCCAAGTGACGTGTGTCCCAGCCTAGATACACTTCTTCATTCGTGCACACACGTTCACTAGCTATGGTTTTCCCACTAGTCAAGGAATGCGCAGCATTCCTTAACTCTTTACTCCTAAGCTACTCCCTTTACTGTTACAATACCTCCCCTTCTTCAAGGAGAATTTTTCCCTGAAAAAATCTCAACCCCAACTCTTAACCCCTTAACTCTACATCTCTATACAACAATTCCATATAATTCTTAACTCAATTCTCATTCTCCTATCTCATCATAGCCAATTGCTAACCAGAGACAATAATACCGAAACTCTCTACAAAACTCGTTATAAAGTTCTCCAGAAAACTCGCTACAAAACTCTCCATAAAGTTCTCCAGAAAACTCGCTACAAAACTCTCTATACAATTCTCTAGAAAACTCCCTACAAAACTCTCCATAAGCGAACCGCTTTTAAAATTTAACCATCTAAATTATGATTGACAAAACTGAAGATATTCCCCTTATCCTTTAATTCTCCCTTATTCACATTCTCACATTCTCACTATTCTAGGATAGACAGAAAAAATAGTTAGATTGGGTAGTTAGATTTGGTAGGTGCGCACCTAAAAATAATAAAAGTAAGGAAAAAGTAAGAAAGTAAGAAGTAATCACCTTTCTCTTCCCATACATTCTCAAAACTTTATAAAAATAAAGTTTCAAAATTTATCTTCAGTTTCCGTCAATAATAATTGTTATTATCAAAAAAATATGTTAATCCAAAACTACCAGCTTTTGTATTATTCACCTCGTCAAGTTCAAAAAAAAACTCCAAATTATATACACTGTTAAGTACAGTCTTCTTCTTCCAATATCTATTTATTTACATGCCAAAACTCAAGCTGGCATTCCCCCCATATTCTCCCATTTAACGCTGTTCAACCCAGCTCCTATTTTTAATCCAATCATTTACATTGCGAACGACTCAACTACTTTAAGTCATTTGTTTCCAAAAAAAACAAGACTTCATATTTCTTCCAACTGAACGTCAAACTAATAATCATTTAAACACACTCAGGTTAACTCAATAAAACCAAAGTTTTAAAAACATAAGCAGCTAAGTCAACTTATTCATTTCATAAAGCGCAATTGAAGTTCAAACAATTGACTAAACCATATCAATCCCCTCATCATTTTTATCCCCACACATTAATCAAACATATATAACTTAAAAACCAACCTGATCATAAAACATATACCAATAATAATACCTTCTTTGTAAACGCAAAAATATCGTGTCTAACTTCTTCTTCTATCTGCCATCTGCAGAATATTCCACCACGCTATTTATCTACCTCTTCTCCATTTTCTTAATAACTTCAAATTTTTTTCGATAAGTGCAATATCTACATCAATGTCGCTATCCTCCCGAGGAGAGCTAACATCTTTCATATCAGCTTCTTCATCAGTTTCTGACTTTTCATCCATCTCTTGTTCCCCATCTGTATAACCATTACTAGCAACCGCTAATTTCTTCCTTTCTAAATCCAATCTAATTTTCCTGTCTTGCCGTCTCAACAAATTTTCAAATAGCGGCATATCTTCACCACTTGAAGAATTCACTGTAAGTTTCCTTTGCCTCTTAATTTCTTTTTCTTTCTGTCTATCCAACTTTCTTTTTACTGCCTGTCTTGTATTCATAAATGGTGGTTCTATATTTTCCTTGACTGATTCTTCACTAATATAATCGTCATACATGTTATTTTCCTCTGTCATGACTGTTTTTGGTACCGTTTCTTCTTGTTCAGCTGTAGTAGATGCTGTTGTCACTTGTTTCCCATTCTCTATAGGTATTGGATATACCGATTGTCTGACCATCTGTCCACCTGACAATATTTCATCGGAACAATATCTCAGTTACAAAATATTCAAACCTGCACGTATTAGTTATTTCCATATAACCATGGTCTTAATGCCTTCATGAGACTTCTAGTTTTGTCCACCGCTGCTTCAGTCTTTTGTTGTTTTTGTTTTCTACTTTCCAATAGATAAACATCTTTCTTTTTAAAAGTATCATTTGCTCCCATCCTTGGAATTCGTCTCCTGGCTTTTGCTACTTTTCTGCCATATATACTGTTATCTTGTTCCGAAGAGTCACTACTTAAACATTTGCCTGCTTGTCTACCACTAACCATACCGCACGAGGAAACATCTCGCTTCGAGTCAGGATCGTTCCTATTCATTCCTTTTAAATCTCTGTCTGGTGTACATTCTATACCAAAATCTGTGAGGTCTGAAGATTCTGATTCATAAGATTCCTCGGTTCCACATCCACGATTATACATGAGCAAAGTTTTTTCATTTCTAACTCTAACACTCTTTCTAATTTTCTTTCTGCTGTCTTCTGTCTTGGGTTGTCTAACTTTTGTACCTGTGTCTCTCTTTAATGCAACGGTGTTTCTCTTCGCCACTTTCAAGTCAGTTGGCTTTGATTGAGTTTCTACCAACTCGGTTTGACTTCCCTTCGTTATCTTGTTGTTTGGTTGTATCTGGGTTTTCTTTCCTACTGTATCAACTTGTGTCTGTGTGTTCCGTTCTACCACTTCAATCATCTGCGTCTGTGTCTCTCTTTCCTGTCTACCCCTACAAATTGAAAATACCTGTCGATCATCAGCTAAGGTTCTATTAGTCTGATGCTGATTTTCTCCTTTGTTTGCCTTTGCGAGTGCATATCTCAATCTTCTGATTTCAAACCATTGATTTCGTAATGTTTTCTGCTCCTCACTATTAGATGGCCAGTTCCATTTTTTCTTATAAAAATTCTGTCTCTGCCAACTATTGTTCTCTGGCTTGCCATGTTGTCTCTCTTCATACCTTCGTGTTCTCGTCACGTCGTTTACATTCCATTTGTGACAGTTTCTGTCGTTGTTATAAAGCGGTTGTTTTCTAAAGCAGGTTGAGTTTTGATGTGGCCTTGGCGTAATGGTATCATACTGGCCATTCGATTGGAAACCTCGACTACGTTGTCTTAATACTGCATCCAACCTTGCTATTTCCCCACCAACTCCAGTCAGTACCTGTGAAAATTCTTGGGGTTGCATTCTAAAATCTATAATGGAAATTATCAAGCAATATACAAATATTTCAAACAATATTAATTTCAAATTCAGCAACAATACATAATCTGTTCAATTAATTACTCTAATATTATCTAACTATACTAACTAAAGACTCCAATCGAAGATCCTGACGAAGAAAATTTTCCGTTGCAATCACGAATCCTGATAAAAGAACCTAAATGAAATCCTGACGCAGAAATTTTCAATTGATCCTGATACCAAGACCAAATAAAAAAGGACTCTAATCGACACCGTTGAAAGGATTAGAACACACCAAAAAACCTCTTGATTTCCTAATTCAATCGAAGTCGAAGTCAGTTCTTTCCAGTTATTTTCCTGACGTTGATTGTGCTCGATATAACGCTCGCTACAAGACTGCTTGATTACTTGCTCGATTAACTGTATGCGTTGGACTTTAACTTCCGTCAAGCAAGGTCACCTTCACGCAACCGACAACTGCTCATGGTTTCAGCAAAAATTACTTTCCAACAGCAATCTGGCATTTTCATATGTTTCAGCGTAAAAATGATTCAGTCGAGAATAATTGGATTTAAACCTGACGCTATCCACTCCCTTATTTGTTACGTGGCATCTCAACAACTGTCAGTTTAAATTGAGTATACCAAATTTTGACTTGAGATAATTTTCATCAATGCTTTCATTTAAGTGAAGTAACTGTAGAGAATATTGAGGATCTCGACTCAATAACTATGGAATTTGCAATATAACCTTGACTTCACCTTCAACAGTCCAATGAGTTAAAACTGATAATTTTCACCATTCTTTGTTTTACTTGGAGTTTTATTTGGATCAGCTTATCGTTCTGTTGAAATCAAATCATTTCTGGTACTTCAAAATTTCATAAGTTGTAACATGTAATCAGCGAGTTCATTCTGATAACCTTGTGTACTAATTTTTGAGGCAAAACGGCATTACTTGATCTTATTATGCAATTAGCGTTGGTCAGTGATCAAGTTATTTCAGACTATTTATCAGATAAAAACATCAGTCTTTCAAAAAATTAAGTTTAACAATCAAACCTTCTGAGCTGTCCTGAGAAATCGATCTCCTTTTTAAACAGAAATACACTGAGAACCCACAACAACTACCCCTGGGCGGGCTTTCAGCTGTTGCGTTTCTTATTATTATTTACTTAAAAAACTTCCTTCTCCAGACGCCCAGACACAACAATATTCCATGGCGGTAACTCTCTCCTCAACATCCCATGTTGTTTTTTAAGGTCAAAGGCACCAAATCAACCTGTATTATAGTGTTACATACAGGTTAGTAGGCACGTGATCGTACAGCTGTACACAAGACTCCGTTGTTTAGAACATTCTTTATTAGTCGAATCGTTCAACTACAGCACAATGATGGTAGGCTCAAATCCCGATGTTTACATGTTCCTACTTTCTTGCTAGCTGGCCCCCAAGTGACGTGTGTCCCAGCCTAGATACACTTCTTCATTCGTGCACACACGTTCACTAGCTATGGTTTTCCCACTAGTCAAGGAATGCGCAGCATTCCTTAACTCTTTACTCCTAAGCTACTCCCTTTACTGTTACAATATATATATATATATATATATATATATATATATATATATATATATATATATATATATATATATATATATATATATATAAATTGCGATCTCCGTCTGTCTGTCTGTCTGTCTGTCTGTATGTATGTATGTATGTCCTTTATTTGTTCGCGAACGGCCCATCCGATTGAGATGAAATTTTCTACACGTCTTCCTTTCATTCCAGAGCTGCCAACTGTGATATTTTTTTAGTGTGAAATCGCCTGCTTACTCAGTATTATTTCATTTTTCATTTTCATTAATTTCATATATCTCAGGGGACCTAACTCTGTAAAAGTTATTTCAAGGGGCATAACGTTTCTGTATAACTTATAGTCATATTGTGGCATCGTTTTCAAAGATTTATAAACTCTTTGTCCATAGTTATGTACCGGCATATGAGTTATAATAAATAATGATACAATCTGTAAGGCATTTTCAAAGTTTTCATAAAAATAATGCACAATGCATAACATTGTAACTCATCTTTTTTTGCTTAAGAAGTTACTGTAGTCATGCAGGTGATTAGAAAGAGTTTTCATTAAAAATAATGGATGGTGTGTGGAAGGACATTCTTTTAAGTTACTTTTTCTAAAATAAATGTCATGAAAGGTTGGTAAATGCTGGCAAAGAGAAATATGTCCAAATCTCTAGAAAGTATTAGTCAAACGGATATAATTATCGTCAGCTCAATAGCTACATGTTTTAAAAATATGACGCTGACTTCGGAGACAGCACAGAAGACCACACATTCATAACTTCAGCAGGGTCAGATATACTGAATAACAATAACAGCTTTGAATTGTCAAAAAAAAAAAAAAAAATTAAGTTACTTTTTTGTTGTATGAATTTAATGAGAACTTATATGACTACTTATATGAATTAAATGAGATGCTCCCCACCAGGGACTGGGCGAAGCCGAACAGGGTCAGGCAGACAGATAGACAGACAGACAGACAGATAGACAGTCGGGAACAGGAACTTATATGACTACTTATATAATTAAATGAGATGCTTCACACCAGGAGCTGGGCGATGCCGGGCCGGGTCAGACAGACAGACAGACAGACAGACAGACAGACAGACAGACAGACAGACAGACAGACAGACAGACAGATAGTCGGTAACGGGAACGGGAACTTATATGACTACTTATATGAATTAAATGAGATGCTCCCCACCAGGGACTGGGCGAAGCCGGGCAGGGTCAGGCAGACAGATAGACAGACAGATAGACAGACAGATAGACAGTCGGGAACGGGAACTTATATGACTACTTATATGAATTAAATGAGATGCTCCACACCAGGAGCTGGGCAATGCCGGGCCGGGTCAGACAGACAGACAGACAGACAGACAGACAGACAGATAGTCGGTAACGGGAACTTATATGACTACTTATATGAATTAAATGAGATGCTCCCCACCAAGGACTGGGCGAAGCCGGGCAGGGTCAGCTAGTATATATATATTTTATATAAATTAGGATGTGTGTGGATATGTATGTCTGTATGTCCTTTATAAGTTCACGAACGGCCCATCCGATTGAGATGAAATTTTCTACACGCCTTCCTTTCATTCCAGCGCTGCCAACTGTCGTATTTTTTTTTCTTCTTCCTCCTCCTCCCTCCTCCCCCTCCCAAAATACGTGCGTAAATATTTGATGATGATGATGATGAAAGAATCCCCGAACCAAAACGCTAGGGAAAGGGAAGAAAATGACGTGACTACACAGAATCGTCACACGGCAATCATCATCATCATCAAGTGCCGTGCCGGCTGGCGTAGGCGTTCAACTCTGATGCTGATATATATGCCTCCATGCCACGGCAATATCAATAACAATTCATCTTTTTATGTGTAAGGAAATTATCTACAGTCGTGTAGAAGGGAAGAACAATCAATAGAAGGACCGAAATCACAGAACCTAGACGAGTATGAATTCGGAATGGTGAACTCCCTCCTCCTCTCTTCTCCTCCTGCCTCTACCTCCTCCCTCTACCTCCTCCCCCTCCCTCCTCCTCTCCCCTCCTCCTCCTCCCTCTCCCTTCTCCTCATCCCTCCTACTCCCTTCTCCTCTTCCCTCCTCCTCCTTCCTCCACATCCCTCTTCCTCCTCCTCCCTCCTCATCATTCCTCATCCCCCTCCTCCTTCTCCCTCTCCCTCCTCCTCCCCACCTGCATTCTCCTCCTCCCTCCTCCTCCTTCACCCTCATCCCTCTTCCTCCCTCCTCCTCCTCCCCTTTCCCCCTCCTTCTCTTAATCCCTCCTCCTCCCTCCTATTCCTCCCTATCCTCCTCCTCCTCTCTCCGCCTATCTCTTCCTCCCTCCTCCTCTCTTCCTCCTTGCCCTCCTCTTCCTTCCTCCTTCACTCTCCTCCTCCCCCCTCCTCCTCCTCCCCCTTCCTCCTCCATCCTCCTCCTCCCTTCACATTCCTCCTCCTCCTCCTCTCTCCTCCTCCCTCTACCTCCTCCTCCCTTCACATTCCTCCTCCTCCTCCCCCTCATCCTCTTTCCTCCCTCCTCCCACTCTCTCCTCCTCCTCCCTTTCCCTCCTCCTCCTGCATTCTCCTCCTCCCTACTCCTTCTCCCTCCTCCTCCCTCTCCCCCCTCCTCCTCCTGCATTCTCCTCCTCCCTCTTCTCTCTCTCCTCCTCCCCCTCCTCCTCCCTCCTATTCCTCCCTCTCTCCTCCTCCTCCACCTCCCTCTTCCTCCTCCCTCCTCCATTTACCCAAGACAGACAGACAGATAGTCGGGAACAGGATCTTATATGACTACTTATATGATTTAAATGAGATGCTCTCCACCATGGGCTGGGCAGGGTCAGACAGACAGACAGATAGACAGACAGACAGACATACAGTCGGGAACGGGAACTTATATGACTACTTATATGAATTAAATGAGATGCTCCCCACCAGGAGTTGGGCGATGCCGGGCCGGGTCAGACAGACAGACAGATAGATAGTCGGGAACGGGAACTTATATGACTACTTATATGAATTAAATGAGATGCTCTCCATCAGGGTCTGGGCGAAGCCGGGCCGGGTAAGACAGACAGACAGACAGACAGACAGATTGTCGGTAACGGGAACGAGAACTTATATGACTACTTATATGAATTAAATGAGATGCTCCCCACCAGGGTCTGGGCGAAGCCGGGCCGGGCCAGCTAGTATATATATATATATATATATATATATATATATATATATATATATATATATATATATATATATATATATATATATACAAAACAAACAAAAATACACTTCTATAAATAGAAAATGTGGCCTTTCTTACCTCAATAAGCTCTTCTGGGGATAAGACCCTCATATTATCTGGATCCATACCAACATTCTGAAATATTGGTAGTCAACGAAAATGAGAAGTGAAGTAGCAAGCTTTACAAGATCACAACCACAAATGACAAAATGGATGTTGCGACAAGATTCCCCCATCAGCACACAAACAGTAAACAGGTGCTGATGTAACAACAACAACAAACATATACAACAGTTATTTAAATGGATGTTGATCAGACAACAGTGAAGCCGTGTAACCCTTGTCAGGCAAGCAGAGAAAAGTAACTGGCAATCCAGCCAGAAATATGGTAGAAATAATAATAGAAAATCCAGCCACTTTCCCGTCTGTCATAAACTGTCATCTACTGTCTTTAGTGGTGGTGTTTGTAGATCAAGAATGATGATGACCAATCATTTCATCCAGTAGGGTTGAAAGTTTTGAGCCATTATTTCTAAAATGGCTGGTAAGGCCTATTTTGGCTTGAAATGTCCTTTGACAATGTGGGCAAAGAATGCTTGACGATTCCAGGAGGAGGATCTCCTGTAGTGTCTATAGTACCTAGTGGTGTAAGACAGGGGGTATTGAGCCTCAGGAATTAACGCGGACTGGCTAGTGCAGTCTCCACAAACTCTGCAGGTTAGTGTTTTCTTTTTCCCCTCAACAGAAAAAAATTCATACCTTACCGAGGATTTGAACCCAGGTCTCCCGACCCACGTCTTATAACTTTTTATTGTCAGGAAAATCCTAAAACAGACACCTCTATCAGTTTTGAATTCAGAAATGGTTCCCTAGAACAACTTATTTTCTGCATGTTATCTCCCAATGAAGCATTACCCCACAACCAACTCTTGCCAAGCCCTGTGTAGACTTGTCCATGACTGGCCAGGTTTGGCAGCTGAGTTTTCTACAGGATGGGGTAGTCAGTCTCCCACCAACCCTTTTAGTCACCTCTTACAACATGCACTGGAGGTTACAGTGTTACTATTCTTGGCCTCTCTTATGGGCTCTGGTAACATCCGGATACTACAGCAACTACATCACAACTGGTTTTCCTACCACCATGAAGGCACTAGACTCGAGTTTCGCTCTCGTTTGAGCTCGTCAGTAGTGCATACTGACTGGGCCCTGGACCGAACGCTGGATCACTGGCTTGCGAGGCAGGTGTGTAACCACTAGACCATGCAGCTCATCCTACGCAACCAAATTATCATACTAGAATATCACACGTCACCCATTGTAGGCTAAAGCCAGTGATCTGGGGTTCGATCCCGGGTCCAATCAGGGATATGCACTACTGACAAGCTCAAACGAGAGCGAAACTTGAGTCTAGTTCCTTTCAATCTGACATAGACAAGGCGCAAGGTTCATGCCGGAATACGATCAGCGTTGCCAGTAGTGGGCTGTGCTCAATCTTTAATTCCCATATCATTATCATTAATTGGCTTGATGACTGTCATGGGCAATCATGCCTCTCCAAAGCATGTGATCTCCAAAAGAACGTATCAATTTGTGTGCTTCCGTGCTATGACAAAAGACTGCACAGAATCTTCTTTCACTCTTTACTCTGAATCGATAAACCTTTCATGTCAAATTTCTTTTTTTTACTATTGTTATCATGTGATCCCAAAAAATTACGATTGTTCTCTCGTTTCTTTCAAAATGTTTAGATTAATCATTTTGGCTGTCCAAGAAAGTTTCTGTGTTTTTCTGTAAAACCGCATGTCCAACGCCTTGAGAGATTTTTGTGTGCTTGTTAACAAATTGTTCAGGATTCACAACCATATTTTAAAATTGGTTATATGTAACATCTAAGAATTCTTTTTTCTAACCCCTAATGACAGGGACATATTGCATAAGTGTTCTTAATTTTATAAAATAATTTTTTATTGCTAGTCATATTCCTGATGTCTTGATGTTGTCTACGTACTTAAGTGCTTGACCAAAATCATCTTCTTAACAAATTCCTGTATAATAAAATTTTACAAATATCACAAACACAGAGACTAATGATGCCAAACAAGAAGCTTTTGGAATGGTTAAAACAAGATTTGATAACTCACTTCCAGGGTTTCTGCCGGCAATAATTCCTGATGAAGAATTAAATCTAGTTCATCCTTGATTCCTGTTTGAAGACAGAAGAAATAACACTACCAAGTGATCTGCTGACCAAAATAAATACACTATTAAAAATGTTTATTTACAACGACATTCGAAAATATTCATCAAAGCAATCATTAAAATAACTGGCCAAATATTTCTGAGTGTAGCATTTTCATTTACAGTTTTTCTTATTGTACAATGCAGTGAAACATTTCATTTAGTCTTTCTTCTTGTACACTACAGTAAAACATTTCATTTACAATCTTTCTTCTTGTACACTGCAGTAAAACATTTCACTTACAATCTTTCTTCTTGTACACTGCAGTAAAACATTTCATTTACAATCTTTCTTCTTGTACACTGCAGTAAAACATTTCATTTACAATCTTTCTTCTTGTACACTGCAGTAAAACATTTCACTTACAATCTTTCTTCTTGTACACTGCAGTAAAACATTTCATTTACAATCTTTCTTCTTGTACACTGCAGTAAAACATTTCATTTACAATCTTTCTTCTTGTACACTGCAGTGAAACATTTCATTTATAGTCTTTCTTCTTGTACACTGCAGTGAAACATTTTATTTATAGTCTTTCTTCTTGTACACTGCAGTGAAACATTTCATTTATAGTCTTTCTTCTTGTACACTGCAGTAAAACATTTCATTTACAATCTTTCTTCTTGTACACTGCAGTAAAACATTTCATTTACAATCTTTCTTCTTGTACACTGCAGTAAAACATTTCATTTACAATCTTTCTTCTTGTACACTGCAGTAAAATATTTCATTTACAATCTTTCTTCTTGTACACTGCAGTGAAACATTTCATTTACAATCTTTCTTCTTGTACACTGCAGTGAAACATTTCATGTAGTCTTTCTTCTTGTACACTGCAGTGAAACATTTCATTTATAGTCTTTCTTCTTGTACACTGCAGTGAAACATTTCATTTATAGTCTTTCTTCTTGTACACTGCAGTGAAACATTTCATGTATAGTCTTTCTTCTTGTACACTGCAGTGAAACGTTTAATTTAAAGTATTCTTCTTGTGCCGGCTCCATGGCGAAAGGATTACGGACGTGGTTCAGTGACCCCGCATACCCTGCGTTCAAAACCAGCTGTGCCCGATTTGGCAGCAGGTTGCATTGCGTTTGTTTACAAAATGGTATGGGTGCCGGTCGTTCAGAAAGCAATGGCAAACTACTGAACGTAAACTTGCCAAGAGATCACAACAGCACCAATAAAAATGCTGATGTTGACTGCAGCGTCCTGTAAAGGATATCCAACTAACTTTTTTATTCTTCTTTTACACTGCAGTGAAACATTCCATTTATAGTCTTTCTGCCTGTAACCTGTGGTGCAGAAGTTTCATCAACAGCCTTTCTATCTGTACCTAGATGTGCAGAAGTTTCATTAATAGTCCTTGTACACCGCAACATTGGTTTTTATGAAATGGCATGAGTGCCGGTCGCTCAGAAAGCAATGTCAAACTACTGAACATAAACTTGCCAAGAAATCACAAACAGCCAAAATGCTGGGGTTGACTTAAGGATATGCAACTAAATTTAAACATCGCAATGAAAAGGTTTCGTTCAGTCTTTCCTCTTATATCTAGCAGTGCAGAGGTTTCATTTATAGTCTGCACCTGAAAGTGCAGAAGTTTCATTTACAGTCCTTATACACCACAGTGCCGGTCTCCCTGGCTAGGGGTTAATGTCTTTCTCCGTAATCGTGAGGAACGTAACCTGCGCGAGAATCAGTAGCTGTTCTCACCGAGTTGGTAACTTACAGGGTATGTGAGCCGGCCGCTCAGAAAGCAATGGCAAAATACTGAGCGTAATCTTGCCAAGAAATCAACAATCAGCTGAAATATGCTGATGTTAACAGCAATATCCTGTAAAGGATATGCGGGGGAAAGAAAATACACCACAGTGAAAAGGTTTCATTTAGTCTTTCCTCTTATACCCAGCGGTTCAGAGGTTTCCTTTATAGTCCGTGCAAAGATACAGTAAAATATGCCAGGCAATAAATCATGTAGCCTATTGTCCATGTTTTCATTATTCAAATTTACAATGGAAAAATCATTGCTTTGCGGAAAAAAATAATGCTAACAGTTTCCATAAAGATTATTTTAAAAACCCACACATTTCAAATTTCATTCCTTATCTCACACAATTTTTAAATCCCTAAAAATACAGTACCTTCAATGTCATCTTGCACACTATCATCTTCATCATCAACAGCCAGAGCACAAAGTTTGCTCAAGCTCAGTAAAGTCTGAAATAACATGTAACAACGCATTCTCAAACACCATTTCCATAATAACACATGAATCTACAGGACAGCATGATACAGATATACTCATCAAAGGCATGGATTGTCTGCTTGCTGATGATCTGACTTTTCAATCACTAAATCAGACAGTTTCCATGGTGATTATTTAACTAATCAATCACTAAATCAGGAAGTGTGCATGTTGATTATTTAACTAATCAATCCCTAAATCAGGAAGTGTGCATGATAATTATTTAACTAATCAATCACTAAATCACGAAGTGTGCATGCCGATTATTTAACTAATCAATCACTAAATCAGCCGACTCCATGGCCGAGGAGTTAGCAGCTTTCTCCGCTAACCCTGAATACCCTCGTCACGTGACGCGACAAGAATTAGCAGTGGTTCGAATCGCAAAAGTGACTTATGAGAGTATGGAGCCGGTCGCTCAGAAAGTCGTGGCGTGCTGATGAGTGTGGGGGAGATCACTAAATCATGAAGTGTGCATGATAATTATTTAACTAATCAATCACTAAATCATGAAGTGTGCATGATAATTATTTAACTAATCAATCACTAAATCATGAAGTGTGCATGATAATTATTTAACTAATCAATCACTAAATCAGGATGTGTGCATGATAATTATTTAACTAATCAATCACTAAATCAGGATGTGTGCATGATAATTATTTAACTAATCAATCACTAAATTAGAAAGATTGCATATTGATTATCAAACAAATCAATCACTAAATCATGAAGTGTGCATTTTGATTATTTAACTAATCAATCACTAAATCAAGAAGTGTGCATGATTATTTAATTAATCAATCACTAAATCATGAAGTGTGCATGTTTATTATATAACTAATCAATCACTAAATCAGGACGTGTGCATGATAATTATTTAACAAATGAAGCACTAAATCAGGAAGTCTGCATGATAATTATTTAACAAATGAATCACTAAATCAGGAAATGTGCATGTTTATTATTTAACTAATCAATCACTAAATCAGGAACTGTGCAAGATAATTATTTAACTAATCAATCACTAAATCAGGAAGTGTACATGCTGATTATTTAACCAATCAATCACTAGATCAGAAAGCTGGCATTACATTGGCACCTTTCCGTCTTGACAGACGATAGTTTGTTACATTGTGCTTCAAAAAGGCTTAATAACTACGATCCATGGCGGTGGCGAGTGTGGCTGGTAAGGCCAATTCTTGCTGCAAATGTTTGCCCACAGTAGGTGCATGTGAAAACATGGTCATTTCCACCATTTTGCACCATCTTACGTCTCTCACGCTCTGTGTGTGCTTTATCTGCAATCATTTTCTCCTTTGTCTTTATTCCATTTCTGATAGTTGCCCTCCATGCAACACGTTCAGCGGCGACGTGCTCCCAATGTGCATTATCAATGCCTGTATCAATCATGTCCCGCTTACACACATCTTTGTATCGTAGTAGAGGCCGACCCTGAGATCTCCTACCCGTCTGTAATTCACCAAAAAAGATGTCCTATGGTATTCTACCATCATCCATCCTCCTAATGTGCCCTATCCATCTAAGTCTACGAAGACTGAGCATGGAATACACCGTCACACAACCAGATCTTTCCAATACTTCAGCATTTGTGATTTTGTCTTGCCACTTAATACCAAGTATTCTTCGCAGACACCGCATATGAAAGCTGTTTAAACGTTTCTCTTGGTGTGAGTAAGTTGTCCAGGTTTCACTGCCATAAAGAAGAGTACTAAGGACACAGGCTTGGTAGACGAGGACTTTTGTTTTGGCAGTAAGCTTCCTGTTCTCCCAGACTCTTTTTGCAAACATGTTCATTGTTGTTGCTGCCTTGCCAATCCTGATGTTGATTTCCTGATCGAGGGATAATTTGCTATTTACCTCTGATCCTAGATATGTAAAATGGTCTACTATCTCCAGTTCGGCGTCGTCAATAACGATTGATGGTACACCATGTGCACCTTGTGACAATATCTGTGTCTTCTTTTTGTTAATTGTTAAACCAAATTCAGAACAAGCATTGGAGAATGCAGATAGTAGCTGTTGTAATTCTTCCTCAGAGTGGGTCATAATCGCAGCATCATTAGCAAAAAGCAACTCTCTGATTAGTACCCTGCTAATTTTGGTCTTGGCCTTCAATCTCTGAGCATTATAGAGGCCACCATCTGAGCGTGAGTGAATGTATATACCGTCATCCTGATCACGAAAGGCATATTTCAGTAGAAGTGAAAAGTATATCCCAAAGAGGGTGGGGGATAGTACACAACCTTGCTTAACTCCACTCTTGATTTCAAACTCTTCTGAAGTTGAGCCATCAAACTTGATTATACCCTTCATGCCTGTGTGGAACGATTCCACAATGGACAGAAGAGTTGGTGGGCAGCCAATCTTCTGTAGTGCTTTGAACAGACCCTCACGACTGACCAAATCGAATGCCTTTGTGAGGTCGATGAAGGCAATAAACAGTGGCTGATTTTGTTCCCGGCATTTTTCTTGCATCTGTCGCAATGAGAATATCATATCAATGGTAGACCGGTTCTGACGGAAGCCGCACTGTGATTCGGGGTAGACTTGATCTCCCAGGACTTGAAGTCTGCGCAGGACAATTCTGGCAAATACTTTCCCAACAATACACAGAAGTGAGATACCCCTATAGTTGTTACAGTCGCTCCGATCTCCCTTGTTCTTGTACAGCGTTATGATGTTTGAATCTTTGAAATCCTGTGGGACTTGTCCTTCTCGCCAGCATAGCTCTATTAGCTGGTGGATCTGTAGAGCGAGTGTGTCTTGCCCACTTCTGATCACCTCTATTGGAATACCATCCTTACCTGGAGCCTTGCCAGATGCAAGCTCATTTATAGCACACTTAACTTCTGTTATAGTGGGAAGTGTGTCCAGGTGGTCAAGAGTTGGCAGGGCCTCTATGGCGTTGAGGGCATCATCTGCTAGCTTGGTCTCACTTGAGTAAAGCTCTAAATAGTGCTCGACCCATCTATCCATCTGCTGTTTCTTATCAGTGATGATTTCTCCAGTCAAGGTTTTCAGCGGTGCACTTCTTTTGATCATTGGACCACAGGCTTTCTTTATCCCTTCATACATGCTTCTGATGTTTCCCTTATCACTTGCGATTTGAATGGACTCACATAACTTGATCCAATAGTCATTCGCACACTGCCTGGCAGCCTTTTGTACATCCTTCCTCGCTTGCTTCAGCTCACTCAGAGTGTTACGCGTTGGTCTTTCCTTGTTTCTTAAGAGAGCTATCTTCTTTTTATCAATCAAGGGCTGCAGTATCTGGCTGTTTGCCGCAAACCAGTCCTGCCTATTATGATCCACAGTGCCGTAAACCCCTATCGCTGTTTTATAAATAGTTTCCTTAAGTTTACTCCATTTATCATTTACTATACCTTTTTCTGATGTATCATTGAAAGCGTCTTCAAGTTGCTGTTGAAATTCAAAGCACTTTCCAGGATCGTGAGTGTTAATAATATTAATCCTGGGGCTAGACTTGTGTTTAGCTGTGTAGATTCTCTTTGGTCTCAGTCTAA
This sequence comes from Cepaea nemoralis, assembly GCA_014155875.1. Taxonomy (NCBI): domain Eukaryota; kingdom Metazoa; phylum Mollusca; class Gastropoda; order Stylommatophora; family Helicidae; genus Cepaea; species Cepaea nemoralis. The sequence goes on from JACEFZ010012375.1 coordinate 291,027, forward strand.
CCCTTGCAACAACCAAAGAATGATCTGTATCACAGTCAGCACTGTGGTAACTTCGAGTTAATGATGTATGGTTCAGATGTTGTCTCCGTGTGATAATGAAGTCCAGCTGATGCCAATGGCCGGATCTTGGATGTTTCCATGTGACCTTATGCATCTCTTTTGTTTTAAAAAAGGAGTTTGTAATACATAGGTCATTTCTAGTGCAATGCTCCAGCAGCCTTTGCCCATTATCATTCATGCGACCGATGTTGTATTTTCCAAGGCACACTGGCCATGAACTTGAGTCCTTGCCCACACGAGCATTGAAATCACTGAGCATATAAATGTAGTCGGATTTTGGAACTGCCTTGATCGCAGAGTTTAGCTGCTCATAGAACGTATCCTTTACATCATCAGAGGAAGCGAGTGTTGGTGAATATGCAGTGAGAATGGAGGCAAATCCACAAGAGGTTGCCAAGCGCAGTGATAATAATCTTTCATTACCTCCAGCTGGGATATCAATCATTCCCAGTAGCGAATTCTTCACTGCAAAGCCCACACCATGTTGTCTTTTTTCTGCCTGCCCTCTTCCCTTCCAAAAAAAGGTGTAATTGTTTTCCCTGAGTGACCCTTCCTCAGCGAGGCGAGTCTCCTGCAGGCCAGCAATATCAATGTTAAGATGATTGAGTTCAGCATCAATCACAGCCGTTTTTCTCACATCGTCAATATTTGTCAAGTCAGTGGAAAATCCTGGACACATGGTTCTCACGTTGCAAGCCATAGCTTGAGGTTTCTATTATTCTTTTTATTAGTACCTGGTGCATTGGTTTTACAGCCTGCGATTCAGATTTTGTCCTAGCCCCTAGCACCCATTGAAGCAGGCAGGCTGTGGCGGATCAGCACCCAATTGGCCGGGGACTGCCCAGCTTGAGGCGGGCGGTAGCTGATCAGTGACACCTGTAGGTGTCTCCCACCGTCAGAGGCAACGCGTAGCACCCCATGTCTACGCCAACTGACAAGGACTTATAACCCGTAACAGTTGCCTCTCGCTTTGATTCCGAGACCGGTTAAGACCAGGGATGGAGTTATTGCCTCTCCATAGCACAAAGCCTGGGCTAAAATAAAGAAACCATGTGTTGCCCATGCAGCATGATCCCTCTCTCGGCCTGCCTAGTTCACTCCAGAGGAAAGTTAACACCTATACATCTGGAACAAGACAAGCTGCAGAAGCTGCCGGATCAGCAAAGCAATGCTCTAACTGTCCGCCTGTCGGAGCTTCGATCCTAGACCAGCTGCCAAAAAAGGCTTAGGGCCTGGTCTGCCCTGCCATGACTTATTTTGTCTTTGGGTTGCATTTCCTTGCACCAGGATAAGGCTAGTACCCTCCCAATTGCGCTCTACCGCCCGAAGCCGTTGGCACAATGTGGAGTGTCGGGTTTGGTAAGCGCCGCCCAACATTCGGCGCTGACAGAAAGCAGGTAGTACCGTCTACTGAAAGCTGGCATACAGATTAATTAACTAATCAATCACTAAATCAGGAAGTGTGCATGCTGATTATTTAACTAGTCAATCACTAAAATAGGAAGTGTGCATGCTGATTATTTAACTAATCAATCACTAGAACAGAAAGCTGGCATACAGATTAATTAACTAATCAATCACTAAATCAGGAAGTGTGCATGCTGATTATTTAACTAATCAATCACTAAATCATGAAGTGTGCATGATAATTATTTAACTAATCAATTACTAAATTAGAAAGCTTGCATATTGATTAACTAATCAATCACTAAATCAGGAAGTGTGCATGCTGATTATTTAACTAATCAATCACTGGATCAGAAAGCTGGCATGCTGATTATTTAACTAATCAATCACTAAATCAGAAAGTTTACATGATGGTTATTTAACTAATCAATCACTAAATCAGGAAGTGTGCATGCTGATTATTTAACTAATCAATCACTAAATCAGGAAGTGTACATGCTAATTATTTAACTAATCAATCACTAAATCAGAAAGATTGCATACTGATTATCTAAGAAATCAATCGCTAAAACCCAAAAACAAACACCTCCAGCAGTTTTGAATTCATACATGGTTCCTTAGAGCAGCTTCTTCCTTTCTGCCTGTTATCTCTCAATGGAGCATTGCCCCTCAACCAATTCTTGCCCAGCTTAGTGTAGACCTGTCCATGATTGGCCAGGTTTGGCAGCTGAGTTTTCTACAGGATGGGGTAGTCAGTCTCCAGACCACCACTGTCTTAGGAAGCTTGCACACTAACTACTACACCATTGCAGATTCTAACCACCAAAATGAACATAAAAACAAGACAAGAAAAAAAAAAATTTTTTAACTAAAAACTATATGGATAAAGCCACAAATCCATCATCAAAAGTATATTCCAGTAAACAAGTAAATAAAACAGCTCTTCAATAAATAAATGAAAACCATAAACTGATGAAAGAAATTAACAGACAGTTAAGATTTTTTTAGGCAAATGAGTATAAATGAAAACTGGCCAAATGTATGAAAAAAACAGCAAGGGAAGGCTAAGAGATGAATGCCCAGATGCCTTTGTCATATGGCATAATCGGGACAAAAGCACAGCCCTGATTCAAGACTGATGATTGTGGGAGACCACGATTATATTTTATTTGTTGACGCTTGCTTGCTTTAAACTCAAGCGTAGTCCATTCACACTACTTTTAGTAGTGCTGGACTGAATTTAGCATGAGGATTAGCTTTCCCTATTAACAGTGTCCCTCCACATGAGGTGAACCCACTCAGACTTCATAGGTACTTTTAATTTGCGTCCCCAAGTCAAGGACGACAGGTCAACATTTTAGTCCAACTGTCCGGTCTAGGGGTTGAACCCCTTACTTCGGCATCAGCACACTGGATGTTTAAGAGCAGACCTTATCCATTCAGCCATGCTGACCTCCCCATGATTATACAAGATGGCTTACTGGCAGGGCACATGATGATGATAACACAAACAAGTGGGTAAGCCTTACAAAACCCTGTCCAGTCAACATTACTTTCCTAGCCTGTCGATCTGAACAAGAAAAGCATGTGGGTATGTTGCCACTTGGCAAACACTAAAACTAAAACGTGAACATTTCACGCAACAAACTGTTTTACCTTCTTTTTGGCTAGAAAATTCTTTTCCTTACTGGCCAAATCAGACAAAGCTCTGTGAGCCTAGTAAAAAGAAGATACAAGCAAAAATACTTTCAAGCAAATAAGTTGCAGATAATGTCAGTAACCTAATGATCTTGTTACAAAGGACCAAACATCACTGCACTTCAATCAAAACTACGGGTGTTCAGTTAAACAATCTGTTTCCAAATTTCACAATTATCTGGCACTTTGGCAAAGAAGGTAAAATCCAAGAGAAAGGAGAATGTTAAAGGAACAACTAGTGTCCAGACAATGTTCTCCCCATCTTTCCTCCATGACTTCCATCGGAAGCTTTCTTACTAGCCAAGAGATCAGGGGCGTGTGATATCATTAGACATAATAAGTTGTTGGAAACATTCACAGTACTATGCTGGGATCGAGCGGGTTCACCCGATGACCTGGTAATGGATGGAACTGCTTTGGGTCTACTCTAACATAGGTCATGAACCAGCCAAGATTTGTCTAATCCTACCAGGGGATTGAAACTGGACTACTTTTGCATGCAAGGGCACTAACCACTAAGCCAACGTAGCTTTTAATTCAGTAGCATCTCCTTTGCAGAACCTCGCTCTCATAACAACCTTCCGCAAAACTTCTCGGTCGTAAGCAAAATGTCCCATGTCTGGTATACCCATCTGGAGATCATCCGCCACATCCTGCACCCATCTTCTCTTCGGCCTTCCTCTTCCTCTCTTCCCTGGCATATACCCCTCCATTACTGTTCTCTCCAAACTTTCGTGATGTTTCAAGTGACTAAAATATTTCAATTTTCTTTGTTTTATCGTTTTTAATAGCCAACCTTCTTCAATATTCAGCCCTTGAAGTATAGATGCATTTGTTCTTTTCTTTACCCAAGATATTCTTAGAACCCGTCTATAATATTTGTATTCAAAAGCATTTATGCGCCGTTCAGCTTGTTTAATAAGTGTCCAGGTCTCACAGGTGTATGTTGAAATGGGAAAGATGCATGCTCTTAAAAATCTAATTTTTGTAGTTCTATCTGTCCCACTCCATAATTTATTTAGTTTTAGTCTCTGAAGAGCAATTGATAGTCGTTGTTTAATTTCTTTCATTGTTTCACCATTGTTGGTAATCAATGACCCAAGATAATCAAAATTTTCAACCACCTTCAATTTTTCCTCATTAATATATATTTCTTTTTTCATAGTAGTTTTATCTGTGTGCATTATCTTTGTTTTTGCTAAATTAAGATATAAGTTGTGATTTTCACTATTCAATTGGGTTGAGGTTATTAGGTTTTCTATACCATTCTGTGATGTGGATAGTAATACTATATCATCAGCATACTGAATCTCTGGTATGTCATGACCACCGATATTTAGGGCATCATATTGCTCCCTGTTTATATCTCTGACATTTCTCCTTATATTTTCGGCGTACATGTTAAACAAATAGGGGGACAGCACACAGCCATGATGGACTCCTTGCTTGATGTCAAACCAATCTGATGTCTCGCCATTTATTCTAACCGCTGCTTGTTGGTCCAGATAGAGCTTAATATAAACACTAAATAGGATTATGTCCCTTAGCTTGAGCTCCTGCAAATCCAATACAAATGCAGAACAGAGTACTTTGAAATCACACTTGCTGCAAAACTCGCAAAACTCTGATGCAAATGTATAGTAAAATGCTAACCAAAATAACAAACTGTAACAATTTTATAACATAATAATAACTCAGCTAACCAAAATAACAAACTGTAACAATTTTATAACATATTAATAATAACTCACAGCTAAGAAATTTCCTTGCTTAATTTCATGAAGCCAGCTGAGGTATTTCATGTTGTCTGAATCCAAGAATCTGCTAAGTTCATCTCCTTGTGCTACAGGTTGAGCCAGCAAATGGCCTCTCTTGCCTGGTGAATAAAATTGACATGCTTATTAACATCTTTACAATATAACAAATAATATACGATTAGATCCTGCAGCGGGTCAACATAACAAACAGCATATGGTAAAATCCCCCAGAGTAATGTCCCTTCTTCATCTCAGAATAACAAATTTTTTTTTGATGTTTGCTCACTTTGAGCTCAAGCATAGTCTATACCCGTGCTCCAACTTATAGTGCACCAGACGTGTGGATTAGCTATTCCTATTACTGTGTCCCTCGCCATCAGGTGGAACCACTCTGACTTCTGAGGTACTTGTAATGTACATCCCCAAGTCAAGGATGAGGAGCCAACATTTTAGTCTAACTGGCCAGATGTAAGGGTTGAACCCACTACTTCGGCATCAGCACACTGGAAGTTTAAGAACAAGGGCTCTTATCCATTCAGCCTTGCTGACCTTCCCAAAAGTGAATATAGTAACAGAAAAATAAAATAGAAAAGATGAAGAAAACAATTACATCATAGAAAACCACAAAGAAAAGTAAAACACAAGAAAGTAACATAAAACATGTCCAATATTTCAACAACCATTAGTCTTAGTTAAAATCAAAGCAAATTAGTCAGGTCCCTTTAAAGACACTGTGATATCTTTTGGTATGTGGTGCCAAAAAGAGACTTTACCTGCTATTAGCATTCTAGCAGGCTTGTGGGCAAAACTGTTAGGAAGCTATACTGACAAGGCATGATGTGGTCAGATGAGGGTTCAGTGTGTGGGCTCGACGTTGTGCTACAGGAGGGAAAGACTGGCCACATGTTTTTGTTTGTGCACTCAGGGCTGCAAGTTGTGATAATCCTAGCACATTATAGACCTCTAACCGGTTCCTGCTTCAGGGCTCTCGGTTCCTGCTTCAGGGCTCTCTTTAGAATTCTACTGTGGTTAGCTGGTTTAAAGTGTTTAAATTTGCAGTGGCCGATTAGAGCCATTGTGACAGATTATTTTTAAAACATTTTTACTATCTACATTTAAGACGTTGGCGTGGTAGGAAGATAAGAGCACTCGCTCCTACACTTCTAGTGTGTTGATGGTAGGGTAGGCAGTTCAACCCCCTACACCGGCATTAAGTTTGACTTAAACATTGACCTCGTCCAGACAGCAATAGCAAACTCATCATCCAGTGCCTTGCCGGCTGGTGTGGGTGATCATATCTCTCCACAAATTACCATCTCTGAAGTCATGGATCAATTCATGTGTTGAACTCCATTCCGTGCCATGATACAAGATTGTCAAGAATCTTCTCACGCTGTCTTCCTCTACCTCTCTTTCCCCAAATCTTTCCGGTTGTCACAACATGTTCTAGTTTTTATCTTCTCATAACGAGGCCAACAAACGATGACTGCCTCTTTCTGGTGTCTGTGATATGTTGTCTTTACAACTCAGCTTCCCTTTAAAACGTCCTGATTGCTCAGTTTGGCCGTCCAATAAATTTTCAGCATTCTTCCATAAAAACACAACTCCAAGGCTTCCATGGATTTTTTTCACCTGTGTACTAATGGTAAGCTACTGAATGTAACAAATGCCCAGAAAACCAACCAGGAGTTTTATCGCAAAGTCCTGCAAAAGACAGGCATCATCTACAGTTAAGTACCCATGATTCCTATATTTTTAGACTGCTATAACTGTGTGACCATTCAGTCCTCAATTTAACTTAATCATACAAAGCTTTTTGAAAATAACTGAATCAATAAATTAATATGATCTACAAAACAAAGGTTACCTTCTTTTGTGTACCAGGCGAACATGAACTGTGCAAATCCCTACAATAAGGAAGCAAAACATCAGTTAACTCACAAACCTAACCACAGATACAATGCAGTTATCATCATCATGTGCCATTAATACAAGCAAGAGTGATTATGATTCGCAATCTCAAATGATTACTAGTCACAGATCAGGTTTGTATAAAAGACAACGGATAGGTATATATGGTTCCTCTGTGTGTGTGTGTGTGTGACAGAGAGAGAAGAGGGGAGGGAGGGAAGGAAGGAGGGGGGAGAGAGAGAGAGAGAGAGAGAGAGAGAGAGAGAGAGAGAGAGAGAGAGAGAGAGAGAGAGAGAGAGAGAGAGAGAGAGAGAGAGAGAGAGAGAGAGAGAGAGAGAGAGAGATCAAACACAGATACAGCGTACATAACAAACGATATCAATCCCGGTGAACAGAAATCATAGTGGAAAAATTTATATATAAGGAAAATAAACAATATAAAAGTAACAATACTAATACTAAAATAACATTATTCAAATATGTAACTAATAATCTAGATCATAACAAAACAGATCTGACATTTCGATCCTAGTCATCTTCTGCGGAAACAGCACAAACAGATCTCATAGGGACAGTGAGTAAAAATACTTTAGGATGGTTGCTACATCGGAATATTTAGCATACAAGGGAATGCCCAATGTGCAGTGACATTCAACATAACTTAGCATAACTGGACAATTGGCAGTGAATAGCAGATGACTATGGATTCTGTAGTCTTTATGTCCTAAGTTAGACAGTGATTTTATTCTTTATCAACCAGGACAAAGAATTCACAAAAACTATATTCTTTATCACCCAGGGACCAAGAATTCACAAACATGACATAAACTTTAATCTTTATCACAGTGACCAAGAATTCACAAATACATTATTCTTTATCACCCAGGGACCAAGAATTCACAAAAATGACCAAAATTTTATTCTTTACCACTCAGGGGCCAAGAATTCACAAAAACCTTTTCTTTATCACCCAGGACCAAGAATTAACAACAAACTATATTCTTTACCACTCAGGGACTAAGAATTCACAAAAATGACAACTATATTCTTTTCCACCCTGGGACCAAGAATTCACAAAAATAATTCTTTATCACTCATAGATCAAGGATTCACCAAGTGCACACCTTGTCTGCATACTGAATGTGGTATTTTTGCAGTCTGTCATGGTTGTTCGTTGTGTCACAGATCCTCATCAACATCTCAAAGTCTTCAAATTTTTCAGCTAGGGAGGCAGCTCTGTCAAACTGTTTGTAGTCCACTGTGAAAACAACACAGAAAACAAAAGAAATTAATAATGTTCAAAATTATTGAAAAAATTGATGTTTGAGTGTGCAAAAATCTACAAGTAAACAAAAGTAATACGACAAGAGCTGAATATTGAAGGTTGGCTACTAAAGACAATTTAAATAAAAACTAAAATTGAAATATTTTGGTCACTTGAAAAGTTGTGAAAGTTTGGAGAGAATAATGGAGGGGTACATGCCTGGGAAGAGAGGAAGAGGAAGGCCAAAGAGAAGATGGGTGCAGGATGTGGCAGATGATCTCCAGATGGATGTATCCGATGCAGGACATCTTGCTTATGATCGAGAAATTTCCCGGAAGGTTGTTAAGGGAGCTAGGTTCTGCAAAGGACAAGCTACTGGATGAATGAATGTTATGGCAGCGATATTCTGCAAAGGACAAGCTACTGAATGAATGAAACAAAAGTTAAAGACTTTTTTACATGACTTGTGTGCACTGGTCATATGGTGCTAAACCCAAACTTTTATAGACCTTTTGGCACTGAATGGGTGATGAGTCAGAATAACCCCGGTCGCCTTTATGTCCCAGGACATTTTCTAGTACGAATTTGAGGCCACATTGACCTGGAAGCTTAGGTCAATTTTTTTTTAAATCTGCCTAAATGTGAACCTGTGACTACTGGGCCAGCAGGTGAATGTTTAGCCACTATGGTACTGTGGCGCTCATAAAACAAACTTAGTATGTAATATTACTAACTTTTTTTTTGCATATCCTATTTACAGGACATCGCTGTCAACACCAGCATTTTACTGCTGTTGTTGATGTCTTGGCAAGTTTATGTTCAGTAGTTTGTCATTTCTTTCTGAACGACCGGCTCCCATACCAACACGTTAAAACCCAGCGCAATGCGGTCTGCTGCCAAATCAGTCCCAGCTGCGTTTTTAACTCAGGTAAGCGGGCTCACAAGTTGCATCCATAAGCCCTTAGCTACAGAGACTGGCTACATAATTTTAGGAAAATAAAATTCCAAACTGCACCTCTCAATGGTAGAGAATGGAAAATACACTACTGTAAGGCAAATACAGCCCCGGGGATAAGAACAGGGCACTCACTTGTCCCGACAGTCGGGAATGACTGTCAAAGACAGAAGTAAAAGACCCCCATGTGGATGTTGGAGGCAAGGGGAAGCCACCACATTATATTCCCAAGATTTCATGAGTATCCACATTTTAGAGTCAGTTAACGAATATCATCAGAAGAGATGATCCAGAACACCGAGATCTGTGGAGAGACATGAACGCCTAAGCCAGCTGGCAGGGCACTTGATGATCATTACATAACATTGCGGAAGTCAAGGTGTAAGACGTGTGTAAACGGGACATGATTGATACAGGCATTGATAATGCACATTGGGAGCAAGTCGCCGCTGAACGTGTTGCATGGAGGGCAAACATCAGAAATGGAATACAGACAAAGGAGAAAATTATTGCAGATAAGTCACACACCGAGCGTGTGAAACGTAAGATGGTGCATGATGGTGGAAATGACCACGTGTTCACATGCACTCAATGTGAACGAACATTTACAGCGCGAATTGGCCTTATCAGTCACATTCGCTACAGCCATAGGTAAAAGTTATTATGCCTTTTTTGAAGCACAAACTATCATCTGTCAAGGGGAAACCATCACATTAATGTTTCAAGTAAAAGTTTATGTGTAGCCACAACGACTTCATGTCAGTCTACATTCAACAAAACAGCTGAAAAGTTGAATTTAGCCAAGAATTGACATCACAGCCGCCTTGTCTTTCCCCGCTGACATGTCCTCGTACCCATTTTAGGCTGGGTAGATCCAAGACAATTTTGAAAAATAAATCAGACACGTAACAGCAGCAGCAGGATATAACAATGGGAAATAAAAACAGTTAGATACATGGAACTGTTAAGAAAAAGTGAGAGATACTAAACACAGACACAATGTACATACGTAACAACAAACTTCACTACTTTTTTCCGTTTGTTTTACTGTTGTTAAATTTTCTAATTTCAGTTTAGTTTAGTTTCGTCGATGGATCAACATCATGGCACATGGGTGTAACCCATAAGTGCTCCGTTCTACTCCTAAGTCAAGCCTGAGTCGGGAGAATCTCAGCTCAGTAAATGAACTCTATAGCATCGACGAGGATCCTGAAATACTTTGGGTAGACTTTTAATTTAAATTTTGCTACTTTTTTTTTATTTTTAGCTGCCAAGGGATTTTTTACGTGCGCAACAATACACACAAGGCGTCCAATCTCACTACCCAGAGACCAGGGGAAATTTTGTTACTAGAAGTCTGCGTGAAAAAAATCCTGGTCATCACCGGGGACCTCCAGCACTCAAGGCGGACACCATACCTTGAGTCTACTCAGCAGCAGGATATAACAATGGGAAATAAAAACAATTAGGTATGTGGAACTCCTGTGAAAAAGTGACAGATACTAAAAACAGACAGCGTACACACCTTACAACCTTTTTTCCATTTATGTTTTAATGTTGTTAAATTTTCTAATTTCATGTTTCTCTTTAGATCTGTTTGTGTTGCTCCTGAGGATGATTATTAAAATCGAAATGTCAATTTGTTGTGTTATTGTATAACTTTTTTTAATTTTTATAATTTTTTTTTTATATCATCATCATTGATTTTTTCCCTGTGATTTACATTTGCCGTAGTGGATTTTGTTGTAAAGCATGCACACTGTGTCTAACCCAACCTAACTATTTAAATTTCCTATGTTTATAAATAAACCTTGAAGGGGATTCAAACACATGACTATCAGCCGACAAGCAAGTTTTCTGACCTCTGCGCTACCGCAGCTCCCAACACAACGTGTACAAGAAAAGATAAAATAACGTACAAAGAGAAGTAATGATCTTATGTCTTTCTCTCTCAAACTCCCGCTCAAGTTTTGCATGGTCTTCAGTCCGTTCTGGATGACACTGCAGGGATTTCAACTGACTGGCATAGCCGTCCATGACAATGTCCGCCAGTCCGACGATATTCTGGAACAGAACACCCTGGACGTCTATTTCACGAGACTCTGCTACGCCTCTCTGGAGACTGATGCCAATCTGAAAGGAAGGAGTCCACAGTCAATTAAATATTCACATTTCAAACACACAATGTATAAGTGGCTATACTTTAACACAAAGATTGAGAATCCTTACTTTGTTAATTTAAGAGTGATTGTTCCTGACCTTGGGAATAAAATATGAAAAAAAATAATCATATGATCGTAATTGCTTTTTATAAAGAAATCACAACTTAATTAGAATGGAGATCCTGGTTCTCTTAAACTGTTCATGACTTCCAGAATAAACTTGCAGCATAAGAAAGCTTATTGCAGGCATGCTGCGGAATGATTAGGAAGTTTAAGCATGGTTGGACGGGTCGATACGTGAACCTGTCGCTTGCTACAGGAGGGAAAGACTGACCACCTATTCTTCCATGCACTCAGGCCTACAAAATGTGATGGTTCTAAGACATCACAGACCCATGGCAGTTTCCTGCAATGGGACTTGTATGTGTGTGTGTGTGTTGTTTTTTTTATGAGGCACAAAATTGCTGCAGTTTCTTTTTATGACCTCTAGAATGTAGCAAATTATGATATAACAATGAAGGGACAATGCTTAGCCGGGTTAGTAAATCTTACTACCTGTGGTAAATCACCTGTAGATCAATCGGCACATTGGGTGATGTGGTCAGTATCACACCGGCCGCCTTCACTTCCCAAGACATTTCCTGGTGCCCATCTTAGGCTGGCCAACCTGGCAGCACAGATCCATATTGTGTTTATTCAAATCAGGCCAGATGTTGATCAAACCCATTACCACTGGGCTGGCTGGCAGGTCGTCTAGCCGCTATCATAACTGTGGTTGACCATGCAGACCTGTTCTATAATACATTTTAAATTATGGGTTCTATATTAGCACTTTAGCACTCTTACCTGTTCTATGATATATTTTGTAGTATAGGTTCTATATGGCACTTTAACTTGTTCTATGATACATTTTCTAGTAAGGGTTCTATTTAGTACTTTCACACTCTTACCTGTTCTATAATACATTTTGTACTATAGGTTCTATATAGCACTTTAACACTCTTACCTGTTCTATAATGCATTTTGTACTATAGGTTCTATATAGCACTTTAACTCTTACCTATTCTATAATACATTTTGTACTATAGGTTCTATATAGCACTTTAACACTCTTACCTGTTCTATAATACATTTTGTACTATAGGTTCTATATAGCACTTTAACACTTTTACCTGTTCTATAATACATTTTGTAGTATAGGTTCTATACAGCACTTTAACACTCTTACCTGTTCTATAATACACTTTGTAGTATAGGTTCTATATAGCACTTTAACACTCTTACCTGTTCTATAATACATTTTGTACTATAGGTTCCATATAGCACTTTAACACTCTTACCTGTTCTATAATACATTTTGTAGTATAGGTTCTATATAGCACTTTAACACTCTTACCTGTTCTATAATACATTTTGTAGTATAGGTTCTATATAGCACTTTAACACTCTTACCTGTTCTATAATATATTTTGTACTATAGGTTCTATATAGCACTTTAACACTCTTAACTGTTCTATACTACATTTTGTACTATAGGTTCTATATAGCACTTTAACACTCTTACCTGTTCTATAATACATTTTGTACTATAGGTTCCATATAGCACTTTAACACTCTTACCTGTTCTATAATACATTTTGTAGTATAGGTTCTATATAGCACTTTAATACTCTTACCTGTTCTATAATACACTTTGTAGTATAGGTTCTATATAGAACTTTAACTCTTACCTGTTCTATAATACACTTTGTAGTATAGGTTCTATATAGCACTTTAACACTCTTACCTGTTCTATAATACATTTTGTAGTATAGGTTCTATATAGCACTTGAACTCTCTTACCTGTTCTATAATACATTTTCTCATAGTGCTGGTAGCTGACCAGGGAATATATTCGGGAATGTTCTCATTGTTCCCCGCATACAGGTCTGCGTGAGTCTGTCTGTACCTCAGTGCACCATGTAGCATGGACTGCAACAACATTCCATACATGTTACCATTAGCTTCAGTGTAAATTTGGTAAAAATTTGTTTAAACACCAAACATTTAACATATATCTACATTTTTGTTTTCAGTTATATTCTGTTCAACCTTTCTAGGTTATCATCATCATCAAGTGGCTTGCTGACTGGAGTGGAAGATCACCACAAATTGTGATCTCTGACGGCATGGATCAATCCATGAGTTGACTCCCTTTCATGCCATGACTAAGGACTATAGAATTCTCTCTCGTTGTCTTTCTCTATCTCACTTCTTAGAAATATTCTTGGTTGTCACAGCATATTCCAGTTTTTATCTTTTCATAATATGGCCAAAAAATTATGACTGCCTCTTTCTAATGTTTGTAATAAGTTGTCTTTGCAGCTTAGCCTGCCTCAAAATGCCCAGTTTGCTCATTCTGGCTTTCTAATAAATTTTCAGCACTCTTCTGTAAAAGCACATCTCCAAGGTTTCTTGATTATATAAAAGCTAAAGATACTGTTTCCATGGCATTGTGCAATTTCCGCCCATCAGGGCAAGTGAGTGCCCTGCTCTGGCCATGTCCACTTATTCCAGGGTGCATATGTCCCCTGAATTGTGCGTTCCACATTTTTGTGTGTGGCTCATCCTCAATTATAAAAATGTTTGTAGTGTTATACTTTCCTAACAATGGCAAACTACTTAACATGCTGAGTCAAGGACGGTCTCTTATTCAGGCGTAAGGCAAGTCACACATTAGGCATACATAGGATGAACATTACATGAACACTAAACCAGCAATTTTCTACAACAAGCAATTTATTCAACTCAACACAACCAGTCTACATCATAAGACTATTTCAAGTGACATTATGTTAGTATCCTGAGGATGTGAGTGTATGTAAGTGCAAACCAGATTAAGAGATGGAAAGTTCCAGTATCTGATATCAGTGCGGATCAGATATCGTCATCAGCTAGACAGAGTGAGTTATATTTCCATTGTATGTGAGATCTAGTGACAACTTGCTGAGCTGTACCAAGCAGTAACAAAGTGAGAGCGTAGTATGATAAAGCCAGCCACTATCAATCTGAGTGTACATTATTGCGGGCCATAAGTACTCGCCCCACGGTCGATGGGTGAATGAGCACATCATAACCACTGTTGTAATTAATAAGTTTCAACCTGCTGTGGGAGTAAGCAATGTGTATCCTTTGGGGATAAATGTTACACCAGCTGCCGCCGTGAGTCTGTCTTAGTCCACTCGTCTGAGCATTTGCCAGACTCTTGTGTGGATGAGTCACAGATTTGAAAGTGATTACTGTCAGCAGTATTACCTTCACACCCTCCCAACTAGCATATTGACAGACATATTTAACACATTAATCCAAAAGCAAAAGAGATACTAGGGATTTGAGTCCATCAATCTGGATGACTGGCTTGTTCAAAGAAACAGAAAAGTAAAAGGAACACCAGGGATCTGAGTCCATCAATCCTGATGATTGGCTTGTTCAAGGGAAAAAAGCAAAAGGGCCATCATGGATTTGAGTCCATCAATCTGGATGATTGTCTTGTTCAAGGGAAAAAAGCAAAAGGGACACCAGGGACAGATACTGAGAGAGTATACTTTACACAAGAAAATATTTCTTCTAAGGTTCAGAAAATTATTGTAGCTAGGAATGTAATTATTATGCTCGAGAGGGTCATCTACAAATGGATAGAGAAAGACAGACACATTAAGTGGTCGAGAGATAAGAGGCAAACAGAACAACATGGAGATGGAGGGAGGAAGGGGACAGACAGACAGACGGACAGACGGATGGATGGACAGACAGACAGACAGAAAAGCATGCAGTCTCATACATGTTCCTACCTAATTATTCCCACAAATGCAAAATTAGCCAGAGGGTTTGGATAAGCAACGAAGTAACGACACAGCAAACGGCAGCCAGCAAAACAAACATGGTAAAAAAGCTCACAACCTCAGACTCACCTCCAGAATGGCATTAACGGACAACACAGTGTTGACAATACCCAGGCTGGGCTGGTCGGAAGCCAAAAAGTCTTTCTCCCAAGACAGCAAGAACTCTGTGATGTCCTGAATTTTGGAAACCTGCAGGACAGGAACAATTATTGATTCTGACATCAAGCCAATATCGAAAACACGTAAACGTAAAATACGACTTGGAAACTTGGAGACCTGGATAAAAGATGCACACATATATCAGTGAATGTTTTGATTAAATTTTTTTCCAGCAAACTAAACCATTGAAAACATTAATATTTTGCTGTTTATAGAAATATAATTCATAACCAATAATCTGAACATTGATGGGCCTGCTAGCGAAGTTCATAGCGAAAAGCGCTGGTAATGTCATAACGTTGCAGCGACTAACTTTCATCGGTTTCCTGTTGGAGCTTCGATCCTAGACCAGTTGTCGAGCATGGCTTAATTATTAATAAGTGTCTCAACAAAGCAGCTTGACAGAAAATATCTCAGCCGGAGACTTACCTCTCTGTAAAACATGTCTTGTGGGGTGAGTGAAGCTGGGACGACCACTGTTCTCTGCTTCAATGCCTTGTTGATGCAGGTGTCAACTATTTTGTGATGCCTTCAGAAAAGACAGAGAACTTTGCATCAATATTGCTATATACATTATGCAAACGGATTTAATTTGCAAAGGAACTGTAATAACTTAAGAGGAGAAATAATCTTGAAAAATTTGTGACAATTGACAACATTTTCTAAAGTGACAACTGACAAAATTGTATAAACTTTCATAGGTAATGTTTAGTTTAGTTTAGTCGATGGATCAACATCACGGCACACGTGTGTAACCCATAAGTGCTCCGTTCTCCTCCTAACTCAAACGTGAGTCTGGAGAAACTCAGCTCAGTGCATGAACTCCGTAGCACCGGCGAGGATCCTTAAATACTTTGGGTAGATTTTTAACTCAAAATTTTGCCCAGCAGCACCGTTAGGCTACTCTTTTTCGATTTCCAATCACCAAGGGATTTTTTACATGCGCAACAATACACACAGGCATCCGATCTCACAACCCAGAGACCAGGGGCAATTTTATTACTAGAAGTCCACACGAAAAAATCCCGGCCCTCACAGGGGCTTAAACCCGGGACCTCCAGTACTCGAGGCGGACACCATACCTCGAGACCACGCAGTCTCCCGTAGGTAATGTGATAACATTTAAAGCCAAAAAGCTAAACTTTTACAAGAATGTGATAACATTTAAAGCGAAATAGCTAAACTTTTACAGGAATGTGATAATATTGAAGCTATATAACTAAACTTTTACAGGTAATGAGATAACATTGAAGCTAAATAGCTAAACTGTTAAAGGTAATTTCTTCTTCTTCTTCTTCGTTCATCCGGAGTTTTTTTTTTCGGACATGATTGCGTTGTGCCTGTTTACAGCAGAGCTGCGTTCTTGCGCCGTTAGGCCAACACATCCAACTTCTGCGGGCATTTGTTGACCGGGTTAACCTTCCCGGGGTAACGGTAATTTGATAACATTTAAAACTAAATAACTAAACTTTTACAACTAATGTGTTAACATTTAAAGCTAAATTGCTGAAACTTCATAGGTTATGTGTTAACATTGAAGCTAAGGATGATCCTGCCTAATATTTTCCCATGAAGTAACATAATACTCCTCTAAAATATTCATACCTCAGGGGGAGATCCTAACAGATGACCACTGGTCAGCAGGCAAGCAAGCTAACCACTGGCCACCACACTGACCTCTTTGTCTGGGTAGCTTCCCTAATTCTGAAATAAGCCTGGACCAGTTTATTCCACCTGCTCTTTTCAATTTCCAACTGCCTAGGAATTTTTAACACACACAGGTCCTCCAAGCTTTTTGCCCGTGTCTGGGAAGGCTTGACACCTGATTCACTACCCCAGAATCATAAAGGAGTATAACATCTTTTTCTTATTTTGTAAAAATCCAGTCAACACCATGAAACGAACCAGGTATGCCCAAGCTACAGGTGGGCATCATAACCTCTGAGCTAGCTCTCCCCTGACTAACATCTATGAAGTGAATAATGTATGTTAACACTTACTCGGCATGCAGTTCTCGAAGTGCCAGGGCAGCCTGCAGCTTCTCCACATGTTCACACAGAAGGAGACGGGTGGGCATCACAGAATCTCTAATGGCTACCACACTCAACTGGGGACAGAAACCAAATATTTATTCTCTTTATTGTTCATTTTTCATGGCACCGTATTATTTAATAACTAAACCAATTTTTGTGCTACGGTCAACATACTTTACAGATATGAGTATGCGACATGTGAGAGAACTATAGATTGGTGGTTAGGGTGATTAGGAGAAGGAGAGGCTACGCCGGAAACAGAACTTGGTCAATGGTGGTCATTGTTGCTCCACACACATTTTGCATCAGATACGTCATTTTTACCTCCAAAGATTTTTTTTTAAAACATTCATTTTGAAGGTCGTTGTCCAGATAAGTCAGTCCGATATCGAGGCTCATGTATCTGTTTCGTAACAAAAAAAGGTTTTTACAATGATGAAGAAGAAGAAGAAGAAGAAGAAGAAGAAGAAGAAGAAGAAGAAGAAGAAGAAGAAGAAGAAGAAGAAGAAGAAGAAGAAGAAGAAGAAGAAGAAGAAGAAGAAGAAGAATTCATTTTGAAGGGATATAAAAACAGAAATGAAGGGATATAAACACAGGACCAGAAACAAATTAAATGCTTCTATTTAATAGAAATTACATTTTAAAGAGGTCACAAACTGTACTTCAATTCACTCAGTGTGCCACTGGAAATCGATCCAGGTGCCACAAGTACCATAGGATGGCGACGTCTGGTGTTGGCATTCATTTATCTCCACAGACCTCGATCCTTGATGCTCTGATTCAATTTCACTGATGCTATTCCCACAATCTTACTCCACCTAGCATCACTGATATGGGTCTGCCTCTGCCTCTTCTGTTGCTGATCTTTCCAGTTTCCCCAATATTTTTCAATGCTGTTCTTCACTTCCCGGCTTTGTGGCAAACGGGTTACGGGCGCAGTTCGTAATCCCATATACAGCGGTCGAAACACAGCTGCAGGCGATTTGCAGCAAACCGCCTTATGTTGGTTTTTATAAAACAATATGAGTGCTGGTTGTTTAGAAAGGAAAGGCAAACAACTGAACGTAAGCTTGCCAAGAAATCACAAACAGCCAAAAATGCTGGGGTTGACTGCATATCCTGTAAAGGATATGCAGCTAACTAACTTCTTATCATTACATGACCAAGGTGCATTGTTTGTCTCGTCCTTATAGTTATATACTTCTTCTTCTTCGTTCTTCCGGAGTTTTTTTCGGACGTGATTGCGTTGTGCCTGTTTACAGCAGAGCTGCGTTCTTGCGCCGTTAGGCCGACACATCCGACTTCTGCGGGCATTTGTTGACCGGGTTAACCTTCCCGGGGGTTTCTTAGGACGTTAGACTCTCACTGTTGTGGTGTTATCTCCCATCCCAGCTGGCCCATATAGAACAGCCAAAGGCATCCTGGTCGGCCCTCAAGGGAAGGCAGGGGCAGACCATGGGCATTCCCCGCCATCCAAGGAGGCTTCCATAATTGCAGAGCCATCACACACCGCTCTGGTACTGGGCTCACCCAAGGAATCGTCACGTCCTGCACATGGCTGCTTAGCCTCACTTCCGTATATTGGGCCTTCCATTCACCATAGGCTGTTCTTCCAGAAGCCAGAAGAATGCAGTTTGCAGATGACATCCACACAGTGAGCTTTCGATTCGGACTTTCCACGTAATGGATTTGCTATCCAAGCAATATTACATTTTGTGCCACTAGGACACTTTTTCCACATTTTTTGAAGCCCACACAGTGAGCTTTCGATTTGGACTTTCCACGTAATGGATTTGCTATCCAAGCAATATTCCATTTCATGCCTCTGGGAGGCTTGTGTAACCGACATGCCTGTGGTAATGAAGTGTGGCAGTCTAAATACTTCTTCATGTACATTTAAATGTCAACCTGAATACAGTTAAAGTAAGCTGCAGTCGACTTGAGCTTGTTGATATCTCCATAGAGCTTGTCCTCGAATGAAGCAGGTGTGGGCCAAAATATCTTTCTCTGTTCTGCATATATTGGGCACTCTTGCAGCAAATGTTTAGCTGTCATTTTACCAGTTCCACAATTACATTCATCTGTATCTCCTATCTTTAGTTTGTTGAACAAGTGGTATTTCAACCTATTGTGTCCTGTGCGGAGTCTGAAGATTGCTACTTGTTCTCTTCGGTCGAGTTTGTAATATGCATCATCCTTCTGTGGCCTGGATGCTCTTATTCCCATTTGGTTCTATAAGTGCTTTTTATCAACCTCTTTGCCTCATTATAGGTTATGTCTATGTCAGGCTGTGGTAGTCGTCCGGCCTCTTTTGCCAGTCTGTCAGCCTCTTCATTTCCAGGTATACTGCAATGTGATGGTATCCACTGTATTACAACTTTTTTGGATTTCTGGCATAGACCATGGAGTGCTGCTCTTAGGTCAGCTATTTCTGTGCTGTTATTGCTCTTCAGTATTGAGACAGCTGACTTTGCATCTGTGAAGATAGCTATTTGCGTCTCTTTATTTTCCTCCATCAAGAGCATTTCTGCTGCAGTTTTCAGAGCCTCTACCTCCGCTTTGAAGTTACTTGAAAACTTTCCAGCTGCCACTGAATGTGTTTTTTTCACTCCATTTTTTAAATTTAGGAGAATTCCTCCTCCTCCATTCTCTACTGAATTTTTGGCTGATCCATCTGTATATGCATGGGTCCAATTGCTGCTTGGGTAATGTTCTTTTATGTAGTTTAGGGTTATTTCTCTTCTTTCGGTTTCATGCTGAGTGTTCTTTTTTTCAATACCAGGAATGTTTTCTATCATCTCAGGCAGTAGCTGCTGTCTCCAAGCTGGGAACTTGTCTGCATTGTAAATGGGTTTGACTGTTGATATGTTAAGTATGGGATCTGCCCTAATCTTTCGTTTTGCAGTTTCTAAAAAGTTGCTACGCTTCAGTCTTCCCTTTCCAAAACCACTAAACAGCTGCAATGCCATATTCCAGTACTGGCCTCACCCGTCCAGTATATAACTTCTTGAGAACTTTCTCATCTGCTCCCCACGTTGTACCAGCAAGCTTTTTCATGATTGCCATTCTCTGCCTTGCTCTTGTTCGATTTTTCTCAACCTGTGTCTTCCATGTCAGGCGACGATCAAAGGTGACTCCTAGATAGTTTGGATTTTCTTCATGGCGCAATATTTTTCCATTCAATACCAGCTTAGGTTGCTGAGTTTTAGTTGAGAGGGAGAATACTGTGCATGTTGTTTTCTCCTCACTTATCTTCACTAGCCATGATTTTGACCAGTCCTCTAGTGCTAATAGGGCTTGCTGTATTCTGCTGTTAGCTGTACTAATATATTCTTCAGATGTCCATATGGCTAGGTCATCTGCAAAGGATAATGTGTGTACTCTGGCTGGAAAATTTTCCGTGATGTCGTTTATATATGCTAGGAATAATGTTGGTGAAAGAACTCCTCCTTGGGGGACACCTTGCTCCAACAGCATCATTTTGCTGGTTTGTCCTTGTACTTTTGTCCTGGCAGTTCTGTTCTCAAGGTAGTGGCTGATCCATTTGTACATTTTCCCACAAACATGCATTTTTGCAGTTTTACTTTCAGTCCTTCCTTCCATACTTTATCAAATGCTTTTTCTAAATCTATCCAGACCGCTAGTGTGTGCTTTTTCTCTTGGAAGGCATCCTCTATTTCCTGAGCTATATAGGTTATTTGATCTTCAGTGGATCTGTACTTTCTGAATCCTGCTTGGTGGGGTGTTAAGAGTTGGTTTTCTTCCAGATGCCATGTTAGCCTGCCATTGATAATGTGTTCCATTAATTTTCCTACACAGCTAAGAAGACTGATAGGTCGATAGCCATTTGGTTCTTCCAGGTCTTTTCCTTTCTTTGGGACTGGTATTAGTATAGCTTCCTTCCATGCCTGTGGGACTATTCCCTCTTCCAGCTGTAATTTAGGACTGCTAGTAGTTTCTTTTTTGCCTTAGTGCCTAGTCCTATTAGCATTTCATTTGTGATTCCATCCTTTCCTGGTGATGTCTTCTTTTTTAGGGTGTTCATTGCCTGTTCCATTTCTTCCATTGTTAGATTTGCCATCATATATTCTGCTGCTGTCTCTGTATATCTATGATGTATCTGTTTATCTTTGATTGCTTTCTTCTGTTCGGCTGTAATATCAATGTGGTTTGCACTGGCATAGTGTTCCATTAGTGCATTTGCAGCCTTTTTTCCTGTAAGCAAGGCATTTCCTTGTTTAATTGTTATTTGTTTGTTTCTAGGTCCTTCATTGTTCATGGCTTTCACTAGTTTCCATAGTTTGTTTCCATCCCTGTCAAAATTCAGGTTTTCTGTTTTTTTCCTCCAACAATCTCTTGTTGTTTGATTTACTGTTCTTTTATATTTTGCTGAGATGGCTTTGAGAGAGATGTTCGCTTCAGTTGTTTGTTCTCTCTCTGCGGTCTTCCTAGCATCTTCAACTTTGTCCTCCAAAATTTGTAGTTCCTCAGTCCAGTATGGTTTGTAATTTTTCCTCGCTCCTCTTGGAATAGACTCAGTGGCCGCCTGTATTATTGCTCTGTTTAGACTTTCCACCATTTGCTTCATGTTGCCATATCGTGTATTTATGTTTTCACAATATTTGTCTGTTAGTATGGAAAATCTGTCCCAATCTGCTCGTTTGTAATTCCAGCGGGGCAAAGGCTTTTGCTCCTGTGGAACATACTCCATATTTATTACAAGCTTGATTGGTCTTTGGTCACTACCTGCTAATTGGTCAAGCACATGGCGATCGATTTTGTGGAGGATGTCTCCTGTGCAGAAAGCTAAGTCTGGAGTAGAAGTGGTAATCCATCTTCTGGAGTAGAAGCTCGGTGTGTCATCCGCTTTGTTGAGTAGATGGAGATTTGAGTCTATTTCCCAGTCCTCCACTTCATCTCCTCTTTTGTCAGTATCTGGGTATCCCCATCTTTCTGAGCGGCTATTAAAGTCTCCGACAACAATGCAATTTGTGTCAGTTATTTTCATGTTTGAGAGTGTGAGATCCTTATCTGCCGGGCTATACAGATTGTAAATTCTTATTTTCACGTCCTTTATCATTATATCAACACCTATAATTTCCGTTTGGTTGTCAGAGATCACAGATACTTCGCTGCAAGGTATTGTATTTCGTGTAAGTATTACAACTCCTCCTTTGTGTCCTTCGCGGTCGAAACGTGTGGCCTGATATCCCTCGACTGAAAATGTGCGATTGGCGTTGAGGTGTGTCTCTTGAATGCATGCCACATCTATTCTATCTTTATGAAGACGCTGTGTTAGGGAGGCTTTCTTGTTATAAATTCCATAGTTATATACAACATTACACTTTCATTAGCCTTGTCCAGGCAATCATTATTAGTTACTTTAACAGTGCAAGGTATTCACAACAATCAACTCAGAAACTAAACCTCTGTTGACTCCAAGCTCTTCTTAATTTGTTCATATACATTCCAAGATTCCTGACCATACTGCAGAACAGGTTCTTAACAACATGTCAGGACACCAGACAATATACCAATTAAAAGACAAATGGTACTAATACTAAAGAACAAACACGTACAAGTTGATACTAAAAAAGCACTCTACAACAATCTTCCTTACCAACTCTATGCTACCAATGCCAAACCTGGACAATAACAGGAAAAAAAAAAAAAAAAAATTACAACGGAAATGAGATTCCCAAGAAGAATACTCAATGTATCAAGAAGAGAAAAAATCAGTAATGATGAAATCAGGACTAAAGTGGGAGTTACAGCAGCGCTAGATTTCATTAGAAAACAGCAAGCTAAATGATTCGGTCACATAACTAGGCTACCGACTAAAATTATACCACAACAAGTAATGATGTACAGACCAAATTGAACCAGAAGAAGAGGCCAAACATGTAAACTATGGGCAGAGAGACTAATAGAATCCATGGGAATCTCAATACAGGAAGCCCATAAATGGGCACTCTCTCATTGTTTATGCTTTACAAGAGGAACATGGTGAGATGAGATGAAAGCTAAAGCACCAATCTATATCTATGAACCTATTTCTCATGTTATTTCGATGACCTCAAGGACTCCCCCACAACTGACAACTTCTGGTATAAACTTTACCTTTTCCCACAGGCCATACTTCTTCAGGAAACTGATGAAGAAGTCGTGAGCCTTCTCCTTGTCCTTCAGCTGTTGTGTAATGATAACAGATGCTGTGCTGCTTGTAGAGTCTGATCAAAAAATACAAACAAAATAAGAGTGAAACAAAAATATGAGAAAAATACTCCAACTTAAAGCTTTCTAACCCAGACAGGATGTTTATTAACCCACTATTCTATCTTACAGATCTCCAAATTGATAGAAAAGACCTTAGACTTCTAAAAAAACATATACTGGAAACAACAAGCAGCCGTAAAGATTGATAATGAAGCAGGTCAATATCAGCATACTAATAGAGGTGTGTGATAGGTATGTGTAATGTCTCCAGATGTTTTTCCCCTATACAGTGAAGAAATTTTCAGAAATTTAGAAGATAAGAATGAAATCACCATTGGGGGACGTAACGTTGATACCATTAGATATGCAGATGATACAGTATTGATTCTAGACAATGAACAAGATGTGGTTGTTGCCTCCTTCTGACAGCCATGTATAATGCTCTACTTTCATACGCCTTTCTCAGGCATTCATCGTTAGTTACTCTGGCTGTCATGGGGATACAAATACAAACTCAACGCGCCATCTAGAGTAACATTCAGCTCAAAATCATCTTCTTCTTTCATTCGCTGGAAATTGTTCTATATCTGCAGAGTTGACTCTTGTATGAAATTCAGTCTTTTTTTAGCTCACTCAGTGGTCCATAGAGCTTATCTTCCACTGTTGTTTCTCTAGGCCAGAAGGTTTGCCTAGATATGTCGTATTGTGGGCAGTCTTGGAGTATGTGATCTGCTGTTTGCTGCTCTAATCCACATGTGCATGTGGCTGATTCACCAATTTAGAATTGTGTATCCCCAAGAATGCTAACCTGGTAAAATAACATGCACGCAAAAGTTGGATGAGTTGGCCTAAGGGTTCATAACAAAACACTGCAATTACATCTGGATAAACACTCCGGATGAACGCAGCAGAAGAAGAAGAAGAAGAAGAAGAAGAAGAAGAAGAAGAAGAAGAAGAAGAAGAAGAAGAAGAAGAAGAAGAAGAAGAAGAAGAAGAAGAAGAAGAAGAAGAAGAAGAACGCAGAGGTATTTCCAAGGCACCAGGGCCGGGTTATATACTGGCCAAGACTTATTGACGCGTCCTCGTCCAGTGTCCTGTGCAACAGGTCCCTTCGGGGTCCTGACTAAAGTCAGTAGGATCGCCGTTTCCTCCGAAGTCGGAGAGTGTCTGCCTGTACGGCGAGGAACTACCAGTCTGCACACCAATAAGCCAGACATGGGACAACGGATACTCACGCAAACCTCAGGTCCTGTATGACATTTCACTGATGTTGGACAACAGCATGCCTTCATCCGACATACAGGACTTGATGTTGGAGCTCAAGCCAACGAACACAAGCAAGCAAGCAAGCAAGCAAGAAGAAGAAGAAGAAGAAGAAGAAGAAGAAGAAGAAGAAGAAGAAGAAGAAGAAGAAGAAGAAGAAGAAGAAGAAGAAGAAGAAGAAGAAGAAGAAGAAGAATTGTGTATACATGTGGTTGTGTAATCTATTGTGTCCTGTGCTGAAGACTCAAGATGGAAAACCTCAATGTCTCTCCACCCCATCACAAACACAAACATTCATGATCCACTAGCCATCATGCATATTTAAAGAGACAGACAGGCTGGTAGATGGATGGATGGGTGGATAAATGAAAAGACTGATGAATTGATAGACAAGACAAAAAGGTATTACTTTAAAGTAGCCACAGTTGGGAACAGAAAGCATTAAGAACAATATATGACATGCGTTAACCAATGAACATACGGTGCTCAGTATCTCCTAAAAGAGTATTAGGCTAACTATTATTAGCTAACAAAATAATTATCATATAGAACTATGTGCAAGACTTCAAGTCCCAACATGGAGGGTAGGCGGTTGAGCTATTAAGGCCTCAGGAGCGTTTATGCTTGTAGTTACTGTTTGTTTGCGCAATTTTCTCATGTTGGACTGGTAGTGCGTGATTCCATTGCCCTGCTACTGAGTTGAGTGCATGGAGAGACACTGTGAGCTGTGAATTTCATGTGGAATGCTTTTACATCTGTCAGCGGGTGTTTGTAACGTGAATTGCATGTTCAGGACAATGGCGACCAGCCGGTCGCTGAACTAATTGAGTTGCCTTATGCAGTAATATGTGGCTGCTGGTTTTCTAGTGACTGCAGCTTCCATCGACGATGAACTATATTTTTTGGGCGGACTTTTGTGTTGGCATTCTGGCATCAAGTATAGTATACCTGTACAGGCTGTTGGTTGGTTGGGACTCCTGTCTGTTCCGTGTTTTCACATGGGGCAGTGAGGAGCATTTTATGTGATATTCACTGGCACAGGAACAGAGAATAATGGGGGGACCCTTTGCCATGAAGTTGGAACAACAACTAATGAGAACTATGTGCAAATACAAATATACTCCGTCTTTCTGAGATATATATACAGATATATAAAATTGTTATGATAACTATTGTGATATACAGGCAAACATCGGTACTTTCTTCAGCAGATATAAAAGGATATTATGATTACCTTTTATTGCAGACAAAACCATTATCAATTAAATTTTAGCATTCATATATATACTCGGCCTTTCCTCAACAGCAAATAAGATACAAACACATTTCCTACCTTGCCGGTTAGATTCTGCCCATCTAGGGTCAGCATTGGGGTAGTCATCGATGAGATCCTTACTGACTCCAGCGACAACAGTGTCCAGCTCCGAACCCTGACCATCAAAATCATGTCTAGCCAGCAGCAACATCTCCTCAACTAAGCTGAACGCCTGGGCCTGGAAATATGTCACATATATACATTTATGTTCATGGGGTGGATTGTCACAATAATCTGTTTTTGTTGTAGAGTGGATGCGTCACATGAAGAAAATATGTCACATTCATATATTTTTGTTCAGTGGTTGCATGTCATATTTATCTCTGTTTGTTCATGGAGTGGATATGCCACATTTATCCACGTTTGTTCATGGGATGGATAAGACACATTTATCCATGTTTGCTCATGAAATAAACAAGTGTCAGATTTATCCATGTTTGTTCATGGAGTGGATATGCCACATTTATCCACGTTTGTTCATGGGATGGATAAGTCACATTTATCCATGTTTGCTCATGAAATAAACAAGTGTCAGATTTATCCATGTTTGTTCATGGAGTGGATACATGGCATGTGTATCCATATTTGTTCATAAAGCAGATATGTCACATTTATCCATTTTTGCTCATGAAGTGGATATACATCACCTGTATCAGTGTTTGTTCATGGAGTGGATAGATGTCATGTGTATACATTTTTGTTCATGGAGTCGGTATGTGTCACATTTTTCCACTTCTGTTCGTGGGATAAATATTCACGGTAATTCATAGATCATAACAAATATATGGTTCACTTTTCTTGTCTCATAAAACTGTATTACAAATCAGGAGCTATAAACGTAAGCTTTCAAGTTCTGAGACCATACTTCTTGCTTTTTGGAGAGGACATTGATTTATTTCATTGTATTCAAGGCCCTCAGAGGAGCGCAATTGGAAGGATATAATGCAATCTAAAGATTAAATGTCACGGCAGGGCAGACCAGACCCTAAACCTTGGTCGGTAACTGGTCTAGGATGGAAGCTCTGACAGGCAGGCAGACAGAGAATTGCTTTGCTGATCGAACAGCTTCTCCAACTTATTTTGTTCTAGATGTATTGGTATTACTTACTTTTTGGGACGCAGAGGTGTTTCCAAGGCACCAGGGCCAGGTTATATTCTGGCCAAGACCTAATGACGCGTCCTCATCAAGCATCCTGGGCAACAGGTCCCTTCGGGATCCTGGCTAAAGTCAGTAGGATCGCCGATTCCTCTGAAGTAGGAGAGTGTCTGCCTGTACGGCGAGGAACACCAATAAGCCAGACATGGGACAACGGATACTCACGCAAACCTCAGGTCCTGTATAACATCACACTGATGTTGGACAACAGGATGCCTTCATCCGACATACAGGACTTCGCTTTGGAGCTCAAGCCAACGAACACAAGCAAGCAAGCAAGCACTTACTTTTTCCCTGGAGTAAACTAGGCAGGCCAAGAAAAGGGCCATGCTGGAACACATGGTCTCTACAATTCAGCCGTTCCTCTCTCTTTCTTTCATAAATTATTTCATCTATACATCTTTAATGAAGATAACTGAGAACAACTACAATATCATCATCATCAGAAGAGGAAAGTCGGTAAAAAACAATACACACCTGGTCACCACTGATGGATGCGATGAAAGCTGCCTTGAGCTTTGTCTTGCTGTCATCACTTTCCGTCAATTCCGACATCCTTGACATATTCACCACCATACCTGACTAGAGGCAAAAAGATTTTAAAAATCTCTCATTGTAACTACTGTCTTACTAGACATTTTATCAGACAAAAGTTTGTTTGAAGTTACCCAATTAAAATGATTCTACAGCCAGACTGTCTTATCTTTGTCACAATGGCGAGGTTAAAGGTGAGAGAAATATATTTAAAGAAAGCAGCATACAACTTTGAGGTAGGTTATACAGAAGATTTTTTTTTAAAAAGGCTTCAACTGAGTGAACTAAAATACACAGTGAAGTTCATATAAGATACAACACTGCAGATATAGATAAATTTCAAGCAAATGAAAGAAGAAGTATTTGAGGTTGTTGACATCTCCATAGTTTCTTGTCACAGGGAGGGGATGCAGGTCAAAATAATGTTCTGTTCAGCAAACATAGGACACTTTCGCAGCATAAGTTTAGCTGCCACTTTACCAGTTCTACAGCGGCATTTATCAGTACCTCCTATCTTCAGCTTAATTAACATGGTGGTATTCCAGACTTCAATGGCAAACTACTGAGCGTAATCTTGCCAAGAAATCAACAACATCATAAGCCAGAGGTTGTGCCTCTGTTGCTGTCGTGTGTGCATTATTTATCAAAAGGCGAGAAATCCGATCCACTACCCTGGGACCCGGGTGGAGTATAACACCTCTGTATTCCTTTTTTTTAGCCTTTTAATGTGTGCATTATGTCGGGGGAGAACTGGGTGAGGGAGGGATGGGGAGACAGAGAGAGTGAAAGGAAGAGAGAAATGGAGAGGGAGAGAAAGGGAGTGAGAGGAACATGGAGGGAGAGGAAGAGAGAGACAGAGACAAAGGGAGAGAGAGGCAGAGAGAGGGGGAAGAGAGACAGAGACAGAGAGAAAGAGAGACAGAGAAGAAGAAGACAGACAGACAGACAGACAGACAGACAGACAGACAGACAGACAGACAGACAGACAGACAGACAGACAGACAGACAGACAAAGAGAGAGAGAGTTTTAAAAAGCAACAATAAAATCAAACTCACAGAACAACAAAACAGCTTACCAGTTCATGCCTGGACAAAAAGTGTGAGTGATTGTTTGATTCGTCCAAGACACTGAATGTAGAATGAAACCAAATCATTTATTTCACAAAATAAATTATAAGACCACAAATAAATAAACTCTTATTCTTGTCTGGTAAACTGTATGACCAATCATGTATTATGTGGCTAGAGTCATTGGGTTGGTTCTATGACTAAACAGGAACTATATGACTCGCGCCTTCATGTTCCATGACTAATCGGGAAGAGAGAGTGAAAGGATGGAAAGGATACAAAATGAAGCTATGCGCATTATTCTTGGATGTATCTCTCAGCATGCAGGGCGATGCGCTACCTTCTTGATTTTCCAACTATTGAAGACACTACAAATTTGCAGAGCACATGCCTACCTCAGAATTAACGCAAACACACAACATCCACTGCGTAGTGAAATTAGGAAGGTGAAGGGCAGCAGGTTAAAAAGAGGAAGATCATGGATGAGTCAAGCCGAAGACATTCTTCAACAGGTGTGTTCACTGGAGGACTTAGAACCTGGCGAGGAGTGGGTACAAGTGCCAACAGATTTCTGTACGTCCTTTTCAGTTTGCATCCAACTAGACAGAAAATGCAGACAAGAAAATCCGGCTGCTGTGGAGGAAGTACAAGCGTTGATTTTCGAGAATTCATTAGACGGTGATGCTGTCATCTACACAGATGGGTCGGTCTTCCGACATGTGAGAAGCTCATGGGCCTTCACGGCGCGGGCTGGAGGGAGAATTGTGGAGGAGGACTCTGGTGCTTTTGCTGATACCACAAGTAGCCTGACTATGGAAGTCATGGCAGTAAGTAAAGCAATAACATGGCTCGAGACACAGACATTCAATAGGGCGTTTTCTGAGCGACTCAATGAGCATGCTCAAGAGGATAGAGATGGGGTGGATTTGAAGAGAGTGGTTGTTGTCTCTGGAGCGGTCTCGGCTGACAAAGATTAGTTTCATCTTCATGCCAGGGCATGCGGGAGTACAAGGAAATGAGCGGGCTGACAAGCTCGCAGGTATGGCTAAGGTGGAGGGCGGACGCGCCATGGACCAGGCTGACATTCTGAATGCTCTACGAGAAGTAAGACATGTGCGAGAACCAAGTGATGACTGCGAATCTACAACCATGGTCAGAATGCGAAAACAGCAAATCAAAATAGGGGTGGCCAAAGAAGAAAACTATGCAGGAAGCCAAAGAAGATTGATAAACCAACACAGAACTGGTGTCGTTAGCCCCACACGCTGCGGGATTTGCTGAGGAGGGTATCTGAGCACTTATGGACTGAATGGTTCGATGTGCAATGAGGATGATCTGTCCACTAACTAACTAATCGGGAACTATGTGACTCCAGTCTTCTTGTTCTATGATTAATCAGGAACTATGTGACTAAAATCTTCATGTTCAATGGCTAATTGAGAGCTATGTGACTAGTATCTTCAGATTTTATGACTAATCAGAAACTATGTGACCGAAGTCATGTGCTAGACTAATCACAGATTAAATGACCAGTTTTCATGTGCCATGACTAAAAATTAATTATGTGACCAAAATCTTCATGTTCTATGACTAATTGAGAACTATGTGACTAGAGCCTTCAGATTCTATGACCAATCAAGAACTATATGACTAGTTTTCAGATGCTGTGACTAATCAGGAACACTGTGACAACAGCCCTATTTTCAATATGATTTCAGAAGTAAAAACAAAGTACAGGAGCCTAATACACATCTTGAGATCTATTGGGTGTGTGGTGCTGGCACTGTGGATGATGCGATAAACCCTTTACCGGGCAGAACGACCAAGAGCGTTTTTACCACGGAACGGGCAAAACGCTTCAAAGCATTCATGAAAACTTAAGTGTTGCAAAAATGCGATCTCGCGGCTTTCCAGGGCTTCAAATTGTTTATGTCCGGTGTTATCGATAAGTAAATCATTTGTGCGCCATTTGCAAGCGATTTGATGGGATTTTTGTAGTTTTCAGGGTTTTTACGCTTTGTTTTTCAAAATGGATTTTGCGCGATTCTTCAAGTGATAGCAGAGATTTTGCTGGGTTCAATTTAAGTGACACTGAAGTGCACGAAGTTGGCTGTGAATCGGAGCTAGATATCAGTAAAACCAGCGTGGGCGGTGTGCACACTTCGGATCTCTCAGACTTTGGAGAAAATTATTCTGATTCTGAGTGTTTGTATATAGTGTATGAGACTGACAATCACAAACAATATGTTGTATTTTGTAAATATTTGTGTTCATGTGTGGATTACCAGCAACATTGCATTACTTATTTCACGTAAGTAAAATAATTTGCATGCTTTTTCTTTCATTAAAATCTGTTGACTAACACCTTAGATGTGATGTTTTTACAAAATAACCAAAATTTTACCGAATCTGACAAATCTTGCCTGTTCAGAGCTAAAAAAGGGACAAACGTCTGCCCTGTTAAGGGTTAATATCACATGTGGTCTCTTTCACATCACAGGATTTGAACATTTTACCATCAGACTGGCAGGCAAGCATGCTAGCTACTGCACCATCACGGGTCAATTTCAGAGGTAAGAAGATGTAAACATGATAATATAGTCATAGTAACTTATAACTCAAATAATAATTGATTTATTAACTCATATTAACACAAATAATATTAGCAATTAAACACATATCATCATCATCATCAAGTGCCATGCTGACAATCGTAGGCTGTCATGGTGTGCCATGTCAGTGTCACCAGTCTCAAGGTCTGTGTTCTTTTCCTGACCATACCATTCTGCCAAACCATGAACGTTTTTATACCGTTGTCTTCCTCTTGCTCTCTTTCCATCAAGCATGCCAGTTGTCACCAAATTTTCAAGTGCATTTCTCATTATAACATGTCCAAAATATCTCGACTATGTCTAATTTCTCTAATCAATCTCCATCTTTCAGTTGTCTCTTGAAGGACACGCATCAATGTCATAAAATAACACCAGTAATATCCATTAAAACAACCAAACAAGATAGTAATGTAACTGTTACCAACCTGGCATCAGTGGCTGGTAGTGCCACACTAAAAATGCCATGACTGTTTGAAAAGAACACAGCCAAGCCATCAGATCGTCCTGTTGTGAATACAAATATCAATAATACAGATTTTGTTATTTTCAAAAGAGGTGCGGCTGGCCGAGTGGCTAGAACGCTGGACTCTCCTAGTTCCGGGTTCGATCCCTCAGTAAGGTGTGGGATTTGTTTCTGTCGGGGGCAAAAAGAAAATCCCAACCTGCACAGTTCGCGGCGACTGCACTAGCCAGGCGGCCTTAATTCCTCAGGGTCAAATACCCCCCCTGCCATACACCGCAAAGTATTATATTGGCAGTAAATGACAGTTATTTTCAATTCACTAGTTCCTCATGGGTCTTCCTGGCCTAGGAGTTAGCGACTTTCTCCGTAATCCCGTATATCCATGTGAGGAACATAACTTGCGTGAGAATCGGTAGCGGTTCTCACCGCGTTGGTAACTTACGGGGTATGTGAGCCGGCTGCTCAGAAAGCAATGGCAAACAACTGAGCATAATCTTGCCAAGAAATCAACAATCAGCTGAAAGATGCTGATGTTGACAGTGATGTCCTGTAAAGGATATGCAAACAAAAAAAACAAAAAAACAACAAAAAACAAACAAAACAAAACAAAAACTCCTCATTTAAGCTCAAAAATTTCAATACATCATCACTACTATCATCTCCCACTTTTACTGGCAAGTGTCGAGGGGAGCGCCTGATGAGTGGCATTGGATAGTGTCATGGTGTCATGTCATATAATTGCACAAAGTCATTGATGTCGTCGATCCATTTTCTTCTCGTGTGTCCTCTTGCTTTTGTAGCAGATCTTCTTTGATGTAGCGTCAGTGCTGGTAGTTGATTTTGTTGCATTCTAACGAGATGGCCGAACCATTTGATCTTCTGACTTTCAATATATGCAACACAAGTCTTAATCCTACTGTCTGTATGATAACTCAGTCTCAGATAGTTAAGCTGGCAGATCTTCTCAAGCATCTTACTTCGCAAGTATTGAATTTTTGTAAGTGTGCTTTGATCATGTCCATAACTGGTAGCATAGGGTTGATGTGAAAATGCTATTTATTATCTTTCAACAATGAAGAATACTCTATATTATGGCCCACTGTAGTACAGTAAGGTTGTTATTTGGGGTCCGGTGGTGACTGGGCTTTTCTCATTCTACTTTCTCTCTACAGGCTCTGTGCTAAGCGGTAAGGGAAGAGCCTAGGGGTTTGTGGCGAACATTGATGGATGGTGTTTGGTGCAGGAGAGCCTGGCTTATGATACAACATCATCAAGTCTAAGAATGGAGGTGGAGGCAGTCACGGCAGAGTTCCGGTGGCTGGAGGAGAAGGAGCATACGCATGTTGTGACTGTAACGGACTCACAAAGTATGATGAGAAAGGTGTGCTTCGGATAGAGTGGCTGGCTTCCATTCAACAATCAAAAATAGACAGCGTCTGCTGGATTTTTCCCCAGGACATGCTGGTGTGGTGGGAAACGAGCAGGCGGACAGATTGGCTGAGTCTGCAACACTTGGTGGGGTATTGGTGCATGATAAGCCAGATGTGGTAGGTGACCTTTGGAATCGTGTTTATAGTGCTGAAGAATAGATAGATCATAGATGGGAGAGAATGGTGCTGCAAGGAGTGACCAGAGGATCAGGCCAACACGCAGAACTCAGAGGAAAGTCCAGACGGACACATAATCAGATTACTACTGGTATAATTAGCAGTGGGACTCTTCGCTGGCTGTTGCAAATGAGGATGGGAGCACTATGGGAATTTCCCAAGTGCTGCAATGTCAGTTTTGGACGTAATTCAACTTAACTGTTTAATGTCATGTAGTGTGAACTACATGATCATGTAGTGTTAACTACATGCATGCTCTTTGCTTCAGAATAAACTGTTCCACTCAGGTGGAGTAAAAGAAAAACCGACCAGACTGCGAGACCATCAAGTCAATCGGGATCAGGAAGCCACAGAAGATTAGTCAATCGACACAGAACTGGTGTCATCAGTCACTAGGAGAGGATCTGAGCACTTATGGACTAATAGTTCAATGTACAATCAGGTTGATCTGTTGAATAAGTAACTATCTATCTTGACATTATTTTGACTGAGTGACTGGATTCAATATCCATCTCAGTATCCATTAGTGCTTCGTTATCCTCCTCCAGATCACTCAAGGAATCTCATAGCTCCGTGCACAAAATCTGTAGAACCAGCAAGGATCCAAATGTAAATATACCATGTTTCCCTGAAAATAAGACTGGGTCTTATTTTAATTTTAGTTTAAAAAATGCACTAGGGCTTATTTTCGGGGGATGTCTTATATTTTTTATTTTAAGATACAAAAATCTACATTTATTCATTTGCAAAATTATACATTTATTCAAATACAGTCATGTCATTTTCTTCTGGAACGTCATCATAACTCTCCAAATCCCAAATTCCGGCCTGAATTTCTTGCGACTCCTGTAGACCCATTGGCCCCAGTTTCTCATGTCCAGCAATAAAGCTTTCCTTAAATGAGCATTTCTTGTCCTTGTAGCCTGCTCGTAGTGCATTGGTAACTTTATTTCACGTAAGTGACAAGTGAGAGTTATGAACCACATCCATTCATTATCAAGTGCGCACCTGTTGCGTCTGTACTCCGACTGGCCATTCGGCAACAAGTATCTTATTCTAGTTGAAGATCTTAACTAGGGCTTATTTTAGGGGTAGGTCTTATATTAAAAGCATCTTGAAAAATCGTGCTAGTGCTTACTATACGGGTAGATCTTATTTTCGGGGAAAGACGGTTATGTATACAAGAATCCATACATACTATGTATATGCAGTTAAGCGCTGGTTTTTTCATTTTCATATTTAGCCACAGAGGCAAATATATGACCTTTACTTTTTTTTTGCATATTCTATTTACAAGACATTGCAGTCAACATAATTTTTCAGCTGCTGTTGATGACTTGGCAAGTTTTACGTTCAGTAGTTTGCCATTGCTTTCTGAACGACCGGGTCACATACCTTTCCATAAGAAACCACGCAGCGCAATCTGCTGCCGAATCTCGCACAGCTGTGTTTCGTACGTGTGTATATAGGATTATGAACAGCATCCTTAACCCCTTCACCAGGGAGACTGGCAAATATATGGCCTATTGTTTAGAATATTCAACTGCCAAGAGACATTAGCTGCAGCACTCCTATGCTACTCCAATCTTCTAAATCTGATTAAAAACATAATACTGTACCTGCTCCCAGAATGCAGTCTCCTGTTGTCTTGAAATCCATCTTATCGAGATAAGTGTTGTCTGTGAAGATTCAACACAAGAAGTTATAAACAACACAGACGGAACTGTATAATGAAGACACAAACAATAGTTAGCACAATTTACTGTCTGGCATATTTTGGTGCATCTCGTCCAGCTGCAAACTGCACAAGTCACTCCATGTAAAACAACAAAAAGTTAGTTGTATATTCTTTACTGGACACCGGGAGTCGAACCCGGCATTGTTTGGTTGTTTGTGATTTCTTGGCAAGTTTATGTTCAGTAATGTTTGCCACTGCTTTCTGATCAATCGGCACTGATACCATTATTTTTTTTTTCTTTTTGCGCTCACTCGCTTTGAACTGAAGCGTAGGCCATACACACTATTTATAGTAGTGATGGACTGAATTTTGTGTGTGGATTAGATTTCCCTATTAACAGTGTCCCTCGCCATCAGGTGAACCCACTCTGACTTCAGAGGTACTTGTAATTTACGTCCCCAAGTCAAGGATGACAGGTCAACATTTTAGACCAACTGTCCAGTGTAGGGGTTGAACCACTTACTTCAGCATCAGCACACTGGATGTTTCAGAACAAGCGTTCTTACCCATTCGCCCATGTGGACCTGCATACCATTATATGAAAACCAACGCAAGTCGGTCTGCTGCCAAAACGCCTATAGCTGTGTTTCTTACGTGGTATGCAGGATTACAAACTGCGTCCATAACCCCTTTCCCACAGAGCTGGCCAATAACAAAGCAAAACATGTAATCCTTCAAGCTGAAATTAACAACATATATATTCCCTGACAAGGTGCAGCAAGACATACCAGGCAATAAATGATGTAACCTTTCATTTGTGTCTTCATTATTTAAATCGCTATGGGAATACAGATGAAACTGAGCATACTAACATCTTTAAATAAGTTGGGTTGCACTGTTTCATCAAGTCTGTGATTCAGTACATCCGACTTGGACAAGTTTTTTTTTCTTTTCAGAGTTGTTTCTCATAGCCTTTTACTGTCCCCAGTCTATCTGCACCAGTGGTTCTCAACCTTTTTGGGCCCATGCACCCCTTCACCATATGTTCAGAATGTCATTCCCCCGCTCCCCCCTTCGTATTTCCTCCCTATAAATTCCCCCAACTCCTTTACAGTATACATAAAGATGGAAGCTAAATTTAATAACACATACTAGAACAAGTCTAGACGTCTATGTAAAACGTGATTTATGGGTCTAATTACGTTATAAAACAAATTTCAGAAGGGTGAGAAGTACAGAACAGTAAAGTATGGAGGGAAAAACAATATCAAGTATTCCCCACCGGTTGAGAACCACTGATCTACAAGGCAGCAGGTTTATGTATCACTTCATCTTTGTATCACTTCATCTGTGTACCGCTTCGCCTGGTGTCTACCCCTTGTCCTGTCCGATGCGGCAAGACCCTACAGTGGCTACGCCATCGTTGGCATAGCCTTGGGGGTCCTTGGGACACACTAACACCACAAGTGATACACAGCAGATGGCTGAATTAAACTTGTTTCTGCAGTCAATGGGGAAACAATAGAAAATGTTTGGTTGTCCACCTACAATACACTTCTCTGCACAGAAAATGGTATCGGTGCCAGTCGTTCAGAAAGCAATGGCAAACTATTGAACATAAACTTGCCAAGAGATCCCAAACAGCCAAAAAATGTTAGGGTTGACTGAGACGTCATGTAAAAGATATGCAACTAACTTAACATAGAAATGCAGCGACTATAAAAGGGTAATAGAATCCGCTGGAAAAGTAAAGACAGTGATGTTGACGTTCTTAGAATTTCTGTCAATTAGATTTTTAACATTTCAGCCAATGAGATTTATAACATTTCAGTCAATGAGATATATAACATTCCAGTAATTGAACCATTCCAGCCAATTCAACCCATGATATTCTTAGCTTTCCAAACAATGAGATTCTTTTCCAATCAATAAGTTTCTTTACATTCCAAATAATGGGATTCTTTACATTCCAATCAATGAAATTCTTTACATTTCAAACAATGAGACACTCTATGTCCCAATCAATGAAATTCTCAGTATTTCAAACAATGAGACACTCTACATCTCAATCAATTAAATTCTCAGTATTTCAAACATTGAGACACTCTACGTCTCAATCAATTAAATTCTCAGTATTTCAAACATTGAGACACTCTATGTCCCAATCAATTAAATTCTCAGTATTTCAAACATTGAGACACTCTACGTCTCAATCAATGAAATTCTTAGTATTTCAAACAATGAGACACTCTACGTCCCAATCAATGAAACTCTCAGTATTTCAAACATTGAGACACTCTATGTCCCAATCAATTAAATTCTCAGTATTTCAAACATTGAGACACTCTACGTCTCAATCAATGAAATTCTCAGTATTTCAAACAATGAGACACTCTATGTCCCAATCAATGAAATTCTCAGTATTTCAAACATTGAGACACTCTACGTCTCAATCAATGAAATTCTCAGTATTTCAAACATTGAGACACTCTATGTCCCAATCAATGAAATTCTCAGTATTTCAAACATTGAGACACTCTACGTCTCAATCAATGAAATTCTCAGTATTTCAAACAATGAGACACTCTACGTCCCAATCAATGAAATTCTCAGTATTTCAAACAATGAGACACTCTACGTCCCAATCAATGAAATTCTCAGTATTTCAAACATTGAGACACTCTACGTCCCAATCAATGAAATTCTCAGTATTTCAAACAATGAGACACTCTACGTCCCAATCAATGAAATTCTCAGTATTTCAAACAATGAGACACTCTACGTCCCAATCAATGAAATTCTCAGTATTTCAAACATTGAGACACTCTACGTCCCAATCAATGAAATTCTCAGTATTTCAAACATTGAGACACTATACGTCCCAATCAATGAAATTCTCAGTATTTCAAACAATGAGACACTCTACGTCCCAATCAATGAAATTCTCAGTATTTCAAACAATGAGACACTCTACGTCCCAATCAATGAAATTCTCAGTATTTCAAACAATGAGACACTCTACGTCCCAATCAATGAAATTCTCAGTATTTCAAACATTGAGACACTCTACGTCCCAATCAATGAAATTCTCAGTATTTCAAACATTGAGACACTCTACGTCCCAATCAATGAAATTCTCAGTATTTCAAACATTGAGACACTCTACGTCCCAATCAATGAAATTCTCAGTATTTCAAACATTGAGACACTCTACGTCCCAATCAATGAAATTCTCAGTATTTCAAACATTGAGACACTCTACGTCCCAATCAATGAAATTCTCAGTATTTCAAACATTGAGACACTCTACGTCCCAATCAATGAAATTCTCAGTATTTCAAACATTGAGACACTCTACGTCCCAATCAATGAAATTCTCAGTATTTCAAACAATGAGACACTCTACGTCCCAATCAATGAAATTCTCAGTATTTCAAACAATGAGAATTATAACATTCTTTTTTTCATTCACTTCTTTTGAGCTTGAGCATAGTCCACACACTTGCTACCACTAGTAAGTGAAGTGGACTGATTTTTCCATGAAGACCAGCAAAGTGGTCAAGCCATTTGGCTCGGGCTCCGAAGGTTGTAGGTTCGTCCTTCGGTTTACGCGTACATTTTTTCAGAGCCTCCTGAGGGTCGCCGCTGGAGCTACGGATTTTGTGCTTTGTGTGGCGCTTTCTGCATTGCGGAAAGAGACTGAGCCCTATGGGATAAAATCCTGGTGCAATGAAGTCGACCCTGTAGACTTTTAAGCAACTATTTTTACCTATTACTAGTTTTCCTCACCATCAAGTAATTTACACCCACCAAGTCAAAAACGAGAAGCCAACATTTAAGTCCAACATGTCCCGCTTGTGAAATAAGCCCACTATGCCATGATCAGCAGAGAAAGTTTATGTGGGTTAAACCTCTCAGCCAAGCCAGCCTCCCTTAGCATTACAGCCAATTAGATTCTTAGCATACCACGAAGGAAGCACATCTCTGCGGTCTCTAGTTTCCATCTTATAAGTTTAAAAAA
Source organism: Cepaea nemoralis (assembly GCA_014155875.1). Taxonomy (NCBI): domain Eukaryota; kingdom Metazoa; phylum Mollusca; class Gastropoda; order Stylommatophora; family Helicidae; genus Cepaea; species Cepaea nemoralis. The sequence goes on from JACEFZ010012375.1 coordinate 330,247, forward strand.
GAAGTTAGTCAACACCAGAACTTTTTTAGCTGTTGTGATCTCTTGGCAAGTTTACGTTCAGTAGTTTACCATTGCTTTCTGAACAACCAGCATCTATACCATTTCGTAAAAAACTTACGAAAGGTGGCCTGCTGCCAAATTGCCAGCACCTGTGTTTCGAATGTGGGTATTCGGGATTACGAACTGCGTCCTTTACCCCTTCGCCACGAAGTAGTTATTTTTTTAAAATCCTAAACAATTAAAATCATAGATATAATGACAGATTGTACAGGATATAAGCAGAAATGTTATTTCTAAACATTAACAACTGTAATGTAACACTGTAATGTAACACTGTGATTTACCCTGAAGCATGAGAATGGAGTTGGCACTGTAAATAAACACCACATTTGAGTTTTCCGACGGCAGCAGAAGCTTGTACTCAATTAGATGGTCTTCAGATTCTTCCTGGACAAATTAACAAATGTGAATATAAAAGTAATGAAATTCGGGGGGGGGGGGGGGGGGGGGGGGGGGGGGGGGGACTAGCAATAATTAATAATGGGAAACAAATAAGTTAAAGAGATGCAATGAAATATGTCGGTCAAGAAATTGTGCTATATATTTGATTATAGCGTTCTTTATTTGAATTAACGAATATAGTTCAACAAACAAGATGAGTTGTGATTCTGCATACCTAGAACAAATTTAGAAAAGATAAAGGTCGTCCCATAGCTGATACTGCCATTGGGGTGGGAATGTTAGACCTTCACATATTCTAGGTCAGTGGTTCTCAACCTTTTTTGGCCCATGCCTCCCTTCACCATATGTTCAGAATGTCATTCCCCCCCCCCCCCCTCCCCTTTCGTATTTTCTCCCTATAAATTCTCCCCCCCCCCCCTTTTTTTTTTTCGCCCCTACATAGTATGTGTAAAAATGTAAGCTAAATTTAATAACACATACTAGAACAAGTTTATAGTCTACATAAAACGTGATTTGTAGGTCTACTTACGTTATAAAACTAATTTCAGAAGGGCGAGAAGTACAGAATCATAAAATGAGGGAAAAACAATATCAAGTAATCGGTTCTTGTATGAAAATAATCTTACTTCCTCCCCTGGAAATCCTCAAATTCCACCCTAGGGGGGAATTCCCCACCGGTTGAGAACCACTGTTCTAGGTCATAGAATATGGGGTGGGTGGCCATTTCTCAATGCATTTCCTTTCCAAACAATTCACAGAAAATTCTGAAAATTGTCTGGTAGCCATTTTAATGAGGCTGGGTCAGTCTCAGAGCTGTACTGGTCAGGAAAACATCTTGCCTCTTCTGGGGATTGAACACAGACCACTATCTTGACAAGAGAGTCACTAACCACTGTACCACAAGTATACCTGGTAAAACCAATCATATGCTGAGAATGGATTCTGATTAGACCAGAGTGCTTGAAGCACATAAGCAAGCAGGTACAACCATGAAGGTCTCACTCTCATTAAATAAATCAGAAAGGGAGTCATACTCATGTAGCAGGTCCTTCATAGAAGGTCACTGTCATCAGGGTGCCATTTCCCCTGCCTCCTGCACCCTCATGCCAAAGCTGTCTGCAATGTCATCTTCATGCTGGTTGACCCGTCTGTTCTACCAGGAACCATGCCTTCCATCACCAATCTCTCGAAACCACTGTGACATTTAATTTGGCCAAAATATTTCAGTTGAGTTGAGCTAAGAACTGGCATCACTGCACTCAGGACATTACCATACTGCGCTCCGTCCTCTCATTCAACAGCCAACGAAGAGACATACTACAAATCGTTCTCACCGCTATCTGATTGAAAGTACTCCTGGTCTTCCCTCTCAAGTTTTGAGATTCTTCCAGAACCCCTGATGATCCCCCTCAATCTCATTCTTTCCACATACGGGTTCTCAATCTGTTCCCCTGCCTTCTCCATCTGGTTCCACAGGCGCCCGACTACCTCTCCCTTGTCCATAAATAATTTATCACAAAGAGGTGCATTCCAAGCCACCCTATCAGCCTGTTCATTCCCCCAGCACAGTATTTCAGTTTCCGAAATATAATACAGTTTATGAGCCAGTTTTCCTCAATGTTGAGATCTTGTAGAATTTCAGTATTTTTCTTCTTGGCTCATGATATTCTAAAAAGTTGTCTGTAACATCTGAGCTCAAAAGTCCACATTTTCTTCTTTAATGGCTTCAAAATTGTCCATGACTCATCCACATGTTGTTACACGAAAGATCAAAACAAAAACATGGCACATACAGACACACATCAACATCAACCCACACAAACCATATCATTCCATGTCTATCACTTACTGTATACTTCTGTGTGTAATCTAACAGAATAAGGTCACTAACGTTGGCTGGATGTGCGTCATCATAAGTCTCAAAATACGCTGGAATAAACAAAACAAAGTGAAAAAAGCAGAGGAAATTTTACTAACAGAAAAGAAATAAAGTATGCAATGTTATTAAATTCAAAGATCAGTAAAAAGGTTTTTCAGTCTCATGTCATTGCCAGGTTTTTTTTCTTGTCACTTAGATGCGAGTCATGTCTCACATCTTTCCTCACTTCATGGTCTCTAATGTCTTTCATTGTCAGTAACATATGAGTCATGGTCTCATGTCTTTCCTTGTCAGTGATGTGCTAGTCAGTCTCATGTCTTTCCTTGTCAGCGACATGCAAGTCAGTCTCATGTCTTTCCTTGTCAGCGACATGCTAGTCATAGTCTCATGTCTTTCCATGTCAGTGATATGCTAGTCATAGTCTCATGTCTTTCCATGTCAGTGATATGCTAGTCATAGTCTCATGTCTTTCCATGTCAGTGATATGCTAGTCATAGTCTCATGTCTTTCCATGTCAGTGACATGCTAGTCATAGTCTCATGTCTTTCCATGTCAGTGACATGCTAGTCATAGTCTCATGTCTTTCCATGTCAGTGATATGCTAGTCATAGACTCATGTCTTTCCATGTCAGTGATATGCTAGTCATAGTCTCATGTCTTTCCATGTCAGTGATATGCTAGTCATAGTCTCATGTCTTTCCTTGTCAGTGACATGCTAGTCAGTCTCATGTCTTTCCTTGTCAGTGACATGCTAGTCATAGTCTCATGTCTTTCCATGTCAGTGATATGCTAGTCATAGTCTCATGTCTTTCCTTGTCAGTGATATGCTAGTCATAGTCTCATGTCTTTCCATGTCAGTGATATGCTAGTCATAGTCTCATGTCTTTCCATGTCAGTGACATGCAAGTCTTCTTCTTCTTCTTCGTTCATCCGGAGTTTTTTTTTCGGACGTGATTGCGTTGTGCCTGTTTACAGCAGAGCTGCATTCTTGCGTCGTTAGGCCGACACATCCGACTTCTGCGGGCATTTGTTGACCGGGTTAACCTTCCCGGGGGGTTTCTTAGGACGTTAGACTCTCACTGTTGTGGTGTTATCTCCCATCCCAGCTGGCCCATATAGAACAGCCAAAGGCATCCTGGTCGGCTCTCAAGGGAAGGCAGGGGCAGACCATGGGCATTCCCCGCCATCCAAGGAGGCTTCCATAATTGCAGAGCCAACACACAGCGCTCTGGTACTGGGCTCACCCAAGGAATCGTCACGTCCTGCACATGGCTGCTTAGCCTCACTTCCGTATATTGGGCGTTCCGTTCACCATAGGCTGTTCTTCCAGAAGCCAGAAGAATGCTGTTTGCAGATGACATCCACACAGTGAGCTTTCGATTCGGACTTTCCACGTAATGGATTTGCTATCCAAGCAATATTCCATTTTGTGCCACTAGGACACTTTTTCCACCTTTTATGAAGCCCACACAGTGAGCTTTCGATTCGGACTTTCCACGTAATGGATTTGCTATCCAAGCAATATTCCATTTCATGCCTCTGGGAGGCTTGTGTAACCGACATGCCTGTGGTATGAAGTGTGGCAGTCTAAATACTTCTTCATGTACATTTAAATGTCAACCTGAATACAGTTAAAGTAAGCTGCAGTCGACTTGAGCTTGTTGATATCTCCATAGAGCTTGTCCTCGAATGAAGCAGGTGTGGGCCAAAATATCTTTCTCTGTTCTGCATATATTGGGCACTCTTGCAGCAAATGTTTAGCTGTCATTTTACCAGTTCCACAATTACATTCATCTGTATCTCCTATCTTTAGTTTGTTGAACAAGTAGTATTTCAGCCTGTTATGTCCTGTGCGGAGTCTGAAGATTGCTACTTGTTCTCTTCGGTCGAGTTTGTAATATGCATCATCCTTCTGGTGGCCTGGATGCTCTGATTCCCATTTGGTTCTATAAGTGCTTTTTATCAACCTCTTTGCCTCATTATAGGTTATGTCTATGTCAGGCTGTGGTAGTCGTCCGCCCTCTTTTGCCAGTCTGTCAGCCTCTTCATTTCCAAGTATACTGCAATGTGATGGGATCCACTGTATTACAACTTTTTTGGATTTCTGGCATAGACCATGGAGTGCTGCTCTTAGGTCAGCTAGTTCTGTGCTGTTTTTGCTCTTCAGTATTGAGACAGCTGACTTTGCATCTGTGAAGATAGCTATTTGCGTCTCTTTATTTTCCTCCATCAAGAGCATTTCTGCTGCAGTTTTCAGAGCCTCTACCTCCGCTTTGAAGTTACTTGAGAACTTTCCAGTTGCCACTGAATGTATTTTTTTCACTCCATTTTTTAAATTTAGGAGAATTCCTCCTCCTCCATTCTCTACTGAATTTTTGGCTGATCCATCTGTATATGCATGGGTCCAATTGCTGCTTGGGTAATGTTCTTTTATGTAGTTTAGGGTTATTTCTCTTCTTTCGGTTTCATGCTGAGTGTTCTTTTTCTCAATACCAGGAATGTTTTCTATCCTCTCAGGCAGTTGCTGCTGTCTCCAAGCTGGGAACTTGTCTGCATTGTAAATGGGTTTGACTGTTGATATGTTAAGTATGGGATCTGCCCTAATCTTTCGTTTTGCAGTTTCTACAAAGTTGCTACGCTTCAGTCTTCCCTTTCCAAAACCTTGTCAGTGATGTGCTAGTCATAATCTCATATCTTTCCTTGTCAGTGATATACAAGTCACAGTCTCATGTCTTACCTTGTCAGTGATGTGCTAGTCATAATCTCATATCTTTCCTTGTCAGTGATATACAAGTCACAGTCTCATGTCTTTCCTTGTCAGTGATATACAAGTCACAGTCTCATGTCTTTCCTTGTCAGCGACACGCTAGTCAGTCTCATGTCTTTCCTTGTCAGTGATATGCTAGTCAGTCTCATGTCTTTCCTTGTCAGCGACACGCTAGTCAGTCTCATGTCTTTCCTTGTCAGTGACATGCTAGTCAGTCTCATGTCTTTCCTTGTCAGTGATATACAAGTCATAGTCTCATGTCTTACCTTGTCAGTGATGTGCTAGTCATAATCTCATGTCTTTCCTTGTCAGTGATATACAAGTCACAGTCTCATGTCTTACCTTGTCAGTGATGTGCTAGTCATAATCTCATATCTTTCCTTGTCAGTGATATACAAGTCACAGTCTCATGTCTTTCCTTGTCAGCGACACGCTAGTCAGTCTCATGTCTCTCCTTGTCAGCGACACGCTAGTCAGTCTCATGTCTTTCCTTGTCAGTGACATGCTAGTCAGTCTCATGTCTTTCCTTGTCAGTGATATACAAGTCACAGTCTCATGTCTTACCTTGTCAGCGACGTGCTAGTCATAATCTGATATCTTTCCTTGTCAGCGACGTGCTAGTCAGTCTCATGTCTTTCCTTGTCAGCGACATGCTAGTCAGTCTCATGTCTTTCCTTGTCAGCGACATGCTAGTCAGTCTCATGTCTTTCCTTGTCAGCGACATGCTAGTCAGTCTCATGTCTTTCCTTGTCAGCGACACTCTAGTCAGTCACATGTCTTTCCTTGTCAGCGACACGCTAGTCAGTCTCATGTCTTTCCTTGTCAGTGACATGCTAGTCAGTCTCATGTCTTTCCTTGTCAGTGATATACAAGTCACAGTCTCATGTCTTTCCTTGTCAGCAATATACAAGTCACAGTCTCATGTCTTTCCTTGTCAGTGATATACAAGTCACAGTCTCATGTCTTTCCTTGTCAGTGATATACAAGTCACAGTCTCATGTCTTTCCTTGACAGCGACATGCTAGTCAGTCTCATGTCTTTCCTTGTCAGTGACGTGCGAGTCATAGTCTCATATCCTTCCTTATCATTGACAAGTGAGTCATAGTCTGCCTTTCCTTGTCAGTGATGTGCGAGTCATTCTCATGTCTTTCCTCGTCACTGACATGCGAATCAGAGTCACATGTTTTTCCAAGTCACTGATATGCAAGTCATAGTCTCATGTTATTATGTGAGCCAAGCGGACTAACAAAGGAGAACCATGATAAAACACATTTGTTAAAAGGCCAAGCGAACTAACAAAGGGGTACCACAATAAAACACATTTGTTAAAGCCTACCCAAGGCATAATAAACCACATGTGCTGCCTCCAGATTGACCCCGGCTCCAAGCATTACAACTCCTTCCCTGAAAAAAAAATATACATAAATAAAGATATATATCTGGATATATTTTATATAAGGAGACAAACCGTATTCTTCTATACTGTTGAATATATAGTATATATTCAATGTATTAAGAATAGGCATTGGAAAATACTACTGGAATGATCAGCGACAGAGAAATGATGCTGGATAGAGTAGGACGGTGACATGGAAGAATATCATCAATTGAACTGACCTCTTTTCTCAAGTTCTTGGATGGTGAGACAACGGCTCTGCTTGGTCAATTATTTTGTCGTTTCACCTTGTTGAAGGTCGACTAGAACATGGTACACCATCCACTAATGTGCTGCCATTTTAGGAGCAAATGTACCAATTCATGTGATGCTCTTGGCATCATTATTGCAGAAACCATATTGAATTTTTCTAATGGTTTAAACTTTCTAATGGTATTGCCGAGTCTTGGGCAAAATTTAATGCAATATAGCTGTTCAAGCCATTCTGTCCTTTTGATGCAAATAAACACCTGATGGATGTTCACTTCACTCACTCGCTCACTCACTCACTGTCTAAATCCTTGCGGGAGAGGAAAATGCATGCATGGGCAAGAAGATCCTCTACACATTCCTATTGGAGGACAACTTTTGTGCTTCAAATGTTTCTGTAGGAATAAATTATTTTCTGATACTTACTTAACAGGTCTCCCTATCATCATTGAGACTGGACATTCCTATACGTGATCAGTCTTCATCTTCAACAGCCAGCGATGAGTTGCAATACTAATGGTAACAGTAGCAGTCTGATTATGTGATTGCCTGGCCTTTCCTCAGAGTCCTGAGCATCGGTCAGATCCTCTGGTCACCCCCTGCAATACATTTCTCTCCAGGTTGTGACGATCTATTTGTTCTTCTGCACTATACACATGATCCAAAGGATTCAACCACGTCTGTCTTATCATGCACCAATAGCTTACAGAGCGGTGCAGATCCAGCCCACCCACCACATCAGTATATCCTGAGAGAGAGAGAGAGAGAGAGAGAGAGAGAGAGAGAGAGAGAGAGAGGGGGGGGGGGGGGTCTCTCTCTCTCTCTCTCTCTCTCTCTCTCTATCTCTCTCTCTCTCTCTCTCTCTCTCTCTCTCCAACAGATGCCCTCTATTTTGGATTGTTGAAGTGAAGCCTGCCACTCTGCCCAAAGCATGCCTGTCTTCACCTTTCTCATCATACTTTGCAAGTCTGTTGTTACAATCATGACTAGTTGTACTAGATGTGGTATCATATGACAGGCTCTCCTGCACCAAACTTCGTCACAAATCCCCAGGCACTTCTTTTAGAGACAGTGTTCTATGGTCATGTAATGAATAGAGAAACATTGGAGAACATCGTAGTGACTGGAAATATTAGCAGTAGAAGAAGCAAACAGAGAGAAATGATACTTGATGACTTATGATGATGACACGGGGGAATATAATTAATAGAATTGATCTCTGGGAAGGTTAACCCGGTCAACAAATGCCCGCAGAAGTCAGATGTGTCCGCCAAAAGGCGCAAGTATCGCAGCTCTACTGTAAACTGGCACAATGCAACTACATCTAAAACAACATTCCGGACAAACGCAGAAGAAGAAGAATTGATCTAGAATACCGAGGACAATGATCGGTGGAAAGGCCTGAACCTCTAATCCACTTGGCAAAGCATTTCATTATGATGTTGAGTACAGGCCGTAGTTGCACCACAACGGGAATCAAACAGAAACATTCACTTGCCTTGTGAGTTGAAGATCTAAAAGCCAGGTCTTCAGCTGAGGCAACTGGATGGAATCTTGCTCCTGAAAAGAACAGAAATACAAAGCATGAGATCAACTGTAACTAAACATGAGCTTTGACAACACTCCCAGATCCAAACAGAGTAAGAACTGTGGTAATATAATTGGTTAGTCAACTACATCGCAACTTAGCACTGTTCAATCCAATCTCAGGAATTGCTACAAAATAGTTACTTTGGTCAGTCAGTGCATCCAGCAAAATACTGATGTTTTTTTCACATGCTTCATGCGTCGTCAAGATGCAAAATCTTTAGGGCAAACCCGACCGATCTCAACTCAACCAGACACGCTTTGACGGATTGTATGACAGGGAATGAATAAATCTGGAAAAGTTTGGAAGCAACTGAGATGTGATTTCCGAGATGAATGTTGTGGGTAGCTTGGACAGCCTGAGTAACTAACAAGTGCCTGGAAGAGGCTAATAAAAGTATAACATGATATACAACCATAAGAAAGAGACAATGTTTAATGGTTATGTAAAAAGAAGACAGGCATTGGAAAATGATATTTTTTCCCCTCATTTTGAACTCAAGCGTAGTCCATATAATTGCTACTGCTTCTAGTGCACTGGACTGATTTTTGCGTGTGGATTAGCTTTCCTTATTACCAGTGTCCCTCATCATCAGACAAACCCACTCCAACTTGTGAGGTACTTGTAATTTATGTCCCCAAGTCAAGGATGAGAAGTCAACATTTTATCCAACCGACAAGTGTAGGGGTTGAACCCACTACCTCAACATAAGCACAGGTAGCGGTTCAACCCTACACCAGTCAGCTAGATTAAAATGTTGACTTCTCGTCCATGGCTTGAGGATGTAAATTAGAAGTACCTCAGAAGTCTCTTCTAACAGCAATGCCCACAATGAAGATTATCCTAGTCTGATGTGACTAATCATTCATCTTTGTAAAGCTGTCTCCTACAGAACTAGGACACTGACCTTCCTAGTCATCCATGGTATTCACACCATTCTATTTTGGGAGTCCTAAGGGCGAAGTGGTTTCATCTCCTGCCTTGTGCTCCAAGGGTCCTGGTTTCACTTTCTGACTCCATCGTTCAGTTCACGTATGCAATTTTTGGGAGATATCTTTGAGTCATCGCTGGAATCGTGGAGTTTGTGCTCAGTGTGATGCTTTAGGCAGGCCATTAAGTGGAAAGAGACCTCGCCATATGGGATCAAACCCTGGACAATGAAGTCCATTCTCCTGCCTCTCTCTCCTACCATTCTACAAAAGAAGCACATCTCTAAGTCTCTCAAGCCCATGATTACTCATCTCATCCCATCAGGTTCCTCTTGTACCTTGAGGTGTCAAGGTGAAGCATAAACAGCGGGAGAGTGCCCATTTATAGGCTTCATATATCGAGATTCCCTTGGACTCAGTAATTCCCTCTGTCCATCGTTTACGTGGCCGGCCTCTTCCTCTGCTTCCATTTGGTCTGTACATCATTGCTTGAGGTATACTGTTAGTTTGTAATCTAGTTACATGGCCAAACTATCTAACTTGCTGTTTTCTGATGACATCTAGCGCTGCTATAACCCCCACTTTAGTCATTTCTTCATTTCTGATTTGCTCTCTTCTTGATACAATGAGTATTCTTCTCAGGAATCTCATTTCTGTTGTGATTGTTCTTGTCTCCTGTTCCGTCCCATAGTTACTGATTGTGTAGCAAGTACTTGTGGCTATGTGAAGTGTTAGTCATCACATTTTGTAGGCCAGAGTGCACGGAGGAACATGTCAGTCTTTCCCTCTCATAGTGAATGTTGAGAGCTGGCTCGTCCTCCTCCTTTTTCTTCTGTTCTTTATTCCCTCAATTGCAGACATTATGAGACAAAATCCTAAATGTTAGTAGATTTTATTGTACTGTTTCAAATGTTTCACTCACCCACACTTTTCTGGCCAATGCTTCACGGAACATGCGGTCAGCATCTATCTGGTACAGAAGCTGTAAAAAACCATTGATAACAAGTGTAAGTTGCTAGATTGTTGAATAACATTGTAGCACATATGCGGAACCAACTTTTGTTAGACAAGCTTTCATATTTAGAAGCAGATTATATATTACTGCATTGTTTCATATTGATATACAATGAAACATACTTATTAGAATTTTATTAATGTCATAGGTAAAGTTAATAGACTAAAGGTAAATACATTTGTGTTAGGATGACATATGTATTTGACACTTAAAAGAAGATATTTATAGATTCTTGTTTTTCAGATGTTCAAGATAACAGACAGCCAATATTAGTACATATTATGATCTTGATTTAGAAACATATGTATAATTGAATAAATAATTACTTAGGTTATAATGACAGAATATTATGTTAGACCTAAGAAAAGATAAAAGAGAAACAAAAATTTTGTCTGGGCCCAAATTTTTTTTTGCAAGCCCACCCGGTATATATGACATGATCGATGCATTTTTACTTTGTAAATAATTTCACAGAAATATAGAGAATAATTGACTATGCAGACTGTAAAGAAGCCAAACAAAGGAAGATTATTCTCTTAATTAACAAACTGCTAGCAACAGGCAATACCTTCTCTGGTCCTATACTGGGGACCTGCCATTTGTTCAGATTGTTGCCAGAGAGGACATAAAATGACCGCCTGTCTTCTTCTTCTTCATCATCATCATATTCATCTACTGGTGCAGCCAAGATTGTCTGAAGAGGCTGTTTAAGCAGAAACAAACAAAATTCACAACAATGTTTTCCCGTAGTGAATTTAAATAACTAAGACACAAACAATAAATTTCACGATTTAGTGCCTGGCATATTTTGCTGCATCTCATCAGATGCATACAGGAGAAGTCACACAACACTAAAGCAATAAGATAAATCCTCTGAGCTGAAATATACAACACAATATTCACACAGTAATTTGAATTCTTAAACTAAAGACTAAACACTGCTGTTTTAGACAATCTGGAAGTAAAATTTAAAAAACTGAGACAACAGTCTATATAAATATTATCATCATCATCATCAAGTGCCCTGCCAGCTGGCGTAGGTGTTCATGGCTCTCCACAGATCTCGGTTTTTTGGATCAACTCTGCTGCTGATATTCCTCCATGCCACCGTCTCAATCCATCCAGCATCATTTCTCTTGGTCTGCCTCTGCATCTCTTCCCCTCGATCTTTCCAGCTGTGATGATGTTCTCCAATGCCTGTCTTCACATCACATGACCGAAGAAAGATGTTTCTTTCTTATTGTTGTATATAATGTTCTAGTTTCTTTAGCCTGTTTCAGGCAGTCGTTGTTAGTTACTCTGGCAGTCCAAGGAATTTGCAACATTCGTCTCAGGAACCACATCTCTGTTGCTTCTAATTTCTTCTTAATTTGTTCATTTACATTCCAAGATTCACTGCCATACAGCAAAACTGGTTCTACATAGCATTTCAGCACGCTCTTTCTTACATTCAGTTACAGTGACTTATTGCATAAGATACTCTTCATTTTCTGAAATACAGCTTTTGCTTGCCCTATTCTGCTCTTAATCTATGTTGTACATCTTCCATCTGATGTTATAAATGCCCCTAGGTATCTAAAATTGTCCACTTGTTAAGAATTTTTCCTTCTATTTCTATGTCACATTTTGATGTCACCAAATATTATACTATCAAAAATAATAAATATTTGCAGTAAGTAATGTAAGTGTACCAGCTCCGTGGTGAAGGAGTTGCAGATGTAGTTCATAATCCTGCATGCCATGTTTGAAATACAGCTGCTGCCGATTTGGTAGCAGACCGCCCCGTGTTGCGTTTTTATAAATGGTAGGGGTGCCGGTCGTTCAGATAGCAATGGCAAACTACTGAAGGTAAACTTGCCCAGGAATCACCAACAGCCTAAAACTGCTGGATTTGACTGCTACGTACTGTAAAGGATATGCAACTAACAGAATGTAGTGTGTGAATGCGCACATGCATGCTTGTGTGCACTTGTTTGTATGTGCGCACGTATGCAATCCATCCAGCATCATGCTTGTGTGAGTGAGTGTCTGCCTGCCTGTCTCATAACATGGTAATATGCACTGATTATGTTCACAGTATTCATCTGACGATGTTTTTTTTCTGTGTTAATGTAAATGCGCAATAGATAATTTATGTACAAAAGATGAATGATTGGAAGGGTCGAATGTAAGATGGGCCTGCGTGCCCAATTTGTGAGCCTTTGAACATAAAGTTTGTCTGTTTAGTCTGCCCCAGTCTCTTCTACTGCTGCTCTTCTTTCTGGTCTTAACAAAGTTTTCTAAAGCCTCTCTTCCCAGTACTTGACCAAAGGATGCTAACTGTATGTCTCCATCTTATATATTATATATGTTTGTAAAGTCTAACTACACTTTGTATTTAGACCAAATTTGAAGAAAAAAAACTGTTCTTCCGTTGATAACACCATTCTGTTTTGGAGTGCAAAGAATTACTCCAGCAGACGACAACCATTCACTGAATACTGCTTCACAATGGAATATGGAGCACATATTTTGATGACATCATGTACTTCATTTTTCAAATTTGTTCTACATACAAATTGTAGTAAGGTTTTACAAACACTCTGCATTTGTCTACAATATTCTACTTTCATTAGCATCGTCCAGGGACTCGTCAGTTACTCTGGCAGTCCATGGTATCTGCAACATACGCCTCAGAAACTACACCTCCATTTCCCCAAAACACTTCCTAATCTGTCCGTTAACATTCCATGATTCCTTGCCATACAGCAGAACAGGTTCTACATAACATTTTAGCACTCTCAGACATCCAATGACAATTACTTACTGCATAAGATTGATTCAATATAACAATGAATTCTGCAATGAAAACAAAAAGTAACTCACAGCTCCGTTTGTCTGCAATGGTGAGGCTCCAAAAATGAAAGATGACATTCGTTTGCTCAGACCTGAAAACAGACCCTGGGAGGCCTTCAGTGGCTTGCAGTGGATACTGACCTGGGGAATGAGAACACTTGTTTTCATAGGTGCCTACTGTAGAAACAAGGCTAAACATTATGTAACTATGAGAAAGTGCTGTTTTTATAGCTGTATATTGTAGAAACAAGAATAAACATTATGTAACTATGAGAAAGTGTTTTTATAGCTGTATATTGTAGAAACAAGACTAAACATTATGTAACTACACTGAGAACACTGTTGTTTTAATAGTTACATATTGTAGGAACAAGGCTAAACATTATTAACTCCAACGAGAACACTTGTTTTTATAGCTATATATTGTAGAAACAAGGCTAAAAATTACTTACTACTATAAGAACACTGTTGTTTTTATAGCTGTATCTTGCAGAAACAAGGCTCAACATTGTGTAATTACTACTATGAGAACGCTGTTGTTTTTATAGATGTATATTGTAGATACAAGTCTCTGTTGAGATTACACCCAAATTTCGGCAGTATTTCTATTGACTACCTGCTTCACCACTTTTATGTGAGACAGGCTTCAGCATGCGAGGCTGAGAGATGTGAGTCTCATAATTGCCGTTACCTCATCTGAATCCGTTAAAGTAGCAAAGTAATTCATATGTGGCATTGTCTTCTTATTCCCTTCTCTCATTACTCCTGAAAGTGACTTATTTCACTGCTCATTTCAAACAAAGCTTTGAATCTGTACAGTTTTTGGTCAATGAATCCAACTTCATGATGCCAGTTTGCCTTTCTATGCAATGTATGATTGTGACATACAAACAATTTTTCATGTACAGATTTTCAACATAAATGTGGCATTCTGTACAGTTATGTGTGCACACGCCTATCAACACAGCAATCCTGACTTCATTTGTCAGTAGGGGCAGGATTGCCAAAAAGAATGGCACTGGAGTCAACCCAACCTCATAAAATGGTTACCAAAAATCTGACAAGAGCCACGAGTTAAACCAGGTCATTTGTATACACTCCAGGAACAAATATATTTGCTTACCATGCCACGTCGCTAGCATCTCTGATGATGACATTGGTCCACATTATTTTCAGAATTTTTCTGTAGTACTGATATTATAAATATCATGTGCCATACCGACACGCGTGGGACATCATGTTTCACCATCTCACATGATCACCAGAGTCGCTGATCACCTGTGTGTTTTTGTCTCAAGTAGGCCATATGACCAAGCCATCCAGATATTAATCTAATATTACACATGATAATAAAGGAGACATTTAAAATGTATAATCAGGATAAAATGGCATAACAAGTGTTTCTTCTTCTTCACTCAATCAATATTTACTTTGTATTAAACGTAATTGTGTTGTGCAGGTTTTCAGTAGAGCTCGATATTTGCGCCTTTAAGATAACACAGCTGACTGCTTCCGGACATTTGTTGATCGAGTTAAAACTTATGGGTTGTTTTTTAGGACATTACGCGGCCTCAGAGAAGTGACATCATCTTCGCCCTGCCAACAGGTGGTGCCCTTCCATCAACAGGTAGTGCCCCTCCATCAACAGGTGATGCCCCCTCCATCAACAGGTGGTGGTCCTCCATCGACAGGTGGTACCTCTTTCATCAACAGGTGGTGACCTTCCATCAACAGGTGGTGCCCTTCCATCAACAGGTAGTGCCCCTCCATCAACAGGTGATGCCCCCTCCATCAACAGGTGGTGGTCCTCCATCGACAGGTGGTGCCCTTCCATGGACAGGTGGTGCCCTTTTCATCAACAAGTGGTGCTCCTTCCATCAACAGGCCTCCGTTTAGAAAGCTGCATGCATGTCGCTCAGTCCTCAAGCTAAACGGTTCAGCAGAAGTTGTCCCACCATAAATGTCCTTAGAAATTTTGTGTTAACTCTATGATAGCTAATAAGCAGAATGTTTCAAGATCGCCAAGTTTAGCATTTTATAACTGTCAACAGTACAGGGATTTTTAAGCTAATTTACTCTTTTCCACTCACACTTGTGTGTTTCTTTTAATTTGTTGTCACCTCCAAAGAATGCTTTGCCTTACCTGAAATCATAACCCATAACTGCAGATACGAGAGGTTTGGAAACCTACCAACCCATAGCTTAACTCACTTAAATAAGTCAACCCAAATATTTTTTATACAAATTAATCTGATTAATCTGCTTAACTTTTTGTTATTGTTCTTTGGCAAAACTAGTTAATTTTAAAATAAAAATTCTAAAGACATACCTGCCCTGCAAGAGGTTCCAGTAAAAGTAGTGAGCTTGTGGTTGTTGCCAGAAGGCATCCATGAGGCTGCAAAATTGTATATATAGAAGATATATATATATATATATATATATATATATATATATATATATATATATATATATATATATATATATATATATATATACTATATATATACACACATACATACATAAGTTTTCCCTGGTCTTCACACTGAATAATCTGATACGACAAGTATAACCTGCATTAAGTGTTAATATCTGCTTGTCTTCTTTCAAACTCTTCACTTCAGTTTCTTTTTTATTTTTATTTTTTTTTCATTTGTTCGCTTTGAACTCTAAGCATTGCCTGTATGTACTACTATCTCTAGTATTTGCCACTATTGTGGAGTGCACTGAAATGATGTCTGCGTGTGGATTCGCTTTCCGCACTACCAGAGTCTATGGCCACCAAGCGACTTCAGAGGTACTTGTAATTTACATCCCTAAGTCAAGGACACCGGTCTCTCTGGCCGAGGGGTTACAACACTTTCTCCGTAATCCCATTTATCACGCAGAGTCTCGTAAGCGGGCGAGAGCTGGCAGCGGTTCGACCCCCGCTGGTGACTTATGGGATAACAGAGCCGGCCGCTCAGAAAGCAATGGCAAACTACTGAGCGTTATCGTGCCAAGAGATCAACAGACAGCTGAAAGATGCTGCTGTTGATAGCTAAGTCCTGTAAAGGATACGCAAAACATTTAAGTCAAGGACAATAAGTCAACATTTTTGTCCAACTGACTGCTGTAGTGACTGACCTTCTTATTTGAATATTGATGTTTTGTAGTTTTTAGAATCTCCATAGTTTTTGGCTAAGACTGCTGGGCCACAGCTCTGCTCTGAGAGTTGTGTGTGGATATTATTTTTGAAAATATGCTCCTTCTAGTAATAAAATTTCCCCTGGTCTCTGGGTAGTGAGAACGAACTTCTGTGTGTATTGTTGCGCACGTAACAAATCCCTTGGCAGTTGGAAATCGAGAAAGAGTAGCCTAACGGAGCTGCCCGGGCATAATTTTGAATTTAAAATGTACCCAAAGTATCTCAGGATCCTCGCCGGTGCTACGGAGTTCGTGCACTGAGCTGAGATTCTCCGGACTCAGGCTTGAGTTAGGAGCAGAACGGAGCACTGTGGGGTATACCTGTGTGTCATGATGTTGATCCGTCGACTAAACTAAACTGAAAATATGCTCCTGTGTCATCTCAGAATGTTTTCATATACATTCAACACGTTTCCATTTTTACAATAAGGCAAACATTCTAAAGACTACCTATGAATGAATGTTTGTTAAAGATACAATGACAGATGAAACAACATATTTAAGGACCTGTGATTTTGGACTTGAAGGTATCAGTTATCAGTTGGGGTATCTTCATTACACAACGGACAGGTCCATAGGTGCTCAGATCCTCCCCCCAGCATATGCATCAGCGTCCAGTGGCTAATAGTGCCAGTTCTGTGTTGGTTGACGAGGCACCTCGTTTTCCCGACGTACCTCTCGCGTCTGGTCATGCCGATTCTTACTCTCAAGTCTTTCATCATGGACAGAGATGTGGATTCACTGACACCAAAGTCCTCTGTTCTCGCCATATCTTTAAGGACGTTAATAACATCGGCACGATCCATGGGCTGGCCATCTACAGGGGGTGCAGAGACAGCCAGTTTATCATCTCGTTCATTTTCCTCGACTCCCGCATGTCCCGGGACAAAGATGAAGGACTTGGTGTTTCTGGCAAGAAAGGTTGTATGAGAGAAGTATACGTGTTTACAACCAGTCTGCTTCTGGAATGATCACTACATCTTGTATGACAACTGCTGTGGGAGGCGGAACAACTATGCTATATCTATACAGATGTGTATGTTGTCAGACACATGAGGAACTCATATGCTAGGAGGGAGAACTGAGAAGAAAGACTGCGGCCCCTTCACCATGACAATAAGCAGCCTGACTATCAAGGTCATGGTAGTAACTAGAGCAATAAATAGCTTGACAGACATCAGTTGATTACATTGTGCTTCAAAATAGGCATAATAACTACAACCCATAGTGGGGACCAGGTTCGGAGTTATACCTCTCCATAGCACAAAGCCTGGGCTGAATTGTAAAAACCATGTGTTGCCCATGCAACATGATCCCTCTCTCTGCCTGCCTAGTTTACTCCAGAGGAACACCAATACATCTGGGACAAGACAAGCTGCAGGATCAGCAAAGCAATGTCCGCCTGTCAGAGCTTTGATCCTACGTCAGTTGCCAACAGACTTAGAGCCTGGTCTGCCAGGTTGCATTTCCTCGCACTAGAATAAAGCTCGTACCCTCCCAACTGCGCTCCTCCATTCGAAGTCATTGGCACTATGTAGTGTCAGGTTTGGTGAGAGCCGCCTAACATTTGCCACTAATACAAACATGCTTGGAAATTACCTACCTGAAAATTGATGACCTTTGCACATTCTTCACCTCTCAGTTCAGCACTGATCTCAGCTGTAGATGACTCAAAGGCAATGTTAGGCCAGTATCTCACGATACCTTCCGGGGATACAGCAACACAGGCAGCTGGCTGGCTATCATTCTCACTGGGAATAATACAAACTCTTTCGGCACTGTGGGCCAGGTCACTGGGTGGCAGCATCAACTCTTTACATTGCATTGCCTGCACATGGAGTACAAAGTAATGTTACTACTATGTACAATATTGCAGTAAGATGAGAAAATTCCAAAGCAGATATTGTAGTAAGATAAAATTAATTCCTAGCTGATATTCTAGTAAAATAAAAGTCATCCTAAGCAAATATTGTAGTAAAATACAATTAATCTCATATCTGATATTGTAGTAAAGTAAAAGTAATCCCTTAGCAGATATTCTAGTAAAATAACAGTAATTCTTTAGCAAATAATATAGTAAAGTGAAAGTAATCCATTAGCAGATATTGCATTCAAGTTAAAATAATCCCTCATCTGATATTGTAGTAAAGTAAAATTAACCACAAAAGATGCCTTTTGGTATCCTACCGTCATTCATCTTCCTAACTGAACAAAACACTACAATTATAACACCTTACCCTGGATCCCCCAGAAGACTTGTATCTCCACACAAACAACTTGCGGCCACCCACTAGCCATGCCCACCCTGAGGGGTCTAAACATGCAGTAATCTCTGTTGTGCTTCCTATAAAGAAATGTAATATAAGTTTACCATTATACTTCACAATGTTAATGTTCTTACACATAAAAAGTCAACTGAATATCTTCAAATCAATCAGAAAACCATGACCAGCATGAGGTGATTACATTTTATGGACAGGCTAGTACAAATCACTATTCTGTGCCTTAGAACATAGTACAATCAATAATGCAATCACAGGATACACAATTTAGGATTGGTAAAATCAGCCATGTGCATTGATGGATTGATGCAGCAGATCACATACTCCAAGACTGCCCCAAATATGACATGTTTAGGCAAACCTTCTGGCCTAGAGAAACAACAGTGGACCATAAACTCTATGGACCATTGACTGAACTAAAAATGAATGCGAAGTTTATACAAGAGACAACACTGCAATTATAGAAAATCAATTTCAGCTGAACAAAAGAAGAAGAATGAAACAGAATTTAGCATATATATTATGTTTTTATTCTTTAATTGATAATATCCAAACTGGCAATTTCTTGAACAGGTGGTTAAACACTGTTTCACAGACTCACCTTTATTATGACAGAAACAGCAACTGAGTCTTGATTTTCAAAGAATGAGTACTGTATATTTTCTATGATTATTCTAGGATTATTATTCAACAACTGTTTATCCAAATATGTGATTGTTTTTCATTACCAGTCCCCCACATTAACTTAAAATACTGAATGTAAGTACATCTATCTCTCACTAGCTACTGTGATAATTATCCAATCTGACAAGTCAATACTACATTAAAAAATGCTATCCCTGCAACAACAGACTTTCCATCTAGGTCTGTGTTCAGGGTTTTACACTGTTTGCTATCCAATAATGTATGGCTCATTCATCAAGAAACGTTGACATGGTCGATAGGATAAGAACCCCTTACACCAGCATTAAGTTGTTAAGTTGAACTTCTCATTCTGAAAGCAGTGGCTAACAACTGAGCCTACAACCTGGGGTTGAGTGCAACATCCTGCAAAGCACACACATTTTATGTCATTCACTCAGGTCACTTGACATGAAAAGAGACATGGAGGCGTTTAATAGTTTTGCGTTTAATAGTTATTCCTGAAAAGAAATGTTTGTTTTAAAGAGGCTTCCTTTATTTCTTTTCCTCTAACATCTCACACGCTCGGTGTGTGACTTATCTGCAATAATTTTCTCCTTTCTCTTTATTCCATTTCTGATGTTTGCCCTCCATGCAACACGTTCGGTGGCGACTTGCTCCCAATGTGCATTATCAATGCCTGTATCAATCATGTCCCGCTTACACACATCTTTGTATCGTAGTAGAGGCCGACCCTGAGATCTCTTACCCATCTGTAATTATTTATATTAACCCTTTTAGGACGACCGGGCCAGTTTTTCGGCCTTGGGGTCACCACAAGACACTTTTCAGAAAGACGGCCGGGCCAGTCATCGGCCCTGTTTGTAAGAACTGCTTTGATTGGTTAGCTTTTAATAGTACAGGCCAATCAAATGCTGCCCTGTAACCGTCAGCCATTTTGCTTTTGAAAATGGCAGGTTACAGCACGAGTTTCTAACAGAGGGATTAAATTTGTGAGTTTTAACGCAGATACCCGGTTTTTCGTGGATTTGTGAGTTCTAAAATGGCCAGTTTTGAACCCGAAGACCGTACTAGCATTGACTAGCTCTGATAGTAGCGATTTTGTCAGTTCAAGACTGTCAGATAATGACTTTAGTGATACAGAAAGTGCCCATGAGGATTTCAACCTCGTGTCCCCGTAGTTTTGTGTATTGGGAATAAAAAGGATCATTTTATCTATACCTATTCATGGCAATGGCCGGACCAAAAAACATGTCACCAGATGATAGCCCACCTATTACAAATGTCAATAGGGACTTCATAGTTGTTGTTTATTTAACCATAAGTGTTCAAAATTATTCTAAAGTGGTGTAGGTATTCAATGAGGAAATTTTAGGTGAGTACCAGTTTTAGTAAATATTTAGTACCAATTCATACATAGTGGTATGAAATATTTTATTTTCACAAAATACAAATGAGGTCATCAATTTGCATAAACATTAACAAAACAACTTCAATCATACAAATTAACTTTACTATATCCTCTTTAAGAATATATATACTTGTATATACCTATATAGGGTCCTAATATTTTTTTTTTTTGAATTTATAAAATTGTCACTTCAGTCATTTCTGTACACCAAAATAATGGCCCGTCTTCTTCAGAGGGAAACCTAAATTTGGCCCAATGTTGTTCCGTCCTAAAAGGGTTAAATTAGGTTAAAAACTAGTTAGTTGCATATCCTTTACAGGATGTTGTCAATGTCAACCCCAACATTTTTTGCTATATGTGATTTCTGGTGGGGGGGGGGGGGGGGGGGGATATATAATGCCACATATCTGCGATTTTATAACCGAAAAACAGTATATTTATCAAACCTTGATCTCTCTATAATTTGTAATTATTTTTCACTGTTTGTTTGTTGAAATCTTTTTTATTTGTCATTGTATCATTCTATGTTGTTTTTCTACATATCCACACTTTAATGACATTGGAAGTCTCTGTGGTGTAGTGTTTATGCCATCTGCCTTAAGCTTCCAAGGTTGTGGGTTCAGTTTCTGCCTATGTCGTTTGGTTCACAAGTGCAATTTTCGCGTAGACTCCTGACAGCCGCTACTGGAGCTATGGATTTCATGCTTTGTGTGACGCTTTTGGCGGAAAGAGACAGAGCCATATGTGATAAAACCCTGTGCAATGAAGTCAATTCCCTTGACTTTTAAAAACTCTTTAAAAACTAAAACTTCAATGACATTAACACAATAAACATACTGTCTGATAAATTAAGAGCTTCTGTAATGAGAACAGGCAAAGGAGCTCCAAAAGCTTCTATTCTGTGTTGCGTTGTTTCTTCAAAAAGCTGTGAGGCATGGAAGGACTGACTTGTTAGATTAGACTGGTTCCTGTGGAGAAAACAGAAAGGACATCTCTATCTCATCTATGTCATACTTCCCAAAATAACCTAGAAATAGCTTGTTCTACTTCTTCAATGCTTTTTCTAGAAAAGTGTGTTGCATCTAATTATTAACTTCTTTAAGTCAATGCGTATGACTTTGGCATGAACTTATGCTGAGTCTTTTCATGCATATCGGCATGGCATATGATAATGATGAACATTTAATTTTATGATTTTATGTTATGTTGTGTTATGTTACATTACGGTATGTTACGTTATGAAGAACGACGTCACTGCACATTGGACATTGCCATATGTGCTCAGTCATCTGATGCAGAAGTCATCCCAATGTATCTCTGTTCATTGTTCCTGTGAGGAGTTGGTTATGGTATCTTCTCTTTTGACATCAAATACAGCATTGATGTACAGCAGGCTTTACTCTCAGTTCATGTGGTCGGGCTAGCATCAGAGCATGATTGTTATCCGCCAGCAAAGTTCATACTGTATTGATTAAATCTCTGGCATGAGTATGAATACGAATAGGTTTTCCTAACAGTTTTCCCAGGGCAATTGCTACACTTTGTTAATATAATAAGAGTTACCCGGGAAGGTTAACCCGGTCAACAAATGCCCGCAGAAGTCGGATGTGTCGGCCTAACGGCGCAAGAACGCAGCTCTGCTGTAAACAGGCACAACGCAGTCACATCCACACAAAAAAATCTGGATGAACGCAGAAGAAGAAGAAGAATAAGAGTTAAATGCCACACTGGCAAAACTGACCTAGGTTGTTTTGTCATTTGAGAAGACTAGGTGCTTGATCTCATGCCCAAGAGATCCGATACATAATGCCATACTATTAGAGACCAACAGTCCCTGTAAACTTCCCAGATCTACACTAGGGAGTGAAAGTCAGAAGCGAATACCAAAACTTCTCAGGTATTTCTACTTCTCACTTAAATGTTCATCATTATCATATGCCATGCCGAAATGCATGAAAAGACTCATATTTTTATAAACCATCGGCACTGGGTAGGCAAGGTCAGTGTCATACTGACCGGCTGCCTTTACTGGTACCCATTTTAGGCTTAGTAGACCTAGGAGTCCAGGCGAACTGTTTCGAGCCCACCCCACTGCAGATCAAACCCACAACCACTGAGCTGGCACTCAAGCGTCTGGCCACCATGCTAGCGCAGTTCCGCGGACCAAGAATAACAATACTGAGATTCGTCTCATTCGACAAGGTTTGAACACAAGAGAAAAATTCCTCATCAACAGCAGGAAGCTGTCACAGTCATTTGGAAATAACAGTGACGGAAGGCACTGCTCTTGAAAGAAGAAACAGGTATCGACCAGCACAAAGATCTTATTTAGAGTCTATCATTAGGTATGCTAGTGCCGCGACCCAATCTGAAACCGGACTTGTTATACTGCATGTCAAAAATCCCAATAAGTGTTTAGAGAGTTAAGAATATAAGTAATAGAGCTAAGACAGAGTCTAGTAGAGGACACCAGACAGGAGAGACACCAGCGCTATAAATAGCTTCACAACGGGACACACTTGTGTCAACCAAGGGAGCATCGAGTACAAGTGAGCGAGGGTTTCCCCAAGACATTAGGAAACTCGCCTCTACGAGTAACCGTGGAGTACCAGGTTACTCGAGTTAACTGGCCAGCGTGCTGGGACACTATGCACGCAAGACTCGCCAGCGCACGGAGAATCCAGCGTCCGTGTTTGAACACGCAATTAGAAGCGTGAGGACAGACCAGGACTGAGACGACTAGAGAGTAGACGTGTTCCTTACGAATCCCATAAGTTTATAGACAATAGTGATTGTTAGGCGTTAGATTTCATTCAGTGATTAATAGTATCATTATCACCTCTTCATTGCATCTATGAAACGTACCATGTGGTTTATTGTCAATGAAGTATTCCGCTCGCAGAGCTTGTTTATGATCAGCTCTAAATAAATTGCATTACTTTTGCAAATGACACGAGTTAATATTTCATGTGGTGCAAAAGTAGGGGAGTCCTGAAAGACCTGTCGCAAGCAAGTTGCTGACACCGCACCACCCCAGAATGATCCATTGGGTCCCCAACACATGGCTATGTAAAGACCATTCATGCTTCCGACATCATTCATTCATTCAAATACCACATGACAATAACAGACGCCATCTTAGGTTTTGCAGAATAGGTTAGTCTAACATTCTACACACAGCAATTGGTTGAAATTATCGTGACTTTTAAATCAATTAAATTATTTGGCAAAATGTAAGTAATTTTATTTTCTAGAGCTAGTTTATTTAATTTTAAGATATTTTAGATGGATATTCAAATTCCGCACCCATTTTTACACATATTGGGAGAGTTTCATCGCTTATATCACTTTATATGTGGTAGAAATTTATTTCTGTGGATATGTTTGGTCTTTGTGAATGGAAAGCCAAGATGACGGTCAATGCAAATATCAACCAGACTAGGCTCAAAACGTGCAATTTGAAACTACTAAGGATAAAGAGAATACAAGTTTAAAGATTATTAAAAATGTATTTGTATACTTTTACTATTTTTTTTTCATTTAACATGGCGGAACAAATTTTTGAAGAGTTTTCATATCCGTCTATGACCCATTTGAGACAATCTCACACAGACTGGCAGTGGAGTTACTGGGACACACAAGAGAGCTCTGAAATTACGGGAATCATGAAAAAAAAATTTTGAAGATCCCGACACTCAAATGAAATGTGAATATCTCTGCTTAGAATTTAAATACACGCACCATTGAGGTACCCTTAGATTTGGATTTTCAAGGCCTATCTATCTGTGGTGGCCTCATTAGTAAATACTCAATCTGAAAATTATGATCGAACCTGCTACATTATCACAGACGGTGGACATTATTAATATTAATTATTATTAATTACAGTTACAGACAAAATAGATCGTCAGACACCTTGGACATGAAGGTGCATGACATGCGGCAGGGGAACTAGCATTATCAGCAAATGATCGAGAATATTTTCACCATGCAGTGGCGACGTTCTACTACATGGTGGTGATAAATAGAAGAAGGGGATTAGAAGAGGTTCATTTTTTATGTTATTTTTGAATATTGTTTTGAAATTTGAAAAGATACCAAAATCAAAATACAATAAATCAAATGACCGGTACCTTAAATTTCGTCGAGGTGTAGTACTGGAAACTCTCAAACTTCGTGAATGAGAATGTGTGTACGGGGAAGGTCTCCCTCTTCCCGCTGGTGTACGTGGAGAAAACATTGTAAATGTATTGTCTTGGCTTTTAATCAATTACAAATCTTGGATAAACACAAGGCCCTTCTCTATCACGGGCGCCACATTTGTTGAAAAGTCGAACGGGAAAAGTCACAAGAACGTTCCAAATTTTAATAATTAACGTCGTTTTAAAAATCTACGTTATAAAAATAGGAAATACAGTACAATTAATATTTAAACAGATTTTTTATGTTTAACTACACTTAGAATTTACAAATTTTGGTTAATTAATATTTATGCTTCAATTAATTGATTCTTATGGTATTAGTACTATTAGGACTAAATTTAGGTCCCAGTTTTTTGTATTCACATCATGAGAAGAGCACACTGGTCACCACAAAGAGGATGTCCATTACCAATTCAATAGAAAAGAACAAGATGTACTGCATTCGACATTAACTGAGGTCAGCATGGTCGAATGGATAAAGAGCGCTCGTTCTTTAATATCCGGTGTGCTATTGCCGAGGTAGCGGGTTCAACTCCTACACCAGAGGTATCCAAGTACGCGTACCTCTGAAATCGTAGTGGGTTCGCCTCATGGCGAGGGACACTTGTAATAGGGAAAGCTAATCCACATGTAAAATGCAGTCAAGTGTACAAGAAGAAGTACTTAGTAGCACGTATATGAACTACGCTTGAGTTCAGAACGAGCGAACGTAAACAAAACACAGGCGTTTTCTCCTGTGGACAACAATCCCTTTCAAATTAATTTCCGAAATCTGGCGGGTTTGGTCACAGGATTATAATCTGAGGCTGGGATGAGCACTAATTATAACATCGCTTACGAGGTTGAACGGGGGTAGGGGAACTGGGAAAATGACCAAGAACAAGTTATAATCTTAAAACTACGGACATACATGTTTAGTAAAATAGAGATAGGAGCTAATAGTAATAATGAATACAACCGTGGAACTAGTAAAATGGCAGCTAAACATCGGTTGCAGGAGTTTTCAACAAGTGCATAACAGAGAAAAGTGTTTTGGCCTACACCCACATTCTATGAGGATATCAACAAGCTTGAGTTGACTGCTGCTTTCTTTGCATTTATTCATATTAATGTGTGAAGGTGGACGAAGAAGAAGAATGACTTCTGAACTATTGGACATTTAGTTCCCGGGAAGGTTAACCCGGTCAACAAATGCCCGCAGAAGTCGGATGTGTCGGCCTAACGGCGCAAGAACACAGCTCTGCTGTAAACAGGCACAAAGCAATCACGTCCGGAAAAAAAACAACTCCGGATGAACGCAGAAGAAGAAGGACAGTTACAACTCCGGATGAACGCAGAAGAAGAAGGACAGTTAGTTGCTAAACAGAACATTCCCATTGAATATTGGAAAAGAAGAGGGGCAGGTGGAGACAGAGATAGAAGATTGATTGATTGATTGATTAAGGAACCGACATCACAGCATTCGGGGCATTCCCATAAGCGCTCCGTCCCCATCCTCAGCAGCCAACGAAGAGTTCCAACACTAATAGTACCAGTAGCAATCTGATTATATGTCCGTCTCGCCTTTCCTCTGAGCGTTGATCTTCGGCCAGATCCCTTCGTCACCCCTCGCTGTCGCATTCTTGCCAGACCATGGTGATCCATTTGCTCCTCCGAGGTGTACACATGCTCCCACAAGGTCGCAACCACATCAGCTTTGTCATGCATCAATACTCCACCAAGTTTTGCCGAGCCAGCCAATCTGTCCGCCTGTTCATTCCCCAGCACACCAGCATGCCCCGGAGAAAAGATCCAGACGATGCTTGTCACCCGTGACTTCCGAAGCGAAGCAAGCCACTCTGCACGAAGCTTGCCTGTCTTCACCCTACTCAGCATGCTTTCTGAGTCAGTTACAATCACGATGTGTGTGTGTATCGTATTCTCCATCCAGCGGAAAGCTGCACTGACCGCCTCCACCTCCATTCTTAAGCTAGATGTTGTGGTATCATATGCCAGACTCTCCTGCACCAAACGTCGACCATTGGCTTTTGCTAAGAACCCCCAGGCACTTCTCCTACCTCTCAACACCGACCCATCTGTGTAGATAATCACATCACCTGAGCGAGCATTATCCTGAATTAGTTGCTGGATTTCCACTTCCGTGGCCCCTGCTGGCCACTCCCTGCACTCCCGGCTCAATGTGATTATAACTCTGCACAAGTCTGACTGCTCCGCTGACACTCTGACCCACTCTTCTCCTCTCCTAATGTTCTCCAAGGGGCACACCTGCCTGATCGTATCCTCCGCCTGAGCCATCCATGATTTCCCTCTTATCAGTCGCTGACCCTTAACGGCGTCCAGCGCCTCATGCAACGGGTGATCTGTGTCTGCAGCTACTCTGAGGTATGCCTTCGCCTGCATCACCTTGAGCCTACCAGCAACAGACGGCAAACCAAGGATGTAACGCATACACACAACTGGAGTGTCTCTGGTGCATCCCAGAATGACCCGCATAGCTTCGTTCTGTATGCGCTCTAATTTCACCAGCTGACTCTTTGAGACAGTGAGCAGTCCTAGTCCAAAACAATTACTGAGAGGATCAAGTGCTGGTATAGTGTGAAAAGTATTCTCTGCTCTGTGTCCATTGCAGCCATAGTTTTAAGTGCACCGAGTCCCTTTTGAGACCTTGTCACAACCGTCTCCATATGGTCCTTGAATGACAGGCTCCTGTCAAATGTGATTCCCAGATACTTCAGTTTGTTCTCTCTGTTGACGCTTCTACCATCTATCGTGAGGCTTGGGACATTAGCTCTCACAATCCTGTTGTCCAGAGAGCACCACAAAACAGCTGCCTTTTCTGGGTGGATGACAGTCAATCACATTGTCTACTGTCACCTGTAGCTCCTGGGCTGTTTGCTCCCTATCTCTCCCCTGCCTATATGCAAGAATATCATCTGCAAATGTTAGTATCCTTCCAACCCCTGGTGCTTCTAGGTTTACCATCTTGCTCGCATACACATTAAAGAGCACCGGTGAGATTGCTGATCCCTGTGGCAGTCCCGGGGTTAAAATATATGGCTCTGAGGTCCATGCACCCAGACGGAGAGCAACCCGGCGAGAATGTAGGACGGCTGCTATCCAGTTCACCAACCAGGGATTGACCCCCTTCTCCATCAGTACGGTCATCAAAATATCATATCAAACTCTATTGTATGCATCCTCGAGATCAAGCGCTACCGCCATCGTTTCCTGTCTACTCTGGAACCCCTCATAAACATCAAAGGCAAAAGTGGCTGCATTTGACCAGGTATCTTTTCCTGGCCTGTAGCTCCCCAGGCCTCTTGGAAGAAGTTTCCCCCTTTCCAAGAACTCTTGCAGCTTGACAGCGACTATCTTCTCTAGAACCTTCCCAAATGTATTTTGAAGAGTGATGATCCTAAAGCCACTAAGCTTTGAATGATCCTTGAATGGTTTTGGGAGAGGGATAAGATAGCTGTGCACCCAATCCTGCGGTACTGATGCTGTCCTAATGCTCTGGTTAAAGCAGTCGGTTTTTTCCTTCAGGTCTGCATCGCTCAAAGCCTTCATGTGGCCATACCTAACTAGAAAAACTAGAGATAGAAGATGCTTTACACGATGGCATTCAAAAACATCATCATCATCAAGTGCCATGCCAGCTGGCGTAGGCGTTCATGTCTCTCCACATACCTCGGTCTTTGGTGTTCTGTATCAACTCTGCTGATGATATCCCTACATGCCACTGTCTCAATCCATCCAGTATCATTTCTCTTGGTCTGCCTCTGCCTCTCTTCCCTTCGATCTTTCCAGTTGTCACTATGTTCTCCAGTGCCTCTCTTCTCATCACATGACCGAAGAAAGCTGGTTGTCTCTTTCTTATTGTTGTATATAGTGTTCTAGTTTCATTAGCCTCTTTCATGCAATAATCGTTAGTTATTCTGGTAGTCTAAGGAATTCGCAACATTCGTCTCAGGAACCACATCCCTGTTGCTTCCAAGTTCTTTCTAATTTGTTCATTTACATTCCAAGATTCACTGCTATACAGCTAAACAAGTTCTAACACTTCAGCACTCTCTTTACATTCAATGATAGTGACCTATTGCATAAGATACTTTTCATTTTTCTGAAATGCGGCTTAAGCTTGCCCCATTCTGCTCTTAATATCTGTTGTGCATTTTCCGTCTGATGTTACAAATACCCCTAGGTATTTAAAATTACCCACTTGGTTAAGAATGTTCCCTTCTATTTCCATTTCACATTTTGGTGTCATATTTTGCTTTGATATCCATCATCGTTACTGCTTTCTTGATATTCAAGGAGAGTTCTTTCTTACTCTCCGTTACCACAATGTCCAACAATTGTTGTAGATCTTTTGCATTATCTGCCTGTGTCATCTGAATAGCTTATATTATTTATATTATAACATCCGATTAATATTCCGGGCTTCTTTTTGATCTCTCTCATTATTACTTCGATACAGAGGAAGAAGAAATCCGGTGACAAAACACATCCCTTTCGTACTCCTAGCTTGAAGGTCCGCATTGCCAAATGGATAAGAAAGCGAGTTCTTAAACATCCGGTGTGCTGATGTCGATGTAAGCGGTTCAACCCCTACACCGGACAGCTGGACTAAAATGTTGACCTGTCGTCCTTGACTTGGGGACGTTAATTACAAATACCTCTGAAGTCGGAGTGGGTTCGCCTGATGGCGAGGGACACTGTTAATAGGGAAAGCTAATCCACACTCAAAATTCAGTCCAGCACTACTATAAATAGTGTGTATGGACTACGCTTGAGTTCAAAGCGAGCGAGCGCAAAACAAAATACTCCTAGCTTTATTTGTTCATAATTGCCCATTTTAATTGCTGCTACTTTTTTATTATTCTGAGATTCTTCCCATCCATGTTGATATCTTCCATCATTTTAATTAGTTCATCATGCTTCACTTTATCAAATGCCTTGGTTTAGTTTAGTTTAGTCGACGGATCAACATCACGGCAAGCGGGTGTAACCCATAAGTGCTCCGTTCTCAAGCCCTAACTCAACCCTGAGTCTGGAGAAACTCAACTCAGTGCACGAACTCCGTAGCACCGGCGAGGGTCCTGAAATAACTCGAAATTTTGCCCGGGCAGCGCCGTTAGGCTACTCTTTTTCGATGTCCAACTGCCAAGAGATTTTTCACGTGCGCAACAATACACACGGGCGTCCGATCTCACTACGCAGAGACCAGGGGAAATTGTGTTACTTGTAGTCCATATGAAAAAACTCCCGGCCCTCACCGGGGCTTGAACCCGGGACCTCCAGCACCCGAGGCAGACACCATACCTCGAGACCACTCAGCTCCCTCTCTTAAAAGAGTACAATCGCCAGGTATCCTTGGTATTAGTTAATGAAGAATCTACAAGTCACTTAGAGTAAAGACATAAGTGCTCCATCTTCATAATTAAATGTAATAAAGCGTAGCTGCTGATAGTCCCAGTAATATGATGGAATTGTGTTAGATCAGTACCCTCATACGCCCGACCCTGCTGCATGCACACGTAAATACAATCTTAAGTATCCTTAAATATGTTGTTCCTTCTGTTATTGCGTATTTATCTGGCCAGCGTTCAAGTATAGTCTTCAAAATGTCGCCCATGCCCTCCATGAGTATTTAAACTACTGGCGCTCTCAGCCATCCGATCTGCTCACTAGGGCCTCGGACTCCAGCAAAGCCCGGATACAATGGAGTAGCCAGAAGGGTTCAGGGGCAGCGACCGCTCCCTACGTACCATATTTTGAAAAGTATTGCCGAGTTCACTTGTGCCATAAAAGTAGTCATGGGCGCCATTTTATATGTGTCATTTGGTACTGTTTTTATATACGTACTAGCTCTCTGGCTCCCTTGAACCTGGCTACGCCAATGCCCGGAAAGTAGATCCTTGCTATACCTAGTAAAAGTTAAGAGTATTTGAATGATGCCCACTAATGCCACATCTGTCCATTTTGCACTTTACACAAGATGGACTGAGTGGTTGTAATTGCTCAATGTCGCAGTGATCAAAGCCATCTCCATCTTGATACTTAGTGTCACCTGACATAAGGACTCTTTCTGGAACATGCTCTGCCTTTTACCTGGTGTGGTGGCTCTACATTTTTTAAAATTTTATTGTTGCATATCCCTTACAGGATGCTGCAGTCAACACCAGCATTTTTCAGCGGCTGTTGATGTACTAGGCAAGTTTTTACGTTCAGTAGTTAGCCATTGCTTTCTGAACGACCGGCTCCCAATACTAACACTTTATAACACAACGCGACACGGTCTGCTGCACAAATCGGTCGCAGCTGAGTTTCGAACGCCTGGTAATCCCAACCCCAACTGGTAAAAATCAAATTTTTTTTTTTTTTTGCATATCCTTTACAGGACATCGCTGTCAACATCAGCATCTTTCAGCTGTATGTTGATTTCTTGGCAAGATTACGCTCAGTAGTTTGCCATTGCTTTCTGAGCGGCCGGCTCAGTTATCCCGCAAGTCACCAACGGGGGTCGAACCGCTCCCAGTTCTCGCCCGCTACGAGACTCTGCGTGATAAACGGGATTACGGAGAAAGTGTTGTAACCCCTCGGCCAGAGAGACCGGCAAAAATCAATTGCTCAGATGAATTTAGCCAATATCATGAATTGAATTAATGATTAAGGCATAAGTATGGCATAATTAATTTTTCAGCCGCATGTAAACTATACGCACTGCTCTTTCCTGTTTTAGACTTCAGATTATAGAAAATGCATCTGTTATAATAAAATAAACACACACAAAATCACTTTAAAGGTACACTTTCTGTATGCAATTTAAAAAAAAATAATATACAGACCATTATAAAAAGTTATGTCTGAGCATAACTTTAAAAGAGACTGCTTATATTTAAATCGAGTCAAACAGAGATATCATTCGTTTAATATTATGTACCTGGGGTGGTGGGGGGGGGGTGGGGCTGAGTGGTCTCGAGGTATGGTGTCCGCCTCGAGTGCTGGAGGCCCCGGGTTCAGGCCCCGGTGAGGGCTGGGATTTAATTAAAAAATCCACCTGGACTTCCAGCAACAAAATTTCTCCTGGTCTCTGGGTAGTGAGATCGGACGCCCGTGTGTATTGTTGTGCACGTAAAAAATTCCTTGGCAGTTGGAAATCGAAAAAGAGTAGCCTAACGGCGCTGCCCGGGCAAAATTTCGAGTTAAAAATCTACCCAAAGTATTTTAGGACCCTCGTCGATGCAACGGAGTTCGTGCATTGAGCTGAGTTTCTCCAGACTCAGGTTTGAGTTAAGAGGAAAACGGAGCACTTATGGGTTTAAACCGTGTGCCGTGATGTTTGATCCAACGACTAAACTAAACTAGACTATGTACCTGGGGCCAGGGGCGTCACTAGGGGGTGCGGGGGGTGCGGGCCGCACCGGGTGACACCATCAAGGGGTGACACCAAAATTAAAAAATTGCAAATTTGACAAAGCAGACATAGCAAAATAACAAAAATTTAACTTTGTCCGAGTTTGTCGACGTTCTTTATTTATGTTTTACCTGAAGTATTGAAGTTATATTGTTCAATTTGTTTTCTTTCTTATGTCCTTATTAACTTTTTGACTTATTTTACAAACATTACTATATGCGATTATATATGGTACAGGAACACTCGGAAGAAGACCACGGTGAAAGTCTAGAGGGGTGACACCAAGAGTTTACCGCACTGGGTGACACCAACCCCAGTGACGCCACTGCCTGGGGCAAATATGGAGGTATTCGTGCACCGAAAAGTAAACCGCGATTCACAGCAAACTAAACTGAATCTAAAGTACGCAAACGTGCATTACAAGGTTAACAACAGAGATACTGATAGACATGTAGACGAGCTGAATCTAAAGTGTGTACACATGGAATAAAAGGTTAACAACAGAGATAAAGATGATATACTTGCTGAATCTTAGGTGTGCAAACGTGCATTACAAGATTAACAACAGAGAAAGACATAACGGACAGTAAAGTGTTGAATCTCCCGACATACGATGGTAATAATAGTTTCTGTGGTAATGCATTTTTCTTAATGGGGTCGCCGTGATGTAGTGTTTTTTGTATCTCAGTACATTTTATGACAGTCTACAGGATTTTCACATTACGGAGGCAACCTAATAATAATAATAATATATCTTATACCAAACCATGAAATTAGCAATGCGTTAATTCGTACACCACGCATTTCTCCTGTCGCCCCCCCCCCCCACCCCACCCGATAATTGTTACTTTAAAATAATAACTGCCTGAAAAAACAAAGAAGTTAAAGTAAGAATTGAGTTTGAATGGCTATTGTCTGGGACAGAAGAACTAAACGTAATAATCAGAACACATGCAATTTGGTTCAAGTAAATATTTCTTGGTATAATTTATAGAGCACAAGTATAAGTTTTCTGTGTCGCTATTAATCTTTCTATGATTTCTTATTACTGGAAACCATAAGTATCAGAAATAAATGACGGTACATCAGAAAGAAAGCTGTGGACAGAAATTCTCACCAAAGCTACACAGCATTGGCTGTTATAAGATTTTATGTTATACATTGCGTGTCACTTTTACCAGAAAGTATGTAATCGGGTACTGCGATCGTTTCTAATTCAAAAAGCTGAAGGCCTATCTAGGCATTGAACAAGACATCACACTGATTTCCAGGGTATTTGGATTCATCATATGCCGTGTTATAAGTGTGGGCGGTTATGGTTTGAAATCCTTCACGATCGCCTGTCTATGATGAGATCTGTGTTCATGTTTCTATTATGGCAATGTGACCAAGCCATCCAGATAATTATCTCTCTGCCTTTCCTTTGTTCATTTCTCATTTAGTTTGAGACTTGACCTAAGTTTTCTATTTTATTTCTTCTCATAATGTGCCCCCAAAATCTCCCCTGTCTACGTCTAATTTCTCGAATCAGTTTATGATTTTCATTTGTTTCATGTAGGACTTGCTCAGTTTTTATTTGTCCATCCAAGGTATTATGTGCATTTTCCTCAGAAATCAAATTCTCATCGCAATTGAATGTTTCTCAGCTTGTCTGCTTATTGTCCATGTTACATATCTTCTTCTTCTTCTTCTTTGCGTTCACCCGGAGTGTTTTTTTCAGATGTGATTGCGGTGTGTCTAAGTTATGCGCCCTTGGGCCGAAACCCGTAGGCCAACACATCCGGCTTTAGCGTGCTTTTTTTGACCAGGTAGCATTCCTGGGAGACTCTCACTTTTGCGGTACCGTCCACAACCCAGCTGGCCAAGTTGGAACGGTCGAAGACAACGGTCATCCCTCAAAGGAAGGCAGGGACAGTCCATAGCATTTTCCGCCATCCAGGGTGGCTTCCATAATTGCAGGGCCGGCACATAGCGCCCTGGTGCTGGGCTCACCGAGGGAATCGTCACGTCCTGCTCATGGCTGCTTTAATTCCTCACTTCAATATATTGGGCATTTCGTTCGCCTCGGGCCGTTCCCGCACAAACCAGACTGGTCTGCAGTCAGTATCCACTCAGCGAGTTTTTCGGACATGTGCTTGTCGTTGTGTCCGTCAGAACTGTTCCAGACACGTCGGACATTCGGAAAACTACCTAGTCAGAGCTGTTCCGAACAAGAGCGGCATTCGGAAACTAGGTAGCTGTTCCTAGCACGAGGGAAG
The DNA here is from genome assembly GCA_014155875.1 of Cepaea nemoralis. Lineage (NCBI taxonomy): Eukaryota > Metazoa > Mollusca > Gastropoda > Stylommatophora > Helicidae > Cepaea > Cepaea nemoralis. The sequence continues at coordinate 364,762 of JACEFZ010012375.1, forward strand.
ACTAGTTAGAGCTTTTCCGGTCACGAAAGACATTTCACTCGGACGTAATTGCGTAGTGCCAATTTTTATTTTGCCGCCCGTAGGCTGGCACTTCCGACTTCAGCGGGCATTTTTAATGAGGTTAGCCTTCCTCGGGTTTCGAGACAAGTTAGACTCTTATTTCGACTTCCACACAGCAAGCTTTTGCTTCGGGCTGCCACGTAATGGATTCGCAAGCCAGGCGTTCCATTTCGTGTCAACGAGACAATTTTCCACCTTTGACTACACTCACTCCATGAGTACGGTTACAGACTATCTTCGGAACGTGCGACCGAGGTGTTTCTCCACCGTTAGTACTCGCTCACGAGGTAGGCTACATGTGCTGCCGGCTCAGCACCTTACCTCCGTGCGTCTGTGGGCGAGTAACGGCCAGGCCCTCTCATCCGGGGATCCCTCATATCCCCCAGCTAAGAGCCATCGAACGAGTATCTGCACCAAGCATGTAGCGTGCTCAGCACCACATCTCAATTTTGATGGAGGTTTGTGTCGGCCAGGCTCTCACTCCCGAGGGTTTATGGCTTAGAGACGTTCAGCCATACACCTCGGCTGGGAGCCTTAGAGGTTGTGTCCGGACTGAGATTATTGGCATCGTTTGCCTGATTTAGACTGCTATCCTCAGTCTACCTGCAGAGCAGCAGGTTGTGTCTCTCTTAGTCTGGTCCCTATCCCAAGAGCTGTCCAATATGTAGTTAATATCCATCGGCATAGCTCTTGGGGTCAGTGGGACACTCAAGCTCCCCCACCAAGGCAAGGTGGAGACACATAGGGGGAGCCATGTTACATATAAGAGTATATGTTCTATATAGTACTTTAACACTCTTTTTCTTATTGTGATTGATAGTGTTTTATTAATCAGTGTGTAGTCCATCGTGTAATCCCATTTTGTATTGGGATTGAGTGGGTAATTTGTGATATAGGCAACAGATACGAAATTCCTTTTCTCGTGGTTTATTGTTCTATGGTACTGGCCGCCATGTTTGTCTATGTTTTTGGTTTTAGGAATCGATATCATAGCATCCCGGACAATCCTGTAGATCAGTGGTTCTCAACCTTTTTTGGCCCATGCCTCCCTTTACCATATGTTCAGAACGTCATTCCCCACCCCCCTTTCGAATGTCCTCCCTATAAATCCCCCCACCCTTACACAGTAAACATAAACATGGAAGCTAAATTTAATAGCACATACTAGAACAAGTCTAGACATCTACATAAAACGTGATTTGCGGGTCTACTTACGTTATAAAACGAATTTCATTAGAGTGAGAAGTACAGAACCGTAAAATTTAGAGGGAAAAACAATATCAAGTAACTGGCTCTTGTATTAATGCAATCTTGAAATAATCTTAATTCCCCTCTGGAAGCCCTAAAATTCCCCAACGAGTGAGAACTACTGCTGTAGATGCTTTGTCGCTCAGCAAATGTCACGTGACGTGGATTTTGATCATTTCAGCAAACCACTGGTTGTAAACACGTTGGTTTTTTCCCTCCGCATATCCTATTTACAGGACATCGCTGTCAACACCAGCATTTTATCGCTGTTGTTGATGTCTTGGCAAGATTACACTCAGTAGTTTGCCATTGCTTTCTGAGCGACCGGCTCAAATACCCCCGTAAGTAACCAACGCGACGCGATCCTCTACCGAATCTCGTGCAGCTGTGTTCCCTTATGTGGACATACAGGATTACGGAGAAAGTCGTCATCTCTTCGCCAGCGAGACCGGCAAACACGCTGTTAGTCCCCTCATATTCCGCTCCTTCTTTGAAACACGCCTAATCCCAAACTCAGACATCCTTAAATATGTTGTTCCACCTATTATATTAATTTTATTTTTAACTAACATGCTTTTTATAGAGAAGCAGCTGGTCGATGGGCCAAAACGCTGGCTCCCATTCGTGAGACCCGGGTTCGAATCCTAGTTAACAGATTTTTTTATTTTGTCGGCACCAAAAGAAAACCGCTTACCTGCACAGTTCGCGACGATACACTAGTCATAATACCTCAGGCTCAGACACCCACCCCCCCCCCCCCTTTTTTTTTTTTTACAAGGTACTATAGTCAATAATGACAGACAGTCTTTAGTAGATTTCTTCAAAATGTCTCCTTTGTCCGTGGTGTGTGTTCTTGAAGCCAAAAGATCCGCTCGTTTGTTACCCCGAACTCCAACATGACACGGACAATACATCTCTGTAACAGTAAATGTAACAATGAAGATCGTAAACTGATTAGAGTCATTAGACGTAGACAGTCAAAAATTTTTTGGGCATGTTATGAGAAGAAATGACTTGGAGAACTTGGTGACGACTGACAAGATCGAAGGGAAGAGACCAAGGGGAAGACCGAGAAGTGCATACCTGGATGGCTTGGCCACGTGACATGGTCGAGAAAGGAACACAGAGCTGATCCACGACTCTGGTGATCGAGTGAGATGGCATAGCACATGATTGATGGATGGAACAGAGGAGTGTCTATGTTTGGGACTTTTTCGTGCCATTTCTGTCTGTTTTGAGGTTTACGGTTACGTAACAACACTGATTGAGAACCATACACTTTTATTGTTCTGGTACCTATGGACAAGGGAGAGGTGGTCGTGCGCCTGTGAGACCAGATGGGGGAACAGATTGAGAACCCGTATGATGGAAAGAATGAGATTGCATTCAAAATACATGATTGCTTACACCCACCCACCACACACACGCACGCACAAAACACAGAGAGAGAGAGAGAGGAGAGAGAGAGACGACGAGAGAGATGAGAGATGAGAGAGTAGAGAGAGAGAGAGAGAGAGAGAGAGAGAGAGAATGGGGGATATTTGCTTGCGTTTCAACACCCTAACAAACAACATCCAGGCTTACTTGATAAGAAAGTGAAATTTACAGCTTCAACAAACAAACAAGACTAAATAAATAATGAACAACATCAAACTGTACAATCAAATAAGTTTAAATACAATATCACAGAAATGTTTACATCATTGGCACCCAAACTCTTATTTCTCTGGGCTACATACATTTTCTCACACAAAACCACATATGAATGAGTCTATATATATCATCTATTGACTGATAGTATCTTTTATTAAAGAATATGTTAATAAAAATCAATTCCTAGATACAGTACTCTCTCTCTGGCGGCTAGCTTGGAGAAAAAGGTGTTTAGTCCTAGTTCAACAGCCAGTCTGACATGTTATAACTGGGGCCCTTATGGTGTTTATTTTCTGCGTATGCTTGCGGAAATAGAGTTGCATTTTTCACTTCCAAATCTCCTCTCACACACACACACCCTCCCCCCTTTTTCTATATTTTTATGTATGTAAAGACCTAATTCCCCACTCTTCATCTTCTACTTGTTATCTCCCATCCTACTGAAACACAGTTGGTAGATCAAGGAATGAATACCTCCACACTATGAGTGATTCACTCCCTCAGCAGTTAGTAGATCAATGACTCTGATAACCTATATACTATGAGTGATTCAATCCGTCATCACAGTTGGTAGATCAAGGACTCATAACCTCCACACAATGAGTGATTCACTCCCTCAGCACAGTTAGTAGATCAATGACTCTGATAACCTCCACACAATGAGTGATTCACTCCCTCAGCACAGTTGGTAGATCAATGACTCTGATAACCTCCACACAATGAGTGATTCACTCCCTCAGCACAGTTAGTAGATCAATGACTCTGATAACCTCGACACAATGAGTGATTCACTCCCTCAGCACAGTTGGTAGATCAATGACTCTGATAACCTCGACACAATGAGTGATTCACTCCCTCAGCACAGTTGGTAGATCAATGACTCTGATAACCTCCACACAATGAGTGATTCACTCCCTCAGCACAGTTGGTAGATCAATGACTCTGATAACCTCCACACAATGAGTGATTCACTCCCTCAGCACAGTTGGTAGATCAATGACTCTGATAACCTCCACACAATGAGTGATTCACTCCCTCAGCACAGTTGGTAGATCAATGACTCTGATAACCTCCACACAATGAGTGATTCACTCCCTCAGCACAGTTGGTAGATCAATGACTCTGATAACCTCCACACAATGAGTGATTCACTCCCTCAGCACAGTTGGTAGATCAATGACTCTGATAACCTCCACACAATGAGTGATTCACTCCCTCAGCACAGTTAGTAGATCAATGACTCTGATAACCTCCACACAATGAGTGATTCACTCCCTCAGCACAGTTAGTAGATCAATGACTCTGATAACCTATACACAATGAGTGATTCACTCCCTCAGCACAGTTAGTAGATCAATGACTCTGATAACCTATACACAATGAGTGATTCACTCCCTCAGCACAGTTAGTAGATCAATGACTCTGATAACCTCCACACAATGAGTGATTCACTCCCTCAGCACAGTTAGTAGATCAATGACTCTGATAACCTCCACACAATGAGCGATTCACTCCCTCAGCACAGTTAGTAGATCAGGGACTCTGATAACCTCCACACAATGAGTGATTCACTCCCTCAGCACAGTTAGTAGATCAGGGACTCTGATAACCTCCACACAATGAGTGATTCACTCCCTCAGCACAGTTAGTAGATCAGGGACTCTGATAACCTCCACACAATGAGTGATTCACTCCCTCAGCACAGTTAGTAGATCAATGACTCTGATAACCTATACACTATGAGTGATTCACTCCCTCAGCACAGTTAGTAGATCAATGACTCTAACCTCCACACAATGAATGATTCAATCCCTCAGCACAGTTAGTAGATCAATGACTGACAACCTCCACACAATGAGTGATTCTTCTTCTTCTTCTTCGTTCATCCGGGAACTTATATGACTACTTATATGAATTAAATGAGATGCTCCACACCAGGAGCTGGGCGATGCCGGGCCGGGTCAGACAGACAGACAGACAGATAGTCGGTAACGGGAACGAGAACTTATATGAATTAAATGAGATGCTCCCCACCAGGGACTGGGCGAAGCCGGGCCGGGTCAGCTAGTGTTCTATATAGCACTTTAACACTCTTTTTCTTATTGTGATTGATAGTGTTTTATTGGTCAGTATGTAGTCCATCGTGTAATCCCATTTTGTATTGGGATTGAGTGGCTAATAATATGTGACATAGGCAACATATACGAAATCCCTTTTCTTGTGGTTTATAATGTATTGTTTTATGGTACTGGCCGCCATGTTTGTCTACGCTTTTTGGTTTTAGGAATCGATATCATAGCATCCCGGACAATCCTGTAGATGCTTTGTCTCTCTCAGCAAATGTCACGTGACGTAGATGTTGATCATTTCAGCAAACCACTGGTTGTAAACACGTTGGTTTCCCTCTTCCCCCCCCCCCCCGCATATCCTATTTACAGGACATCACTGTCAACGCTAGAATTTTACCGCTGTTGTTGGTGTCTTGGCAAGATTACACTCAGTAGTTTGCCATTGTTTTCTGAGCGACCGGCTCACATACCCCCGTAAGTAACCAACGCGACGCGATCCGCTACCGATTCTCGTGCAGCTGTGTTCCCCTACGTGGATATATAGGATTACGGAGAAAGTTTTTATCTCTTCGCCAGCGAGACCGCCAAAAACGCTGGGTTAGTCCCCTCATATTCCGCTCCTTCTTTGAAGCACACCTGATCCCAAACTCAGACATCCTTAAATATGTTGTTCCACCTATTATATTAATTTTATTTTTAACTAACAGGCTTTTATAGAGAAGCACCTGGTCGATGTGCTAAAACGCTGGCTCCCATTCGTGAGACCCGGGTTCGAATCATAGTTAACGGATTTTTTGTTGTTGTAGGCATCAAAAGAAAACCTTTACCTGCACAGTTCGCGACGATACACTAGTCATAATACCCCATGCTCAAGACACCCCCCCCCCCCTCCCACCTTTCCGCCCCCTTACAAAGTACTATAGTCAATAATGACAGACAGTCTTTCGTAGATTTCTTCAAAATGTCTGCCTTGTCCATGATGTGTGTTCTTGAAGCCAAAAGATCTGCTCGTTTGTTACCCCGAACTCCAACATGACACGGACAATACATCCATATAAAATAAATCTCTGTAACAGTAAATGTAACAATGAAGATCGTAAACTTATTAGTGTCATTAGACGTAGACAGTCACAATTTTTTGGGCATGTTATGAGAAGAAATGGCTTGGAGAACTTGGTGACAACTAGCAAGATCGAAGGAAAGAGACCAAGGGGAAGACCGAGAAGTAAATACCCGGATGGCTTGGCCACGTGGCATGGTCGAGACAGGAACACGGAGCTGATCCACGACTCTGGTGATCGAGTGAGGTGGCAGAACATGACCGCCCACGCTTAGCGGCATGGCACATGATGGATGGATGGAACAGAGGAGTGTCTATGTTTGGGATCTTTTCGTGCCATTTCTGTTTGTTTTGAGGTTTACGGTTACGTAACACTGATTGAGAACCATACACTTTTATTGTTCTGGTACCCATGGACAAGGGAGAGGTGGTCATGCGCCTGTGAGACCAGGTGGGGGGACAGATTGAGAACCCGCATGTAGAAAGAATGAGATTGCGGGGGATCGGAAGGTGTTCTGGAATAATATCAAAACTTTGAGAGACGACCAGGAGAACTTTAAATCAGATAGCCGTAGGAATGATAAGTAGTGTGACTCTTCGCTGGCTGTTGAACGAGTAGACGGAGCACGTACGAGAAAGTCCCGAGTGTATTTATGTCGGTTCTTAGCTCAACTCAATTGTTCTGGTGACTGGAGTAACCGCTACGGCGCTAGCCACCCCCAGAGCTGCAGTGATCACAGCTACCACTATCTTAATACTTGAGACTAGACCTAGAACAGTGGTTCTCAACCGGTCGGGGAATCCCCCCCCCCGGGGGGGGGGGGGGGGAATTTTAGGAGTTTCCAGGGGGGGGGGGAGAATTAAGATTATATCTAGATTGTGTTAATACAAGAACCGATTACTTGATATTTTTTTTCCTTTCATACATTACGGTTCTGTACCTATCACCCTTCTGAAATTCATTTTATAACGTAAATAGATCCGCAAATCATATTTTATGTAGATGTCTAGACTTGTTTTAGTATGTGCTATTAAATTTAGCTTCAATTATTACGTATACTGTGTAGGGACAGGGGGAAATATTTAGGGAGCAAATTACAAGGGGGGGGGGGGGGGGAATGACGCTCTAAAAATATGGCGAGGTTGGGGGGGGGGGGGGGATTAGTTAGTTAGTCTTTCCTCTTGAGCCTAAGGCGGCGCATAGGGCAGAAGTCCTGACTCTCCATGTTTGGCGGTTCGCTGCTACCTGTTGTAGATCTTGGATATTTACTTGGCATTGAATGAGCCTTCTTTAATGATGGTTCTACGCAGGGTCTCTCTTGGTCTTCCCCGTTTTCTTTTCCCTACTGGTGACCATATGAGTGCTTGGTAGGGGAGTCTTGTCTTGTCCATTTTGAGTACATGGCCGATGTAGTTCAAACGGCGTCTTCTTATGAAATTGGATACTGTATATTGCTTAGTCTCTTGTCTTATTTGCGTATTGGTTCTGAAGTCTGTCCAGTGGATGTTTAGAAGTCTTCTAAGACATTTGTTCTCAAAATAATCTATTTTTTTTTAAAATCTAAAGCTACCGTTGATTTCCAACTTTCACATCCATACGTTAACACTGGAATCACACAAGAGTTGAAGATTTTAAGTTTTGTGTGTTTGCTGAGTGTCTTTGACTTCCAGATGTTTGACAGTTTATTGAAGGCACCAGGTGCCAGTGCGATTCTAGATGATATTTCTGGTGTTGAGTCCCCTGTAGATGTCATTTTTGCTTCCTAGGTATGTGAAGCTGTTGACTTTTTCAAGAACGTACTGTTCAATTTGGTGTCATCTGAACTGTTGGTAAGATCAATAGTCTTTGTTTCTTTGTTGGGGGGGGGGGGGGGGGAATGACGTCCTAAAAATATGGTGAAGGGGGGCACGGGCCAAAAAAGGTTGAGAACCACTGACCTATAGGATCCATCTGCTCAGCAATGATTTTCTCCCTAAGTCCAGCAGGGAATCCACAGACAGATATTCTTCACAATGCAATGAACCGTTGGTGTACACAATTGCGTCATCTGTAATGACATTTTCATCTCTAAACTTCTGAACTTCAAATTCTGCCAACCCATTAACACCATTACCATTACACTTGGAGTAAATGACTGAACTAAGATATCTTGACTTTATCCCTCTATTTTACCGACGGTGGTAATCATCAAATCATTTCCATCCGAGAACAGTGAGCATATTAATTGTAGCTACTCACTGACCAGTCAAGTGCACAGGTTTGTTGGATATATCTTTCAGTGAATGTTTTTCCTTTGTCTTCGTCTGTCCTGTTGTAAACATGGTCTTCACTCTGAAGTCTCACATACTCTTCTTGGAGGTACCGTTTATGGATCTGTGTAGTGACGATAACCTCTTGTGAGATGTTTCTTGCCTTGCGTACTTTTTCACAAAATGTTTCCCAAATTGGCAAGTTTCCTTAAAAGTAACTGTCTTGGTCACCATAGCCAGTAGATAAAATGCCACTCGAAAGGTGTTTTCAATCGGCCCTATAGTAATCTATCGCAACAGAAAACATTTCAGATATCCACAACCATATTCCAAAGGTTACCCCCCCCCCCCCCCCCCCCATCTTTAGGTACATCTAAAGGTCACCGGGAAATGTGCCTAATATGCAAATCTGTTATTCAGACACAGATTATATTTCCCAAAGGCACCTTTTCCTGAAAAGATTCGTTTTCCTACACGTCCATTACCCTAATATATACTATTATCTGCAAGCGATGTGGCATGAAATATATTGGACAAATCAGAACATGCCTCGCAGACCATTTTAGGGACATTAGACAACATTCTGACAAACCCGTTTTCAATTATACCAATACTTACGATTACTATGGTGTCGATGATGAATGTGTCACTGCCACATGGTCGTTATTTTGAACAGATTGGCTAGACTTAGAATGGAGAGACATTTTGGAGTGTCATTCAGATGGAATCAATACCGTTTTAGATAACGTTTAATTCTGTTAACTCCCTTTCATATCATGCTTACCAATATTCATATCTAACTTAACTTTCTTGGTCACACTGTACCCATATTTTTAACTTCACATTTCTAGATTTGGCATCAAAATACATGAGAGAATATGAATGTGTGTGTGTGTGTGTGTGTGTGAGAGAGAGAGAGAGAGAGAGAGAGAGAGAGAGAGAGAGAGAGAGAGAGAGAGAGAGAGAGAGAGAGAGAGTGGGGGATATTTGCTTCCATCTTAACACCCTAATGAACAACATCCAGGCTTACTTGATAAGAAAGTGAAATTTACAGCTTCAACAAACAAACAAGACTAAATAAACAATGAACAACATCAAACTGTACAATCAAATAACTTTTAATACAATATCACAGAAATGTTTACATCATTGGCACCCAAACTCTTTATTTCTCTGGGCTACATATATTTTCTCACACGAAACCACATATGAATGAGTGTATATATATCATCTATTGACAGATAGTATTTTTTAATAAAGAATATGTTAATAAAAATCAATTCCTAGATACAGTAATCTCTCTCTCTGGTGGCTGGCTTAAAGACACAGGTGTTCAGTCCTAGTGTAACTACCAGTATGTTGACGTGTTATAATTGGGGCCCTTATGGCATTTCTTTTCTGCATATGCTTGCGGAAATAGAGTTGCATTTTTCACTTCCAAGTCTCCTAAATAGAGTTGCATTTTTCACTTCCAAATTTCCTCTCTATATTTTTATGTATCCATCCATCAGAGTTGCATTTTTCACTTCCAAATTTCCTCTCTATATTTTTATGTATCCATCCATCATGTGCCATGCCGGTAAGCGTGGGCAGTCATGTTCTGCCATCTCACTCGATCACCAGAGTGTCGTGGATCAGCTCCGTGTTTCTGTCTCGACCATGCCACAAGGCCAAGCCGTCCAGGTACTTGCTTCTAGGTCTTCCCCTTGGTCTGTTCCCCTCGATCTTACCAGTTGTCACCAAGTTCTCCAAATAATTTCTTCTCATAACATTCCCAAAGAATTGTGACTGTCTACGTCTAATGTTTCTAATCAGTTTATGAATGTAAAGACCTAATACCCACTCTTCATCTTCTACTTGTTATCTCCCATCCTACTGGAGCACAGTTGGTAGATCAAGGATACTGATAACCTCCACACAATGAGTGATTCACTCCCTCAGCACAGTTAGTTGATAAATGACTGATAACCTCCACACAATGAGTGATTCAATCCCTCAGCACAGTTGGTAGATCAAGGATTCTGATAACCTCCACACAATGAGTGGTTCACTCCCTCAGCACAGTTAGTTGATAAATGACTGATAACCTCCACACAATGAGTGATTCAATCCCTCAGCACAGTTGGTAGATCAAGGATTCTGATAACCTCCACACAATGAGTGGTTCACTCCCTCAGCACAGTTGGTAGATCAAGGACTTAGATCACCTCCAAATAATGAGTGATTCAATCGCTCAGCATGGTCTTATAATGTACCTTGCTGTTAGTTTCCAGGATTGGGGTTTTGGATCGTGGCATTTGTATTGATTTACATATACAGCAATGTTTACCAAACAGAGCACAAACCTTGCAAAATCACGCTGTGCAACGTTGATCCTTTTTTCCTGGAATGTGGGGTGGCTGTGGACATGCATCTGCAACCGTTACAGTGTGGTCAGGTTTGACAATGAATTAAGGCTTGTTTTTCATAGCACCAACACCCATTTAGTAGATGGCATGTGGTGGACATTTGAAGTAACTATCATTCAGCAGGATTCTCATTCAATGGACATTAATTGTCATATAACAGGAATCACGCTTGGTGGATACTAGAACCCACTTATCAAATTAGTCAGGTCTTAGTCAGATATGACTGAGCTACGGTATAACAGCAGACAGCACTACATGCTTTCTGTTAGTGCTGAATGTTGAGTGGAGCTTACCAAATCCGACATCCCACATTGTGCCAACGGCTTTGGGTTGAGGAGCACAATTGGGAGGGTACAAGCCTTTCCCTAGTATGAGGAAATGCAACCTAAAGACTAAATGTCATGGCAGGGCAGACCAGGAACTAAGCCTTGGTCTACAACTGGTCTAGGACAAAAACTTTGACAAGCAGACAGTTAGAGCATTTCTTTGCTGACCTAACTTCTGCAGCTTGTCTTGTTTCAGACGTATTAGTGTTACCTTTCCTCTGGAGTAAACTAGGCAGGCAGAGAGTGGGATCATGTTGCATGTGCAACACATGGTCTCTAAATTCAACCCAAGCTTTCTGCTATGGAGAGGTATTACTCCATTTTACAAACTATTGTCTATCAAGACAGCAAGGTGCCAGTGAGCCAGAGCACACCTTCGATGGGTATTATTTACCAATGATTTAGGGATAGGCTGATGAGTACCAGAGGCTTTTCAGCTTCGTGGTTTCTGGTCACTATATCTCTAGAGGGCACTAACTCTGAGACTGCCTGCCAGTTTGGCCGAGGCCTATAATAACCCTGTATCTGTGGTGTATGACAAGAACGTACAACAGAAAGTCTTGCGTGGGCTTCCGAAAAATTAGCACAGCCCAGGACGGCTAACCTGGATTTTAAAAATGCCAGCTAAAGTCGGATGTGTTGGCCTAAGGGCTTTGGCCCAAGGGTGCATAACGAAACACACCGCAATTACGTCTGAAAAAACACTCCGGACAAACGCAGAAGAAGAATAAGAAATCAGCACAGAGCCTGCAGGCACTTGGGGTGAGCTACAGGATATCTCTTTATACACAACACAAATTCCTTATATTTCCACAATGCCTGTGACTGAAATTACCACCCCACTAATGTCTCTGATAGAAGACGTATTAAGTTTCAGGTTCATGACTGCCCTGCAGTTTTCAGTGGAATGAAGTTGGCTGATGTCAGACTTGTTCACATTCACTGTTGTAAGTTTGGCAGAACTGTAGGGGGTCAATGGCCGTCATGAGGCTAATACCACACACACACACAGATCTTAGTTGTTTGTTGTTGTGTTCGCTAGCTTTGAATTCAAGCATAGCCCAGACACGTGCTATACTTCTAGTGCACTGGACTGATTCTTGAGCTTGCATTTTGAGTCTATTACCAGTATTCCTCATCATCAGATGAACCCACTTCGACTTTTGAAGTACTTGTAATTTAGGTCCCCAAATCAAGGACGAGAAGTCTACACTTTAGTCCAACTGACCAGTGTAGGGGTTGATCCTGCTACCTTGGCATCAACATACCAGAAATTGAAGAGCAAGGGTTCATATCCATTTGGCGAGGCTGACCGCCACACAAAGATCTGACGAACCTGTCTTCAACTTGTAATATTTATATTTTAATCTCTGGTGTTCTGATCACAATCAAAATATTATGACCTGATCTTGTCTTGAAAGTTGACCAGCATAATTTTTCTTATGGCCAGAGTAATGTGTTGTCCATTGTGTCATGTAAGTCATGCTTTCACATACACACACAAGTCCTATTACAGGGGCCTGCCGTGGGAATGTGAAGTGTTAGGGTCATCACATTTTGTAGACTAGAGCGCATAAAAAATAGGTGGTCAGTCTTTCCCTCCCACAGCAAACGTCAAGATTTAACATTGAACCCTCACTCGACCACACATATGTCATTGTCAACATAATGTCCTAACCATTACATCCATGCAGCAGCTTAGTTGTGCTTTCAGTTAGTTCTAATTATGCCACAGCATCTTTCAGCTGACCCAGTCGAAGGCTGCGTTTCTGCAGAGCTGCCTGCCGTTTCTGCTCAATCTCTTCAAGGGAACACCCAACTTGGCTGCATTTTGAAGTGTTTGCTCGATTCAGCATTGCTGCAGATAAAATACAATGGTGAGTTATGCTTTTTGTGTCAACGGATGAGATGTGGTTTTGGTGTCACAGGATGAGTTATGGTATTTTCTGTCACAGGATGAGTTATGGTTTTTTTTGTCACAAGAAGATTTATGGGTTTTTTTTTGTCACAAGAAGATTTATGGTTTTTTTTTGGTTACAAGATGAATGATGGTTTTTGTGTCACCGGATGAGTGATGGATTTTGTGTCACAGGATGGTGTGGCTGCAGTTACAAACAGATGTGATGTTATGATAAAGTTAACTGTGGGCATGTGGAGACAACCCCCATGTGTTACTAGGGCCTTAAAGGGAAGCAAAGAATGGTACCACTGTAACCTACTATACAACAACAAACTTTATTTTCTAAGGGTTAAGAATTTGGCACGCAGGCCCGTCTTACATTCTGCCCTTCTATCACTCTCTTTCACACATCATATTATTCACCCATCATTCAAGGCTAACTGAAAACGGCAACAATATAAAGGATATTCATTACAAAGGCATGGGAAAAATGAAAAATCAATACTACACGTCTCAGTAATAGTAATGACTGGTGTGGCGGCACTTGTTATCAGCTATGATGAATATACTGGCCAACCAAAAGGGGACTGGCTGTTACACTTGGATTTTATTATTATTATTATTATTATTTCTTCTATTATTAAGGGGGAAGGTAATCCGTACTGAGATAGTATTCTAATAATTTGCGATTATATGTACAGAGGGCCGGTCTCTCTGGCCGAGGGGTTACAACACTTTCTCCGTAATCCCGTTTATCACGCAGAGTCTCGTAGCGGGCGAGAACTGGGAACGGTTCGTCCCCCGCTCGTGACTTGCGGGATAACTAAGCCGGCCGCTCAGAAAGCAATGGCAAACTACTGAGCGCAATCTTGCCAAGAAATCAACAGACAGCTGAAAGATGCTGCTGTTGACAGCGATGTCCTGTAAAGGATATGCGAAAAAAAAAAATATGTATAGAGATTGATGATGTCTTTGATGTCTTGTGGAAGATTGTTCCACAGCTGAGTTGCAGAGTATGTTAAGCTTGTTTTGTATAAGTCTATCCTAGGCTTCGGAATGTGTAATATATTTAATCGTTTACTGTGTCTAGAAGAGGCACTTAAGGAGGGTTGGCTTAGAAAACTTCAGCTGCAAATCCCAACCAATCATAAACATGTCTATTTGTTTTTTTTTGCACTCGCTCGCTGTGAACTCAAGCATAGTCCATCAACACTACACTACTTCGGAGCCTGAGTTGACGGCTTGACCACGGAGACTCCCAAACTGTACAATATCTGTATATCCTGTTTGGACAATCACTGTGGTTTGGTCTGTGACAGCTTATGTGGCCAAGAGAATCCTGGCTCATACTACAGTTCCATGATCTTCTGCTCTTTATCCCCTAATCGAGCATAGGCCCTAAACCAACTGGCAGACTGGATTTTGCAGCGAAAGTTGTCTACCAGATCAGGCCACCATTTCCAGGCCAACCCTCCTAGGTCGCCTCTTACAGCAAGCATGGTAGGTTAGTGTTACTATTCTTTACTTTCCCTAAGGGCCTCGGTAACACATGTGCAGGTTTCATGATCTGCCACCAATGAAAGTAACTAGCAGATGTAAATGTACACCCCCCCCCCCCCCTTCAAGTCAAATCTGAAAGCACGTATGTTGTTCTGCTTTGCTGCCAAGTTGCCCATCACCTTAAATGAACTTTCAAAATATAAACAGAATGTGAAAGCAGTACTTTATGAAATGTAACTGGACAGAAATAACATGTGTAAAGGAGGATAGCTTAACCGAATCGATAAGAGCACTCGCTCTTAAACATCCAGTATGCTGATGCTGAGTTGCGGGTTCAACCCCTTGGACTAAAATGTTGACTTCTCATCCTTGATTTGGGGATGTCCATCACAAGTACCTCTGAAATAGTTGTGAGTGTTTGCTTAATGGCGAGGGACACCCAAAAAAGAATCAGTCTAGTGCACCAGAAATAGTAGCACATGTCTGGACTACGCTTGAACTCAAAGCCAGCAGACGTTAACAAGAAATAACGGGTAAACAGATATTCAGCCAATGAAAATGCTCTCACCTTCATTGGATGAAAGGCTGCTGCTGCTGGAACATGTAGCACTGGTGTTCAGACTTGAGACATGTGGAATGAAGGACCTGTGCTTGCTCACATGAGGGCCAGAATTCATCTGTAAAGAAGCGATCCTCTGAAATTTGAATCGTCTTGGTGAATTCACATTGGCTGGGCTGTTATTCACAGCTCTGGATGATGATGTTGATAAATACTCTGTGAGTTTGGAAAGGCTGAGCTGTTTACTGTCTGAGGTAAAAGCATCATGGTTAGCGAGGCCATTTGTGATGTTTGTTAACTTACTGATGTTCATGCTGACAGATGGTTGCATTTGTGATGCTTTGAATGATGTTTTCAGATGATCTGATTCTGGTGTAATCGTAACACCAGGACCTGTAGTTACTGGTGTAGAAATACTACCAGCTTGGTTGTGTAAGGTTTCATCCATTTCCAGAAGTTTTTTGATGACAGCACCATTATTATGTGTACTAGGTCTTTGAATCTGACCCGCATCAAACATTTTACACGATTTTATCTCACTATGTAAACCCGATGCTGGTCTATGTGTTACGCCTGCCCCAACAGCTGCTGCAGCAGAAAGATTATTACCTTGGCTGCCCAAAGTTTTGTTAACTTCTAGTAGGTCTTCAAAGTCATCATCAGGAAAATGAGCATCATCTGGTGTCAGTGAAATGCTCTGAATAAAATCTGATTGTGCCTGCAGTGTTTCAAAAGTTTCAACTTCTGCAGTTTTCTCATGAAGATCTGCAGGTGTTGGAGAAAGAATGTTAGTTTGACTGCTTAAATTGTCTTCAACTTCTAACAGATGTTCAAAGTCATCATCGAGGATGTCAAATTCTTGTGTCATTGAAATATTCTGTCTCATATCTGATTGTATCTGCAGTGTTTTTAAAGTCTCAACTTCTCCAGTTTTCTCAGGAAGATCAGCGGCTGTTGATGAAGAAAGAATGTTGGCTTGGCTGCCCAAAGCTTCATCAACTTCCAACAGATATTCAAAGTCATCATCAGGAAAATTAGCATCTTTATGTGGTGTAATTGGAATACTCTGAATAACATCTGATTGTATTTGCAATACTTCCAGAGTTTTGTCAGGAAGATCAGCGACTGTTGATGCCGAAAGAATATTAGTTTGGCTGCCCAAAGCTTCATCAACTTCCAGCTTCTGCTCAAAGTCATCATCGGGGATGTCGAACTCTTGTGTCATTGAAATGCTCTGAATCAAATCTGATTGTGCCTGCAGTGTTTTAAAAGTTGTAACTTCTGCAGTTTTCTTAAGAAGATCAGCGGCTGTTGATGCAGAAAGAATGTTAGTTTGGCTGCCCATAGCTTCATCAACTTCCAGCAACTGCTCAAAGACATCATCAGGGATAACAGTAAATTCATCATGTATCATTGACACATTCTGTATCTTATATGATTGTATCCGTAGTGTCTTAAAAGATGTTTCAACAGCTACAGTTTTCTCATTAAGACAATTTGTTGCTGATGCAGAAATAATGTTAGCAGGTTTGTCCCAGATTTCATTAACTTCCAAGAGAAATTGAGAATCACTAACATCATAATCATCATCTGGCTCTCTGGAAACATTCTCAATCACATCTGATAGCACATGATGTGTCATCCCGCACACAGCTGCAGTATTCTCAAGAAGACCAGTCTCTGAACTTGAAACACTGTAACCGTGTCTGTCTAAGGTTTCACCAACTTCAAACAGCCAATCATCATCAGGTATACCCGCATTAAAGACATTATCTTCTTTTGTGGAAACACTTGCAGCCATCCGTGGTTGTACATAAAGTGTATTTGATTTTGCTACCACAGCTGCAGTTTCTTTAGAAGGACCAGCTTTTGAAGTCAAAATACTGCCAGATTCATAGACAAAGCTTTCATCATCTTCTAGTAACATATGGCATTCATCATCAGAAATTGTGACTCGGAAATGATCACATGATGCAGATATACCCAGAGTCATATCTGACTGTATCTTTATTGATTTCTGTGTTTCAACAGCCATAGATTTTGATGTGGAAATGGTGCTAACTAGATTTTCTGAAATCTCATCAACTTCCAGTGGTTGATGAAAGTCATCATCACAGAAACTGACATCGAAGGCATTATCTTCTGTTGCAGAAATACTCGAGGTCATAGCTGATTGTATACTGGAGTGATTTCATAGCTACCTCTTCAGCTGAAGTTTTCTTAGGAGGGGCAGATACTGAAGTAGAAGTGAGGATTTTTGCACTGTACTAATTGTCGTCGAACTTCCAGTGGTTGATGAAAGTCATCATCTGAGAAACTGACATCGAAGGCATCATCTTCTGTTGCAGAAACACTTGGAGTTACATCTGATTGTACACGAAGCAAAGTCAATGCTGCTTCCACAAATGCAGTTGACTTAGGAGGAGCAGACGCTGAAGTGGATTGCTCATCCAAGACTTCATTAACCTCCTGCAGCTTTTCAAAGACACCATCAGGGATATCAACATGTTTCTGGCATGCATTCAATGTTTTAAAAACGATCGTGTTTTGTTTCAATAAATCTAATGCTTGGGTATATGTAACACTGGAAACAGCAGCAGCCGATGTGGCAATACTGTTAGACTGACAAATAGAAGTTTCATCCTCCTCCAATGGTATTTGAAAGGCATTATCAGGGATATTCCCATTGAAATCACCGTCTTGTACTGGAGACACACTTGGGGTCATGTATGAGCATCCCTGTTGTGATTCCAACGTCTCTAAAGGCACTGTTTTCTCAATATGACCACCTGTTGATGTCAAAAAAGTATTAGTTTGGCTGTTCAAGACAACATGAAGTCCCCTAAGCATTTTAAAATCAAATTATCATCATTAAAAATAATTACTATGTGTGGAAGAATAATTTAGAATATGAACTTTCTCAGTCTATTTGGTCAAGCCGGACTCGGGCTCCGAAGGTTGTGGATTCGATTCCAGGTTGCGCCCTTCTGTTCATGAGTGAAATTTTTCGGAGACTCCTGTGGCTCATCGCTAGAGCTAAGGAGTTTGCACTTTGTGCGACGCTTTTGGCGCTGCGGAAAGAGACCGAGCCATATGGGATAAAACCTGGTGCAATGAAGTTGACCCTGTCGACTTGTAAGCGACTTTTTTTTTTCAGTCTATGCACTAAATTTAGCTCCATGCGACTACTACAGCTGTACTTTTGCCTGTGATTGTATCTTCTTCTTCAGCGTTCCGAGCCATTGAGGTTCTTTGCTGCAAATACAATCCGTCTCCATTCGTCTCTCTGGTTGACCTTCTCTTGCCAGTCGTTGATTCCAAGTGCTTGTAGGTCTGTATATATATTATCTCTCCACCGTCTTCTTGGTCTACCTCGGGGTCTACGGTCATTTATTTCCTGAGTGTAAGCGAGTTTTGTTTCCCTATTATCTTCCATTCTTTCTATATGCCCCAGCCATTGTAGTCTATTAGCCTTCATGATACCAGTGATTAGCGGGGACTTAAACAGATCATAAATGTCTTTGTTACTTCTTCTTTTCCACTCCCCACTTTGTGTATCCCTAATGGGTCCAAAGATGCATCTTAAAACTTTGTTCTCAAAGGTTTGTAACAAGGCTTCGTCTCCTTTCGTTGTACTCCAGGTTTCAGAGCCATATAGCACAACTGGTCTGATCAGTGTTTTGTATATTGTGATTTTGGTGTTACGAGATAGTGCATTTGATTTTAGTAGATGTTGTAGTGCATAGTATATCTTATTTCCAGAGTTGATTCTAGTTTGTATTTCTTCCCTTATTGTATGGCATAGATAAATATGACTTTTACAGTCTAAACACTGTAGTTTGGCTGTTCAAGGTAGCATGACGCCCCAACAGCATTTTAAAATCATAATCATCATTAAAAATCATTATCATGTGTGGAAGAATCATTCGGAACATGAACTTTCTAAGTCTGTGCATTAAATATACTTGTAGCTGACTACGTCTGTACTTTTCACTATGTTTACATAGAAATACATTGAAGCGAATAAAGAAGTCAGAAAGCGGATAAGGGTGGATTAAAGACAATATTTAGATGGCCGAGCAGGAGAGGCAGAATCGAATAAAACCCCCATAAGATAACAGAAAATATAATTAACCACATGGACTGATCAAAAATAGTTATCGGGAAAGTTCTCAACAACATTAAAGTTCAAATGAATAGATGGACTGAATACTTTGAACTTTCGAATAGACCAGCACCATAAGACATTCCCCAATCACAGCCTGCAGAAGTGGAACTGAATATCAACACAGAGAAACCATCTAAAGAAGAAACTAGAACAACAGTCACACTCCTGAAGAATGGGGAGGCTGCTGGTCCAGATGGTATCCCAACAAAAGCTATTACAATCAATATAAACATAACAAGCAAATTAATGTACACATTATTGAGTAGAGTCTGGGACACTGAAGAAATACCAGCAGACTGGAAGGAAAGATAAACAGTGAAGTTGCCAAAGAAAGTGGACTTGCAAGAGTGTGAAAATTACAGAGAAATAAAATTGTTAATTTCAGTTTTGGAGAAAATATGAAACATCATTCACCCAAACTGAACATCCCTTGAAATAAGTAAAGAGTTTCAAGTACCTAGGAAGTATATCATCATCAAATGGCAGATCAGAAGACGAGATCGAAAATAGGTGCAATAAGGCAAATCAACTCATTGGACAAATGGCACCAATACTAAAGAACAAACATGTATCAATAACTACTAAGAAAGCACTTTACAACACAATCTTCCTACCAACTCTGTGCTACCAATGCCAAACCTGGACAATGACAAAAAAAGAGAAAAGAAAAATCACAACAACAGAAATGAGGTTCTTGAGAAGAATTCTCAACGTATCAAGAAGAGATAAGATCAGAAATGAAGAAATCAGGACTAAAGTGGGGGTTAAAGCAGCACTAGATTTTATTAGAAAGCAGCAAGTCAAATGGTTTGGCCATGCAAGTAGGTTACCAGTCAACAGCATGCCACAACAAGCAATGATGTACAGACCAGATGGAAACAGAGGAAGAGGCCGACCACGTAAACGTTGGACGGAGGGAATAGCAGAATCCATGGGAATGTCGATATACGAAGCCCATAACCGGGCACTCTCACGAAATTTATACTTCACCTCGACACCGCAAGGTACAAGAGGAACATGATGAGATGAGATGAGATGAAACATCATTCTGGAGAGACTGATGGATGCCATTGACAAACAATTAAAGAATTCTTTAAACCAAACAGATCTTGTACTAATCAGATTACATTAAGCACAATATCAGGCTACATTAAGCATTGTACATTGTTGTTTGTCCATCAAGAATGATGATGACCATTCATTTCATCCAGTGGGGTTGAAAGTATGGAGCCGTGAGTTCTAAGCATAATAATAGAGCAAAGCAATGAAATGAAATTGTTACTTCATCTTGAATTTCTGGCTATGTAAAAGCCTGTGACAGCATTGATAGACAACCTTTGGAAATTAATGGAATCCCATAGAATATTGCCGGCTTCATGGTGAAGGGGTTACAGGCACAGTTCATAATCCCACATACCCACATTCAAAACACAGCTGCAGGTGATTTGGCAGCAGACCGCCTTGCATTTGTTTTCTTGCGAAATGGTATGGGTGTCGGTCGTTCAGAAAGTAATGGCAAACTACTGAATGTAAACTTGCCAAGAGATCACAACAGCAAAAAACCATGGTGTTGACTGTGGCGTGCTGTAAAGGATATGCACCTAACTTTTTAACATAGAATATCAATAACTTAACAAAGGCCAAGATGAAATGCAAAATTCTTCATGAGAGAAAACTAACACGTACATTTAAAATAAGAACAGGGGTGCAATAGGGATGTCTGTTGTCACCTTAATTATTTTTACTGACTATGGACTGAATTATAAAACAACAGTTATCAAAAACGTAATTCAATGAACCCAGACTGAGCACTACTTCAGTCGCACTCACAACATTCTCATTCCCAATATCAGATTCAAAATAAATTAAACATACTTGATGGGAGGTCACAACAATTTGGTGTAAAATTCAGTGAGGAAAGATTTTCGCTGCTATATGGATTTTAAAAAAAACAACTAAAACAATTACTAATAAATTACAAACATTCATTATCTTGTGTCTACGCAAAACAGAAGAACTAAAATGGTTCTACTAATGCAGAGCTTATGGAGCAAACTAAAAATACATTCTAGCAAATCAGGATTTGAGGACAAGACTTTGGTGCTGGATAGGACACACATTAAGAAAACGTGTTGAAGTATATGAGAGAGAGAGAGAGAGAGAGAGAGAGAGAGAGAGAGAGAGAGAGAGAGAGAGAGAGAGAGAGAGAGAGAGAGAGAGAGAGAGAGAGAGAGAGAGAGAGAGAGAGAGAGAGAGAGAGAGAGAGAGAGAGAGAGAGGAGAGAGAGAGAGAGAGAGAGAGAGAGAGAGAGAGAGAGAGAGAAGAGAGAGTGAGAGAGAGAGAGAGAGAGAGAGAGAGAGGAGAGAGAGAGAGAGAGAGAGACAGAGAGAGAGAGAGAGAGAGAGAGAGAGAGAGAGAGAGAGAGAGAGAGAGAGAGAGAGAGAGAGAGAGAGAGAGAGATGGATGGGCAGGACAGGAGGAAGTTGTAGGAGATGGCAAAAAATTGGAGGGTTTGGCGTAAGTTGTTTTACTAAGCTGCAACCTACTCGGAGCTACTCTGGTACTACTTTATGAGGCTGTATCCACCCCACAGCTGTATTGACACTGATTTATGAGGCTGTATCCACCCCACAGCTGTATTGACACTGATTTATGATCCTACATTCATCACTGACTTTAGTGGTACTAAGTTATGAGGCTGCACCTGCACTGGTACCAAACTTATGAGGTTGTCTCAACTCCAGGGCTGTTATGGTACAAGTTTATGAGACTGCATCAACTCCAGAGCTGTACTGGTACAAATTTACTGCATTAACTACAGAGCTGTACCAGCATGCATTTATTAGGCTACATCAACCCCAAAGTTGTACTGGTGCAAATTTATTAGGCTGCAACAACCCCAGAGCTGTACTGGTATCAAACGTATAAGGCTGTGCCAACTTGAAACCTGTACTGGTACCAATTTATGAGGTTGTGTGAATGCCAGACCTGGACTGTTACCAATGTATGAGGTTGTGTCAACCCCACAGCTGTACAGGTACCAATGTATGAGGTTGTGTCAACCCCACAGCTGTACAGGTACCAATGTATGAGGTTGTGTCAACCCCACAGCTGTACAGGTACCAATGTATGAGGTTGTGTCAACCCCACAGCTGTACAGGTACCAATGTATGAGGTTGTGTCAACCCCACAGCTGTACAGGTACCAATGTATGAGGTTGTGCCAACCCCACAGCTGTACAGGTACCAATGTATGAGTTTGTGTCAACCCCACAGCTGTACAGGTACCAATGTATGAGGTTGTGTCAACCCCACAGCTGTACAGGTACCAATGTATGAGGTTGTGTCTACCCCACAGCTGTACAGGTACCAATGTATGAGGTTGTGTCAACCCCACAGCTGTACAGGTACCAATGTATGAGGTTGTGTCAACCCCACAGCTGTACAGGTACCAATGTATGAGGTTGTGTCAACCCCACAGCTGTACAGGTACCAATGTATGAGGTTGTGCCAACCCCACAGCTGTACAGGTACCAATGTATGAGGTTGTGCCAACCCCACAGCTGTACAGGTACCAATGTATGAGGTTGTGTACACCCCACAGCTGTACAGGTACCAATGTATGAGGTTGTGTCAACCCCACAGCTGTACAGGTACCATTTATGAAGTTGTGTCAACCTCAGACCAGTACTGTTACCAATTTATGAGGTTGTGTGAACTCCAGAGCTGTACTGGTACCAATTTATGAGGTTGTGCAAACAGCACAGCTGTACTGTTACCAATTTATGAGGTTATGTCAACCCCAGAGCTGTACTGTTAACAATTTATGAGGTTGTGTCAACCCCAGAGCTGTACTAGTACCAATGTATGAGGTTGTGCCAACCCCAGACCTGTACTGGTACAAATTATGAGATTGTGCCAACCCCAGACCTGTACTGGTACAAATTTTGTGTCTGTATTGACCCCCGAACTTAACTAGTACCAATTTATAAGGATGCACTCCTGCAGGGATTGAATAAAATAAACAAGAGCTTAAAAACAGAAAATCCAATAATCTCACAAAAAATAAGGATTCAGCTGCAAATATATTATCTCACCAACATACCTGGTAACTGTTCAGAAGCCTTCTTCTGTAACCATTTTAGAATTTCCTCGGCACTTTCTCTGCCATAAGCCTTCTGCTGAAGTCTTATACCAGCTCTGTGGGCAATATGATAAATTAAATAGGCTACATAATTAACATTGGCAACAATACATTACCTAGTACCTTGCAGTCTAAGCAGCCGATAGTTTGTTTCATTGTGCTTCAAAAAAGTGAAGAATAACCTCTCCATAACACAAAGCCTGGGTTGAATTTGGAGACCATGTGTTGTCCATGCAGCATGATCCCTCTCTCGGCCTGCCTAGTTTACTCCAGAGGAAAGGTAACACCA